>CM038487.1:2435849-2573837 GCA_021464305.1 Kandelia obovata
AACAGATTCATTTTGCAAGTTCATTATTACGGGTAGCTCCTACAAAAGATCGGGCCAATGACGTATACAATACTTAAATTCTCGATATAGATGCAACATAGTTGGTTCTCATCCTTCAGAGACTACGAGTGTAATAGGAGCATCCGTCGACAAAAGGATCACCCTAAGATGATCAAAATGAAACTATTCTCCTTAGTCGACTCCGAAGTTATTCAAGGATCTTTCTTCAACAAGGTGGAAATTCTCGCCATAAGGCAGACTAAGGGTGTAGCCCACATATACGGAAGACTCAAAGAAAGAAAGGATGTCGCTATGAATTGATGTACCACTCTGTTCTAAGTGAACTAACTTATCGCACTGATGGAGCAGCAGCTATTGCACTGATCTTGGTAGCTTGGATAGAGCACGAGTTCTATGCAGCGTATTCCCTTGTTGGTGTATCTAGACAGGAATGGAAAACAAATTAACATTTATAGAAGACAGAAGCCCGGCCCATTGCACAGATTTCATTGGTTTTGGTACCAAAAGGAAAGAATAGCAGCTAATCTTCGGTATTCTGTTATTATTTATTTCCAGTGTGAGTATTCAACTTAATAGAAGGAGGGGAGTATGGTAGAAACGTGTCGTTCCGGCGCACATGGGCTTAGCGATAAAATCAGGAAATCTCATAAGAGAAGAAGATGAGGCAAAGAAGGAAAATTAGGGTTACGTCGAAAAGTTCAAACCCTTATTGAGGGGAAGTAAGACCGCTTAGTTGGGCTTTTCCTTCTGGCTTTTCTGACAGTAAGATCGCAACGTTAGCAAAGCAGCAGGTAATTCTATTTCTTAATCATAGCGATGTTTCGTACCCAAGTCACTTCGTTACTTTCCTTGCTAGGTAGACATGACAAAAATGGTTTCAGGAAGCCCCTTCGACTAGAGGAAGGAAGGAATAAGAAGTTCAAATTCCCTGCATCCCCGGTTAACTCTAACGAACCGGTAGGCGAAGCCTCGTCTTATATATTCAATATTCATTCTATCCTAAAGTAAGGGCAAACACTCCAACTACGATTGATTTCCAGTACTTGTTCGACGGGATGAATATTATTATTCAATTTCACACCATATTTGTTTGCCACAAATCTAGTTCTTTTGAAAGAAAAAGAGGTTGTTTTTGTTCCCCCAAGAAAGAGAACCAGAGGGGCTTCTTATCTTGGGCACTCTAAAATAAAGGCTCGCCCGCAGAAGCAACTTCAACCGCTATTGCTAAAGTCAACTGAACACTTCAGAATCTCAAAAAAAAAAAAGAGAAGTCAAAAGTCAAGCAACTAGATCATGAAACGGGCATACCATCTGCCCTAGGATTCCATCTCTCTTTTCTTCTTTTATGATATTTCGAGTTACAGATCACTCCGAAAAGCGGTCGTTCTCAACTATACAATACCACCAGCGTCCGATTCTGTGCTTAAGGTTGCTCAGCAATTGACTTTTTAGGGGGTTTGATCTTTGTCACTAAGGAGGGCCTTATCCAAATAATAGGTTTCCATAGGGGGCCCGGGGAAGGTTCACTCATCATCGATTGACCAGTTCGTCTACTATGCAATTTCTGCTTGATCATAGCTCGCCCTTCTTTCGTGCAGTGCACTTTGTTGATGATTGCAGGCATACTCGCTGAACATTCCCTTCTTGGACCACAAACAAGATCTATGAGCAAATAGATGAATTCAAGTGATAGCAATGAGGCATTCAAGCTCTCCTCTGCGAACCGATCACAAGGTGGATTTACTATGATGAATTGGGATCCGCTTTTCGTTAACCAACTTGCCTGCAATCTCGCTTTCAGTCAAGTAGTTGTCATTAAAAATTACGACTAGCCGTATGTTATGTGTGCAGTGGAGGAAGAAAACCGATATCGGATATGTGCGCAAGAGCCTTGTTTACACTTTAGTGCATGCTCAGTAGTCAGATTCCTTTTCTTTGGTTATGCGACTAGGAAAAGTGATCCACAAAGAGATGAATGTGATGTTGTTCTTTCGCTTGGCCCAACTGCTGACACACCGCCTGCCCGCCGGAGGGAAAAGACTCCGCTTCCAGGCTTCTTCTCTACTTGCCTACTCTTTACCTTAGGATTCATTATCAAAGGAGATTGCACCCTTCAAGCTAAGAGATTGATCCTAAGATCGTTGGAATACCCATCACGTTGATTAGCTTAACGTGCCAAAGAGCGCACTATATAAGTCTGGCATTGGATTTAGGGAACTTCCCCGACTAAGCTTAAACTTCCGGTAAGCCAACTTTTTTTTATGTTTATGGCTATAGCCGACGATTGAGCAAGAGAACTTGGATCAGCAAAAGCCGATTCTTCGACAGCAGGAGCAGAAGATCCATCAACAGCGAGATATGAAATAGCTCCCGGATTTGAAAGTTCAGCCCTTTAAACTAATAAATCAGTCTAACTACTACCCCCTTTCTTCACGCCAGAGATGGCTTCTTCCCAATTCACCTAGTTGCCACTTGTCCTTGTGGCGCGGAAGGCTTTTGCCGTGCTCTACTCTCAAGCAGAGACGGGTGCACCCACTAAGGGGGATAAAGATAGACCAAAGTCAACTTTTATCTAAGAAGGGCTCAGCAAGAGCATCCGTTGAGGCGTCAGCGAGCGATTCAGCAATGGTAGACTCCTCCGACAGCAAACTCTTCGATGGCGGATGCTTAGGCAAAAGCAGGAGATTCGACTACTTGACTATCATGGCATCCGAGGAAGCGATAGCAGACTTTTCGGCTCGGTAAAGAGGCTGTCTCGTCCATCTACTGAGTCGTCTGATGTCTCCCGAGCGTCTTCCCTAAGCGTCTGGTGAAAAAGGGCCTGCCCCCACTGAATCGGATGTCTCCTTATCCATAAGCCCAGAGATCAGAGAGAATACTAAAGTAAGACAGAAGCCTAGCCTAGAATGCCTAGGCAACAGAAAGAGAATGAATAGGAAGAGAAGACTAGAGAGGCTAGTAAGAAGAAGAAGAATTTTCCAGTTTGAAAATAGGGAGCAACTAGGAGACAACATCCGAGTTAGCAACAAACAAAGCAATTCGGTAAAAGAATCTGTCTTTTTCCCAGAGAAGAGTCGTCGAGAATAAAGAAAGACATAGGGTTGAACAGTTCTCCCGGCAAGGGGAATCCGGGAGGTGGAAGAGGGGACAGCGCAAGTTTTTACATTCTTTCAAGTCAGATGTTTCCTCCGGTCTTTCTCTAAATAGCTTAGCTTCAACTTCAAAGCTTCGTCGGGGGGCTCTCTTAAAGTTCATGCTTTTTAAACAGTAGCTGTCCATGAATTCCTCTGTTTCCGGGTAAGCAACCAGCTATATCGCAGAAGAAGGGAAAACTTATACTTAGGACATACCCCTTCCAGGAACATCCAGTACTTATGATACTAAACAGAGCAGAACTACTTCTCTATGTGCCCGGCGACAGCAAAGCTTGTTGGACTATTGAATGACTTGGTTGACCCAAGACAGAAAGCATAGCAGAAAGGTAGCTCTCGAGCAAGCCCTGTGGAAATCAATCATCACTTTGTGGATTACCTAAAAAGATTAGCAGAGCAAGATAACCGATAACCTATGCTATCTTGCTCTGTCCGATTGAGTCCGTTCGACTTTCAGCTTGAAAAGGGCGTTTCCTCTTCATCTACCGCTATTCTATTTGAAATGCTTCTTTCTGTTCTCATCGGACTTTGAGTCTTGGGAACTTACCCCATGACTTTTTGTATGGGACAAAACACAATGGGTCAGGAGGAAAGGGAATGCGAGACAGGGATTGACTGCCGAAGGCACGCTTAAGACTCCTTTCAGTGGCCAGCCTCGAAACTGACGGTTCTAAGGCGCCCCTTTCCTTTACCCTTAGGTCATGGGTTTTGTCTCAAAAAAGCTTCTCCGGTATTGATGTGGACTGATCATCTGCTTTGCCAACACCCTCTTTATTTAATATACAAAGGAGATAGAATGCGTTTCCTCTCTTAGTATATTTCTTGAAAGAGGTGGCACGGACGAGTACCTGTCTCTTATACACATCTAGATGTGTATAAGAGACAGGCAAAAGCCTAACTCAGCTAAGCTAATAAATGCTGCATAAGAGAGTGGGAGGCCGGCCAATCAGACTTTCCTATGGGTTACCGGTTCTAAAAGAGCGAAAAGCCAACTCATCTGCCACAGAATCCCGTATGGATAGCTACTCCGACCTAAGATCAGTTCTTGCTGATCGTCTCACAGAAGAATTCTGCTTTGGCTTGGGAGCAAGTGACGTGAGCTATGTTTACCATTAGGGTCCGCTAGCGGGGCAAAGGAAGGCTAGAAAGCGCTTCTAGACTCTAGTGAAATAAATATATAGTATAGAATTAGTTTTGTGATATCACACGGGAAGTTCAAAGGGTAGGTAAGAAATAGAGATGATGATATCAGACAGCAGTGAACCAGACTAGTATATGGGTGTCAGTGAGCCAAGGATGCGTTGTAGCTTGATTCCTTCCCTAAGCATTCCTGCATTTCATACTCTTTGTTTTAATTTGTTGGAGGATAATCCCATGTTTTCTCCAAGACAGTTGGAACTACTTTTTCTCCCGGAATGTAGTAAAGAGTTGGACTTTCTGCTTTCCCCTCAGGTTTAACCTGGGGTTCACTTGGAATAGAAACAGTGGAAACTTTTAGCTTGAGGCTGAATTTCCAAAAAGTCACTTCCAAGTCCATTGGAATGTTCTTTTGTTTATTCAGTTCTATGAGTTTATTCAATTCTATGATAAGATATAAAGCTCTGGTGTTGGTAAACCACCTAACCATTAAAAATACCAAATAAATGTATGCACCTCGTTCTGGACCAAGGTGCATAGCCTTTTTTCTTTCCCTGGCATAGATAGAATGAGACGAGTAAGAGGCTCTAGTTGAACTAGGATCAATGATTTGATTATATCAGACTGAAAGAGGGCCTATTGGAGCCATTGAGAAGGTGGATGACTATATATAACCTTCAGGACTTCATTTGAAAGCATCCAAGCAAGTAAGAGTGTATTTGCCTTCTTGAGGCAATATAGTATTCTCCAAGTTCTCTAAATCTCTTTGTGTGCATCTATCTATCCTTTGCTAGTAGTATTCTAACTCTCGGGGCAGGCTGAACTAGCATTCAAGTCAAGGGAATTGCTAGTGCCGCACGGGTCGTTGGGAGTATAAGGCTAAGTCCGTGACAAGTGGTATCAGAGTAAGGTTTCTACAAGTAGCAAGCACGCTCTGTTGATAAGGATGTCTAGTTCACACAGTGAGATTACCCACGGGGTTGAGGAAGCCAAGAAGCAACCAAAAAGGGGAAGATCAAGGTCGAGGGATGTCTTGGAAGACACAAGTGCCAGGCTCGCAAAAGTTGAGCTTGTGGTGGCCGACGGGCAGGAGAAGTTTGAGGTAGTAGACCAACGCATCGACGAGCTCGAGAAGGAGAGTGAAGAGCTATGTTGGGAGTTGCAAGGTGTCTTAAACCAGACCCTATCAAGGTGTCTAGACCGAGTGAAGACCTTGGAAGAGCCCCTCCATTCTGAGGTTGGAACATTGAAGGAAGAGCTCGAAAGAGTCTCCAACGAGTTGAAGGAGACCAAGGATGAGCTAGCCCTTTGTAAAAAGGCCATTGCTCAAAGTGGAAGTATTGCCTTGCCAACGATAGTTGCAGCTTCTTCAAAAGTGGATGTCCCAAGACCCAAGGCGTACAATGGGTCGAGAAACGTGAAGGAGGTCGATAATTTTCTATGGAGCTTGAAACAATACTTCAAGACACTTGGTATCACGGAGGATACCAAGAAGATTGATAGTGCTACCCTATACCTCATGGATACCACAATGGTATGGTGGAGAATGAGGTATAGTGATATTGAAAGGGGTACTTGCATCATTAACACATGGGACGAGTTCAAGAAAGAACTCAAGCGGCAATTCTATCCAGAGAATGCAGAAGAAGAGGCGAGAGCAAAGCTAAGGCGTCTTCAACAGAAGGGGAGCATACGAGAGTATGTGAAGGAATTCTCTGAAGTGTTGCTGGAAATTCCTGATTATCTCGACAAGGAAGCATTCTTTGCATTCAAAGATGGCTTACAAAATTGGGCAAAGATAAAGATCCAAAGACATGGTGCTAAAGATCTCGCCACCGCTATTTCCATTGCCGAATCATTAATAGAGTTCAAGAAGTATGAGAAGTTCGAGTCTCCTAAGGACAAGGGTGGCAAAGGAAAAAGTGGGGGAGAGAGTCCCTCGAACAGAGGCCGTTCTCACAAGTTTAATAGGCCTAAGGAAGGAAGTAACACCAATGAGGGGCAAGGCAACGACAGACCTCCTCTTCAATGTTACTTTTGCGATGGGCCGCACAAGGCCAGAGATTGCCGGAAGAAAGCCAAGCTTTCGACCATAGTGGAAGAAAGGGAGGAACAGCAACAACGCGAAGAGACGATGATGGGGTCATTACAAATCCTCAACGCCATCAAAGCCAAGGTCGAAGTGCCTAAAGTCGAGAAGAAAGGACGGTTATATGTGGAAACAAAGGTGGGTAACCAAGTGGTTAAAGCTTTAGTGGATACTGGAGCTTCTAACAACTTCCTTCAAGAAGAGGAAGCAAGGCGGTTAGGCATCAAATATAACAAAGAGCGAGGATGGCTCAAGGCAGTAAATTCAGAGCCATAGTCGATCTTCGGCGTTGCGCATGGTATAGAGGTACGTATGGGTGAATGGTGTGGCCTTGTAGACTTTTCTATTGTACGAATGGATGATTATCCAATTGTGCTTGGTATGGAGTTTATGGATCATGTTAAAGCTGTGCCTATTCCATTTGCCAACACAATGTGCATCTTGGAGGAAGGCAACACATGCATGGTGCCTTTAGCAAGAGAGACTTGCCTACAATCCAGGCAGATTTTGGCCATGCAACTTTCCAAAGGCGTAAAGAAGTTGCAACCCACCTTTCTTGTATCCTTGAAGGATGAAAAGGATACTTTCTCATCAAATGACCTACCTAAGGGAGTCTCTCATGTCCTGAAGGAGTTTAAGGACGTAATGCCTCCCAAATTACCTAAGAAGCTCCCATGTGCGCCGGAAGGTGGATCACAAGATAGAATTGGTCCCAGATGCAAGACCACCTGCTGCAGTACCTTACCGTATGGCACCCTAGAGGAACTCAGAAGACAACTAAAGGAGCTGTTGGATGCGGGTTACATTCAACCGTCAAAAGCTCCATATGGTGCACCTGTGCTTTTCCAAAAGAAGCATGATAGGTCGCTTCAATTGTGTGTGGATTATCGAGCACTCAACAAAATAACTGTGAAGAACAAGTATCTCATTCCGTTAATAGTGGATTTGTTCGATCAGCTAGGTGAAGCGCGATGGTTCACAAAGCTGGACTTGAGATCGGGGTACTACCAAGTGAGGATTGCAGAAGGAGATGAGCCAAAAACCGCTTGCGTTACGAGGTATGGCTCCTTTGAGTTCTTGGTTATGCCATTTGGACTAACTAATGCCCCTGCCACATTCTGCACCCTTATGAATCGAGTTTTCGAGTTATTTTTAGATAAATTTGTCGTAGTATATCTAGATGATATCGTTGTCTATAGTAAGACGTTGGACGAGCATATTAGACATTTACGACAAGTTTTCCAAGTGTTAAGGGAACACGAATTAGTTAGGGCTCCTATTGACTAAAGGTTGGTTCCTCAGTTTCCTTTAGAATGAATGAAAGTAGTATGAAGCCCCTGCTACTTACTTTGTTTGATTCAAAAGGCCAACAACCCCAAATGAGTTGTATGGGGTGGGAAGCTGCCTTGGATATGAGATTATTCAAATAAAAAAAAGGCAAAGTCGGGTATTTGACGAAGATCTTCCTATCAATAGATAGAAATTGATGTTCGATATAAGGTTTTGGATAAAGCTGCTCTTTTTCTCTCCATTTATAGAGAGCAGATATAACAATATGAAAAAATATCAGAGAAAAGGATACATAGACAGATGTCTATTCTATTTTTTGTTTAAAGAAAAAAAAAGATATCTCGTTCATCTATCTATTGTCTATCTATCATTTCTTCTATTTATGAAGAAAGTCTTTCGACTTTGTTTTTGGGTTCCTTGAAGCCCTGAATGGATTGGATTGTTTCTGCCAACGAAATGAACACGGAGCCCGTTCCGAATGCTTTTATGATCTGGAAGTTCTCGCAATAAGATGCTACTCTCCCTCCCTCTGTTCTTGCTTTGCAAATCTTCCCCTCTAACGTGGGCCGGGCGTTGGCAGGCGCAGTAGGAAGAAACCAACGAGGGGTGTTTTCTCTTAGGTCCTTTTTTCAGTGCAACATAAGAAAGGGCCCTCTTTTTGTCATCCCTATAACTTTCCAGATTTTGTATTGAACGTATGGCGTAGCTAGGACCTTTAAATCATGTTTTAGCCTATATTCAAACCAAACTCCCCTATTTGAATAAGCCTGGAAAGAATGCCCGCCAAGTTCAGGTAAGGGAATGCTTCCCCCAACCATTAAAGGAAAGGCTCCACGAAGGAGGGGAGATGCGGCGGGGGAAGGAAAAAGCTTTCGGAGATCGAGATTTGATTTGTTTTTCATCGAAAATGAATAAGGCCGAGGATGGTCTACGGTGCGTGTTATCTAAAGGGAACACGCTTTTTCGACCACGGTGGTATGATTTTCGGACCCTCTCCTCGTTCTGCCCACTGGCCTATTGGGATAGCAACCTTCGGGCTTTGCCTGCCCTTTATTTTATAATAAAGAATTCCAGCTCAGCCCGGGATAGCGCTAGTAACAATAGAAAGGAAGGGGTCCATGTAGCTGCTGCGCCCGACCCCTAGGCAGCAGATTCGGCGTCTACTAGAAAAGATAGAATCCACTTTAGATAACCACGCCTCTGCTAGGCAGCACGTGGAATGGTCGAGATTAGACCTTTTTGGATATATAATCAAAGTCGAGAGTGGAGTGACGGGAATAGCCATCTGATGGAAAACAAGTTTCACGTTCCGTTCAAGAGCACTTTTTTCGTTGAAAATTCATCGTTTCCTTTCGTGTGAATTTTCCAGCGGTGAATTCAAAACTTGTGGGGCCCTATCTATTCCATCTCTCGAGCCCCGAAGAAAACCCCCTCCCCTTCGGACTCAGTATCTCTTTCAACTCTATATATGTGGGCACCTGGGATCTATGATGGTTCACCCACCCGGTTACAGCATTCTTTTCTATTGCGCCTAAAATTTCTATTTCTACTAATATTTCACGTCTTTCAATTTATGGTTCCTATAGAGCTACATTGCAACAAATTTTCTTTTTCTGCAGCATTGCTTTTATGATCTTAGTAGCACTAGCCGCCATGGCTTAAACGAAAGTAAAAAGACCTCTAGCTCATAGTTCAATTGGACATGTAGGTTATATTCGTACTGGTTTATCATGTGGAACCATAGAAGGAATTCAATCACTACTAATTGGTATCTTTATTTATGCATTAATGACGATAGATGCATTCGCCATAGTTTCAGCATTACGGCAAACCCGTGTCAAATATATAGCGGATTTGGGCGCTCTAGCCAAAACTCATCCTATTTTGGCTATTACCTTGTCCATTACTATGTTCTCATACGCAGGAATACCCCGTTAGTCAGCTTTTGTAGTAAATTCTATTTGTTCTTCACCACTTTGGGTTGCGGGGCTTACTTACTAGCCCCAGTGGGAGTAGTGACTAGCGTTATAGGTTGTTCTCCGAAGGCAGTTCTCCATGCACCAGACACGTAGCTTACCGAATCAGTTGCGACACAGATGGGAATGCATGCTACGAAAGATAGGGTCGAGTCTAATATATCAATCGTCTACGCTTCGCACATTGTACGAGTCCACAATCACTACACGAGATGAACCTTGGTTTAGTGAATTGAAGTTAGCCTTAGGTGTAATAGGATTCCCAGTTACTGTGTGCGACTGTATACTGAGGTGCTCCCCGCCGGTTGTTGGAATGACGCCAGCCGAGCCGTGCCTCAATTCAGAAAGATGAAAGGCCCAAAAGTCTAAATAAGGAGTTCAAAATGAACCATCTCATTGGGGGCGGAAAACGAATCAACATCTCGATTTTCAAATACCATTTCTATTTTAGTTAGGAAATAACGACGAAGTCCATCCAAACCGTCCATTAAAGAAAAATAGGAGAACAAAGCGCCAATGGCGCGCGAAGCGTATGCAGAACGGGCATGGAGAAAAATCAGTGTGGAGGAGAAGCAGTCGTTCCCTTCGCTTCCTGGGCCAAAGCAGTGCAGTCTTTCCTGGTCAAATCAAGGATTTGGGGCTACATGTCACGAGCCATTACCTTCTCCCAAAAGGTTAACCTGTTGGGGTGTGCAGTATCCATGTTTATAAGGCCCAAGGATCCCCTCTTCCTCGACAATGTGGGAGTTGGGTAGTGTGCACCCGTGACATTCTCCCACACCGAATTCATCGACGACCTCGTCGATGTTCTTGGACACGCACCGAGGTGAATTCTCGGCATTTCGTGCCAAGTCGAGGGTCCCACGGTAGACAGGGGTAGACTCTGATACCACTTGTCACGGGGTCATTACATTTTTCCCAAAATGCTAACCTGTTGGGGTGTACAGTGCTTACGTTTATAAGACCCAAGGACCCCCTCTTCCTCGACAATGTGGGAGTTGGGTAGTGTGCACCCGTGACATATGCTACTTAACTACGTAAATCAAATCCATTTTTTAGTAATATATATGAATAGAAAGATAGATCCATCTATCTATCCTATCAGATTTCGATTTTGATATAAAAAAAAAAAAAGAATCGATTTCATTCAATGTTTGATTCAAAGAACTGTGCTTAGCCCCCCCCCACCAACCCGTGCTCATGAAACGGCTCTGCTGCAATGGATGGCAGAGGGTCCGTAGTACCCAAAGTACTGGATCACTCCAGTAGCCGGGAAGGGGCCTAGAAGTGCCTACTACTACACCACACTACACTTGGCTCTACACATTTACAGAGCTAACCCCTGTCTAGTGCTTGGCAGAGCTAAGGGACTTCAATCCTTATTCCTTATCCCTATCTTCACCCAGGCTAAGGAGGCCTTACTTATTCAAGGTGAATAGTGGAGCCTCGAGAAGCACTGTTGAGAGGAAGATCCTTGGCCCCTCTCCATTCTCAACAGGGTTCCAAACCTTTCTTCAACATAGGTGACAAGGAGTAAGGCAGAGATGGAAGAGATTGAACACGGGAATAAGAAAGCAAGCTCACCTTCCTTTTTGATCATTTTGATAGAGGGGGATGGAGAAAGTGGAGAAAACAAAACAGACTTGCATTTCTCGTAGAACAAATACGGAAAAAAAATCATATTGAAAATGTTCCTAACCCAACCCCTTCCTTCGTAGAGCTGTGTATTGTAAGTGACCCGAACCTGCCCAGAGCAAGCCCCCCATAGAGGCAAGTGAAGTTGGTCAGCCGTATGATGGGCAACTATCTCCTGTGGTTCGGGTAGACTCAGCTGTTAGTTAGTATCCCTTTTGGTTTCGGGGTGGACTCTTTCACTCTATTTTATTATAGACACTTAGCAAAAGGAATGCTTTTTGATACACCTAGGACATGGATTCTGTATGAACTAATGGATCGTAACGAGTCGTTACTACTAGTAATGACTTCCTCTTTCATTAATTCATCCTTTCTATATCCCTCTCCCTTGTTCTCAATTACTCATCAAATGGCACTCAGTTTAAATCTTTAAGTTAGATCATTGACAAGGTTCAAAGAACGCTAAAAGGTAGGGGAGAAACCCTTTTAAAGGGAAATTACGATCTTGGCCCCATAGAAATGTCACGTATGGTCGCTTTTTACGCGGGCAATTCAACAACATATGATTTGCCCCGAATATCCAATGATTCACTGGCATACGATAAGCCAGTAGGGGTTGAGATAAAGATCACGTCGTGGTTTTGGCCCATTTATCCTATTGCTTATTGGGATTGCTACCTCCGCATCGGATCACTTGGCTACCAAACCGCTATAAAGCGCCCTCCTTTGGCATCAAATCGAGCCTAAAAGGTGTCCGGTAGTAGAGGTAGGGAGGGTTGGTCTTGATCTTCTTGCTAGAATGTACCTAAATCAGTATGATTTTGATCTCTTTTTGTAAGGTACTTAGGTCGATGTCTACGCGTATAGGGCGTATAGTAGCTTTGATCTTATCTCAGTAATGTCATCCCCTGTTGCTATTGCAAAGAGAATTTGTCTTTCAATCTAATGGTTGGAAATTGAGACTGAAAGATATCCATGTTAGTTAAAGATGTCTCTTTCTTGTGTGATAGGAGCAGAGCTTCAAGCAAGTAGCTTAGCCAAGGCAACAGCGTTGTAGTTCTTCCACGGCATGCTCAAAGAAAGACTTGTTCCTCTTTCAGGGATCTGTCCTTTTTTGGTTCCTTATACGCAAGGAACTTTAAAAACTTATTTCTCATCGGCATGAGCATTCATCTCTCTCATGTTCACCTCAAGGTGCTAGGACTCGTACCACCTTGTCTTAGCTTCAAGTTGTTTTATAACCTTGTTCATTCACTTGGTTAGATCTTCCTTTCCCGTGAAGGAAGTGGGATATGCGACCAGATGCTGTCTTTAGATCTAACGTCTCTATCCCACTTTCCCAATGAATAACCAATTGGAGCGGAGTGATTGACCATGCCATGGAGCTATTCCAATGGCTGCTCTTCTTAGCAAACTGACTGAGGAAGGAAATTCAAGGGCTTGAGGGTGGGGTTAGGATAGTCTACTGAGACTTCATTCCAACAGTTTCTATTTAAATAGTCAAAAAGTGGATTCCTGGACATGGTCAAAGAGTATGGGTCGGGTAATTCTACTACTGATCTAGCAAGAAAAGGCCCCTTACCGAAGAAAGCTACAAACGATCTTTTGGCCTAGCTACCTTCCGAATCATGCCAAACTTCTTTATTTGCCTGGGCTTTCATCTGGCTCTACTAACAAAATAGAAAACACATTCTATCCCTTACGCTAGCTTAGCGCTTATCTTGACGCCTGTTAAGGGCACTTCACTGATTTCATTCCTAAGAGTGAGAGTTCAATCCTTGCTTTTGTCTCACCCTGCACCCTCAGTCCTGGTAGGGCCACTACTTTCATTCCCTAACTAGGTTCCTAAATCCTAAGACTAGAGTCACTTCGCTTCCCAAAAACAACCATTTCCTTTAAGCGCTCACTCGGCTCCTTTACTTCATGTGAATAGCTTTCCCCTTACCCCAATCACTTACTCCTGCTTCCTTCCCTTTAAGACCAAGGTGTCACAAGGATACATTGATTCGGCCATTCATGTATCCTTAAGGTGCAAGTTTGGGCCAAGACCCAAACCTCCAAGGGTCACCCAGCCTATTTACTATCCAAGAAAGGTCTTAGCAACCCACAAGTACTTAGAGAATTCTGGAAGGAACTTCATCTAGAATAATCCGTGTATATGCCTAGAATATTACTTATCTAGAATAGTTCTTGCATATGCTAAGAATATTCCTTTCTAGGTTCTTCTTTTAAGTTGTATAAATAGGCTACTCATTTCATTTGTAAAGCACGAATCCTTTCTTAATACAAGTTCACTTATAAAGCTCTCTTGTGCTCTCTCTCTTGTTTGCTCAAGTTCTTCCTGTTCGGTTATTGCCTCTTATAAGCATTTCGCTGGTTCACTCAAACTCTTCAAGACTTACTTAGCATCTTCTCTCACAAGATTGTCTAAGTGTTGTGCGGGTTAGCACGTCGAAAGCCTAACTCCGTGACAGGTGGTATCAGAGCAAGGTAATCCTAGTTCATACTTTGTTCTTATTTGAGTTGTGAGTATGGCAGGTGAGGAAGGATTTGTTGAGATCGCTTTCGATGAGCAACAAATGGAGCAAGAAGCTCGTGGGTGTGAGAAGCAACATGCTCTAGCCAAACGTAGCAAGTCTAAGGTTCCAGCAAAGGAAATCATGGACTCTCGTGTTGGCAGCTTAGAAAGGGGCGTCATTGATATAAACTCCCTTGTGGGAGATCTCAGCAATCAAGTCGATAACTTGATCCATGAGAATGCAGAGATCACGCAGGTTGCCAAAGTCATGATCGAAGAGTTTGGCTGCTCGTTTAGGGGAGAGGTACGCTCCCTTAATCAAGGTTTGTCCAACCTTCACAAGTTTGTTGAGGGAGAGATCCATGACCTCCTTTGGGAGGTGGAGTCTCTGCGCCAAAACAACTCATTTGCTAGTACGACTGCCACTACTAGCGCTGCTGCAGTACAAGGCTTAAAGGTCCTGAAGCCTGCCATGTACACACGCAATGCTACTGTCGTGGAGAACTTTCTGTTTGGTCTTGGGCAGGACTTTGAGGCCATGGGATTGTCGACGATTTGGCCAAGATAGGTCACGCCCCAATCTTCCTAAGAGATGCTGCCTAACTCTAGTGGAGACAGAAGTACTCTGAACGGGAGAAAGACTTATGTATCATCGATATACTTGGGAACAATTCAAGGTTGAAGTGCGTAAGTATTTTGTGCCTTACAATACGGACAGCGAAGCTAGAGGAAAGCTACGTCACCTATGTCATACAGGTAGTATTTCTAACTACATTAAGGAATTTAATACCCTTATGCTTGAAATTGAAAGGTCTAATAGAGAACTTCTCTTCTACTTCAAAGACGATTTGAAAAATTGGGCGAGGGTTGAGCTAGATAGGCGTAATGTGTAGACCCTAAATGCTGCCATTGTCGTTGCCAAAACCTTCGTCGACTACTCTTCTCACTCAAAGGGCAAGAAGCCAACCACTGGCAAAAGTGGGGGAGAGAAGGTCGGGCAAAAGAAGCAGGATTCTGGTCGCAAGAAGGGTGGACAGCAAAGATCCTCAAATAACTATCCCAAGCATAAGAAGAAGTCTACGGGTAAGCACAACTCCGCTAATCCTCTTAGACCCTGTTTCATTTGTGACGGACCGCACTGGGTGAAGGACTGCCCCAAACGTAAAGCAATGAATGCAATGATGGCAGTACTCGACACTGAAAAGGCCAACGAAGAAACCCAAGCTGACATGGGATCTATCCAACAACTGGGTAATCTCTTGAAGTGTCCCTCTCCAACAGTCACCAAGGAGAAGGGACTGTTGTATGTTAATCTTACCATCAAGGGTAAATTAGCTTGTGCGATGCTGGATACGGGGGCAACACACAACTTCATGGATGTACAAGAGGCCAAACGTCTAGGCCTCACATTAACAAAGGGAAACGACACCATCAAAGCGGTAAACTCGGAAGCAAGGCCTGTCCAAGGCATAACACACGGAGTTGCTGTCCAAATTGGCGAATGGACTGGTAAGTTAGACTTTATTGTTATTCCTATAGATGATTTCAAAGTGGTATTAGGTTTTGCATTCTTTTGCAAAGCTTTGGCTTTTCTTGTGCCTGCTTCATGTTCTCTTGTGGTTGTTGACAACCATAAAGCCCATGTAATTCCCTTGAAGTGCAAAAAGAGATCTCAACGATCAATGATCTCGGCCTTGCAATTCAAGTGGGGTTTCAAGTCGGATCCTGGCTATGTCGCTACCATAAGAGAGCTAAACAATAGGGAGGACGTAGCATCACCAACTCCCACACTGCTGCAACCTATTCGGGTTGTCCTTACAAAGTTCAAAGACGTCATGCCTTTGGAATTGCCAAAGAAGCTTCCACCAAAGCGAAACATGGATCACCACATCGAGCTTGAACCCATTGCCAAACCCTCTGTCATGACTCCTCCGGAGCTCGCTGAATTAAGGAAGCAGCTCCACAATCTGATCGATTCGGGCTACATTCGACCATCGAAAGCCCCATTCGGTGCCCCAGTCCTCTTCCAGAAGAAGAAGAATGAATCACTTCGTATGTGCATCGACTACCGAGCTTTGACCATGGTCATTATCAAGAACAAGTATCCAATCTCCTTGATAGTTGATCTTTTCGACCAACTCGAGAAGGCGAGGTACTTTACCAAGCTAAATCTGCGATCGGGTGACACGCTACGGAGCGTTCGAGTTCTTAGTCATGCCATTTGGCCTCACCAATACGCCAGCCACCTTCTGCACACTTATGAACGAGGTACTACATCCTTTCCTGGACCAATTTGTGGTAGTTTATTTGGATGACATTGTGGTATACAACAACACACTTGAGGAGCACGTTGAGCATTTCAAGCAAGTTTTCCAAGCCCTGCGAGACAATGAGTTGTTTGTCAAGAAGGAGATGTGTTCGTTCGTCAAGAAAGAGGTGAACTTCCTTGGTCACCAAATCAAGGATGGTAGACTTTTGATGGATCCAGCTAAGGTACGAGCCATCCGACAATGGGAGCCTCCAACCAAAGTCTCATAATTACAATCTTTCTTGGGACTTGTCAACTACTATCATCGGTTCATCAAGGGATACTCTACCGTAGCTGCACCCTTGACCGACCTGTTGAAGAAAAACCACACTTGGCATTGGGCGGATGAATGCCAACCTTCCTTTGAGAGATTAAAGCAAGCAATCTCTGAGGAACCCGTTATGGTGTTACCGAACTACAAAAAGCCTTTTGAAGTCCACACTGATACATCCAACTTTGCCATTAGAGGAGTCTTGATGCAAGATAGGCATCTCATTGCCTACAAAAGTCGCAAACTAAATGACACAGAGAGACAGTATACCATCTAGGACAAGAAGATGACTGTCGTCATCCACTGCTTGCACACTTAGAGACATTATCTCCTCGGAAGTAAGTTTGTGATTATGACTGACAACATTGCTACGAGTTACTTCTAGACTCAAAAGAAACTCAGCCCCAAGCAAGCTCGTTGGCAAGATTTCTTTGCTAAATTTGACTACATATTATAATATAAGTCGGGTCAAGCCAATATTGTTACTGATACGTTGAGTAGGAAGGTGAAACTAGCTACTCTTGCCACTAGTACCCCTACAAGTAACCTCCTTGAACGGATCAAGGAAGGTACTAGACAAGACAAACTGGCCAACAATCTGCTCAGATTGGCTAGTGAAGGGAAGACTCGTTGATTTTGGGTGAACGATGGAGTCCTAACAACAATCGGGAATCGTGTCTTCGTGCCAAAGTGGGGAAACTTATGGAAGAAAATCCTCAAGGAATGCCACGATTCGCTATAGGCTAGTCACCCAGGTATGGCACAAACTCTTGCTCTTGTCTAACAACATTATTTTTGGCCGCATATGCATACAAATGTCAAGGCCTATGTGCGGACTTGTTTAATTTTCCAACAAGATAAGGTAGAACAATAGCCACTAGTCGGCCTCCTTAAGCCATTACCCACTCCGGAGAAGCCGTGGGAAAGTGTCTCAATGGATTTTATTGTGGCTCTACCAAAGTCCAAAGGATGCGGAAGTATCATGGTTGTCGTCGATCGGCTCAGCAAGTATGACACCTTCATTCCAGCTTCTGTTGATTGCAAGGTGGACGAAGCTGCTCACTTGTTCTTCAGGAATGTGGTAAAGCTATGGGGCGTGCCAAAGAGCATAATCAGTGACAGAGATCCCCGCTTTACAGGAAAATTCTGGCGTGAGCTATTTAAGTTGCTAGGAACCGAGCTAAACTTCTCAACAAGCTTCCATCCACAAACTGATAGGCAAACTAAGCGAGTCAATGCCTTGCTCGAACAATACTTAAGACACTGTGTCAGTGCTCACCAACGAGATTGAGCGAAGCTACTCGACACTGCCCAATTCTCATACAACCTCCAGAGGAGTGAGGCCACAACCAAAAGCCCGTTTGAGATTGTCATGAGACAACAACCATTGACTCCAAGTGTTATTGCCTCTCCTTACACTGGCAACAACCCGTCTGCCTTCAAGTTTACAAAGGAATGACAAGAGGAAGTGGAATAACAAGGGCTTGCCTTGACAAAGCGACCAAGAAGATGAAGAGATGGGCTGACGTTAAGCGACGCCCAAAGAACTACACTGCAGGAGACATGGTGATGGTGAAATTGTTGACTAACCAATTCAAGTCTCTACGCAAGGTACATAAGGACTTGGTACGAAAGTATAAAAGACCATTTCCTATCATCAAGAGTGTGGGGAAGGCCGCCTATCAAGTCCAACTCCCTCCAAAGCTGAAGATTCATAATGTTTTCCATGTAAGTCTTTTGAAGCCTTTTTATGGAGACAAAGAGGATCCAAGTCGAAATGAGTCAAAGCATGCACCAACGGCTGTGGTCACTGAATTTAACAAGGAGGTGGAATGCATCCTTACTGATCGAGTGATCTGGAGAAGAGGAGTTTCTAACTATACTGAGTACTTAGTAAAATGGAAAGCTTTGCCAGACCACAAGGCTAGTTGGGAACGAGAAGACCAACTTTGGCAATTTGTCGATCACATTCAGCAATTTAAGGCTAAAAATGCGATGAGGACGTCACAGAATTAAGTGGGGGAGGATATCACAAGGATACATTGATCCGGCCCATTCATGTATCCTTAAGGTGCAAGTTCGAGCCAAGACCCAAACCTCCAATGGTCACCTAGCCCATTTACTATCCAAAAAAGGCCCCAACAGCTCACAAGTACTTAGAGAATTCTGGAAGTGACCTTATCTAGAATAATCTGTGTATATACCTAGAATATTCCTTATCTAGAATAGTCCTTGCATATCCAAAGAATATTCCTTTCTAGGTTCTTCTTTTGAGTTGTATAAATAGGCTACTCATTTCAATTGTAAAGCACAAATTCTTTCTTAATACAAGTTCACTTGTAAAGTTCTCTTGTGTTTTCTCTCTTATTCGCTCAAGTTCTTCTTATTCGGTTACTTGCCTCCTATAAGTATTCTGTTGGTTCACTCAAAATGTTTAAGACTTACTTAACATCTTCTCTTATAATATTGTCTAAGTATCACGCGAGTTAGCACGTCGAAAGCCTAACTCCGTGACAAAGATCTCTTCCAAAATGAACACTGTTAATCAAAGACTTATGCTATTCTTATCTCTGACCCATCGACCTGGAATTAAATGAATTCCTTTGCTTCCAAGCCCGGCCAAGGGCCTGTCTCTTATACACATCTAGATGTGTATAAGAGACAGATCAAAGACTTATGCTATTCTTATCTCTGACCCACCGACCTGGAATTAAATGAAGTCCTTTGCTTCCAAGCCCGGCCAAGGGCCACTCCTTTCCTGGCCTGGTTGGTCTTATTTAAGAAAAAGATTCATCTTTCTTTTTCATTCCCCAAGATTCGTCTCTTCTTCTGCTTCAGTTGATCCTCCCGCAGATCTTTTTGTTTGAATGTCCATCTGAGATCAGAATCTGATTAGAGACCAGGCACAATAGATAGCGGGCATATCTCTTATCCTCCGCTGCTATTGAATCTGTTGTTCTTGTTCGAGAATCCGCAGCACATGAATTATGAGTAAAAGGAACTGAACTGATTGACCAAGGTCTTACAGAAGGAGCTGCTAGAAGCAGTTAGGCCGAAAAAAAAAAGACGGGCTTTCCATGACCACGACCCGATAAAGGTTTTAAATCCTTCCTTTGGTTCAAAACTTGGTTGAATACGTTGTTAACCTTTGTTAAGGATCGACGAGAGTGCTCCTAGCTAGGAGTGTGGTTTGTGTCATCACTTCTCGTGTGCTAGCTGTGCCTTCGTCGGATGCTTATTCGTCTACTCTTTCACGGAGCGATAACTAACAGCCAGGGATTCGGTTAGTAGATACTTGATTTCAACCACGGATGAGGATACATTTCATCCATCTTACCCCACTTGTCCTCGATGAGCGGATATGTTTATGTACGCGTATCATATTACGAAAAAGATGTTTGCACAGGGGTTACTATGGGGCTACTACCGCCACGCTAATCTGGTAGAGTAGAGCGGAGATCAGTATGGTGAAGACGTCAATAGCTGAATTAGGTGCTCAGATCTGACACGGGCTAGGGATCAATAGCTCAATCGAGGATAAGTCATAATAGTAATAATCAACATTTTTACCAGTATATTTACTATCCGTATTCATGGATATAGCACTTCGTTCGTTCGTACAACACTAGTGATAGTCGAACTCATCGTTGTGTTGTACATTCCACATCCCACTCATCTCATCGTACTAAGATGCAGTCCCAACACATCATATTTAGCATGATTTCATTAAAAAAAAAAAAAAAAGCTTTCATGCCCAGCTTTATTCGTACCTTAACTATTTATTAGCTTATAAAAAGTTAATAAGAAAGCGGTAGTGGACTAGATTCTCTCAACTCCAACTTACTTTTCAAAGTATCAATTTTCTTATTAATTAAGTAATAAAATTGTGATTTTATCACTATATTAACTTAAAATTTTAAAATTTAAATTTATGTGTTTTTTTTATTTATATATAATTTAATTTTTTGATATAGAATTACTTGATTACACACTTCTTATATTTACACTAAAAATTTCAATAATTTTTTTCTTTTTTTTTTTTACATTATATTCACTCTCTTTGAATATATTAAGAATCAATCATCACTCCACCAAACTCATTTTATGAGTCTATCTTACTTCGCTTGATTCGGAGTGTGCATTTTCTAATGTTCCAAGAGTCACATTGAGAGTAATGTTACCACTTTTGTTTAGAGTCACACCCACTCCATTTAAGTCTTAATTTTAGTAAGTGTAATTTATCTTTTCCTTTCAGGGGCAACCAACATAACAAATTGAGAAATTTTCAAGTAGTGTCTAAGTAATTAATAGACTTGCATATTTAACACTATATGTTAATTCAAAACATTAATACTTCGTTTTATAAGTCTTTCTCACTTATATATAGTTTAGTTATCTTTCTCCTTTTTGATGTAAATTACTTAATCACCCTTTACATATTCACATTTAAAATTTCAACGTAGTATTATGTCTAGTCTCACAATTCTCAGTAAAGTCAGAGGCATCTTTATTCTGCCTGGGAATTGCTTAAAATCCACACTAACATGTCAACTAATGGGTCAAACTAATTTAGTGCCCTAGGTCGCAACATGATAACAAATCAATGTTTGGTAAGCCGACTTCTCTCATTCCTTTACAGTTTGTCTAGTATAAAATGTGTAGGAAAAAAAAATTAGGAGAAAGAAACTCATAGGCAAGAAATTCATAAATTTTCTACATATTGGTGAACTTTTTTTTTTTGGATATTTCTTATGATAATCTTTTAGGCACTTTACCTTCTTGCTTGAAATGACCATCAAGTTTAGATCATTTGAATTTGGAAGGCAATGAATTCAAAGATTCAATTGTAAAAACATTTTTCAACTTTTCTAATGTGATGACAATAAATATTGGAATTAATTTTTATCTAGTGAAATTCCAACATTGATTGGGAATTTATCCCGTTTAAGGGCTCTTCCTCAAGGAGGAAATACTCTGAGCAGTTTAGTAACATTTGTGTTGGTTGAATCAACTTACTTCATCTTCTTGTTGGGTTTCGGGGTCGTGCTTTATGTCAACTCTTGATGCCGACGAAAGTTGAGAATTTCATGGATGAATGCCATTATTTGGTTTTTCTAAAAAGTATTTAGGAAGCTATTTTTGCTTAATTATTTAACTAGATTATGTACTTTTTATAGATAGATAAAAAGATAGATACGTGTGTGTGTGTATGAAAGAATTTCCCGTAAAATAACAAAATATTTATGCTCATTTTGGAGTTTTTTTTTTAACGAGGATAAAGGCTCGAATTAAAGATAGTAAAAATTAATTTAATTTATCTAAAATTAACTAAATCTGACTTCTATTGAATAAAAGAAGATAATAACATATATTTTAACTTGACTTAAAACTGAAATAATTTAAAATTTAAATAATTTGAAATTTAAATAACAAGTATTTAAAATATTTTAAGTTTAAATAATTTAAAAATTGAAATATTTAAAATTCAACAAATTCAATAAATCCAAAATATCTTATATCTAAATTTTTCAATAACTAAAATAACTCAACCTAAAATCAATTTGATGTATCCACTCGCCACCTCTGTTGCTAGTAGTTGAGTAGTTCAAATGCAATTTTAATTAAAAAAACGATGAAAATAATATTTGTAGTACAGAAATAAAATTCCTGTAAATAACTGGACTTCTTAAAAGGTCAAAGGTTTGCATTTTGCAGAGTCGAAGCACAAATTCGATGCCACAACACGGTTCTGCCCCTAACTCCATAAAAACAAAAGAAATCCATCCAACTTCCCAACGCAAGTCATGTATATAGCAAGATTAGCCATGCATGTTTCAGAAAAACCCTTAAATTAATTGGGTTGCTTAACGTATTAAAATGATAATCTTGGTTACCTATATCCCCACTTAATTACATGCATGGTTGTGGGCATCTTTGTCAAAACATTTAACATAGCTGTCTTCCGTTCATGACTCACGATTGATTGAGTGTTCCGTAGGCATCTTTATTAATTGCTTTAAAGAAATTCTGTCAGATAAGTAAGACTTGCTTTTAAAATATATATATATATATCGATAGAGACGTCGGTTGCACTTTTTCTTGAAATTACATGGAGGAATAATTTACGGATATTCATGAAACTCTAATTCATCGTATTAAAAATTATAATTACCACAGTGTGCTCCAATAAGTCAGATTAAGGTCCCACTGCATGCATACATAAGCGTTTGACAGAAGGAGTGAGATGTTTTCTGAAAAAAGACAAAAATTGTAACAGCAAAGCTACAGCATAGAACCACAGGAGAAAACAAACTAAAGACGACTCCCAGAAGTCAAGAGGAGCCAAAAATTTTTCAAAAAGCATCAAAGCCCAAATCGTTACAGCAAAGCGACTGAATGAAAGAAACAGGAGGAAAGTAGGAAAAAAAAAACTACAAAGAGCCAAAAGCCAAAAAGGACCTGAAAGAAAGGTCCTGTCTCCCAAACTTTTTCTGTTTTCTCCCTAATGTCAAAGTGGATTGCTTCACGCAATCGTAGGAGGAAAACCAACAGCAACAAAAGGGCAAGGGAAACAAAGTTTCCACCACAAGAATCAAACACCCAACAGAGCTAGATAAAATCTGAAATGAGATCCCTGTAGTTCACCCAAAAAGTTGGTATATTAAAAAAATAATGTTTTTTTTATTTACCTATTTTTTAATTATAATATACATATAATTTATAAATTTATTTTTTTATTTTTTATTGTAATTAAATCTCACTTAAAATTTTTATTTTTTTATTTATATTTAATATTAAATTAACTTGAAATGAGATGTGAAATAAATTTAGAAAATTCGTAGAAATAAAATTGGTATTATTATAAATTAATTTACCAGTTGAATTAAAATAAGCTTAACCTAATTTAGTTATGACTCATTAAAAACCAATGCTTTAATGGGTAAAACCTCCTAACTCTTGGAGAAAAATCATTCATATTTACCAATCTAAAAAAATTATTAAGTTATGAAAATTTATTATTATTAATATGATTTAAAATATAAAAAACTTTATTAGAAATAAAAAGATCGATCACGTTGGAACACCATTCAATGTTAAAAGTGCATACAATTAATGTTAAAATAAGATTATTAAACCAATTAAGAAACACTTACGATGGGTTGAGTTTAAAATGACAGAAACTGAGCTTGGATGGTTAACTAATATCAAAGTTGATCTTGAAAATTAAGTATTTACATATATAACTTATTAGAAACCATGATAATTCTTATCAAAATAAGATGTGGTATGGTTGTTTAATACTTTAGATTCCTAATAATAATCAATTGTGTCACTTGTTAACCATAATCACAAACTGACCTAAAGTGTCAAAAAATTATATCAATAATTTGAGTTTTTTAATTTTCATAAACTTTTTCACAAGTCATTGTAAATTACTATTATTCAACTATCTAGTTTTTAATAGTGATTTACACAAATAATGTAAAAAATAACTCTCACAAATTAAAATTATACATTTAAATGGAGAGATAAGAGAGAAAGGGGTCACAATCATAATGTACTAAATAAATTAACAAGTAACAACTTTACAATAAATTAAATTTTAGTCTGCACATTTAAATATCATATATTTGTTAAAAAAGGAATTCAAATTAATATATATTTTATATTCTTACCAATTAGTTATTTGTTGTACGGAACTCATTAAGTATCTAATATATCAATAATGCAAACAACTTTAAATGATAAAAAAATTATTTTTTTTAATTTATTAATTAATCAATTTATATTCATATACTAAGATTGACACTTATAAATATATTAGGAATGTCAAAATGATTTTATTAACCTTTCAATATACAATCTATTCATGCAATTCAATCTTTCATTAACCAAATATTCTAAATTGTCATAAAACATATAATTAATATTTGCTCTATATATTGTTTATTTATTTGTTTTTCTAATCTTTAATTGTCGATTATATTGTTGTGATTCAAAATCTCTTTATCACATGAACAATTCATAATTAAGAAGAACTCTATACTGAGATTAAAGTATAACAATTACTCTAAAAGATAACTTAGTATCTTAAGTTTAGCAATCATTGATACAATTATTACATGATCAATTATATATTTATAACAAACAAATAATCATTAATTTGAAAAAGCTTCTTGCCAAATTATTTTAGTAAACTTAGCTTTTAATAAACATCTATAAAGTTATATGCATTATTTTATGAGATTAAATACTATTTTTATAAGAAGTAAATAAAATATATTAATCATATCATTCTATTATTATTATTTTATTTTTAAAATAAAATAGTTTGATTAATTATTTTAATTATGATCTTATTATAATTATTTTTATATAAAATTTTAAAATAATGATAGTCATATATATATATATATTATTAAAGATGTGATCGAATACAAACAATTCAATTCGAAATTACAAGGATTAGTGTGCAAATCTTGATAATGAAAAAAAATATTTTATTAAATAATATACATGAGTTGTTTAATATTAAAAATAATTAATTAATTAACTACGCATATAAGTGCAGAATAACTTTCGTTGAGCCAAATTTATGAAATACTCAGATAATTTTCAACTTTTTTAATGGAATGTGTGAATGCTATTTCTCAAGAAGAAAAAGAGAAAAAAAAAAAACGAAGAGAGATAGAGGCACGGATTTATAAGGCACACAAGAGATGGTGGGGCCTGACGAGGCAGCTAGACTATGATGCTGCTGCAGTTGCTGCAAAGTCCTCGCCTCCTCGTTTCTTGTTTCAATGCGACACACCTGCTGACCCCGCATGTACTTTCATTCAATGCCAGCTAAATTTTGTCCTTTCATTTATGAATATCGCAAACTCATTTAATTATTTCTCTTTAGGTTTTTTTAATTTTTTTCTTAAAAAGTTCAAATTTTTTGAAGATATGAATACGTAACTGCGTATAACTACGACCTACTTGCTTCCACGTCATTCTTTCTTTTTCCAAGGTTTGAACACGAGTATAGGAATTGATTTGGGTTTGTCTTGCCTTTCAAATTAAAACATGGGATTTGGACTTTTAACCAGCAATCTTTGTACTTCGAGTCATTTATACAACTGAAGGTTTAAAATTTGAAATTTTGTGAAAGCTAATTAAGTAAAAATAAAAAAAGTAATCTTCGCAGTAGACCTCGCATGGGTTATTGCAATTTCTATTTTGATTCCGAAATCCGCGGTTTTGGTTTCTTGCTTAGGAAACTAAAACCGGATCGGTTATTCACAATTCGGTTTCAATCCATTATTGGACAGTGTCGCTCTTGGTATTTAATAGGATTGAAAAATTGAAAAAAAAAAATAGAAAAATTTATTTTGACTGGCCTCTAATTTTTCTTCCATTTAAAACGGTTGATTTCGAATTGTTAATTGTTTATTGGCAGTTTCGGTTGTGTTATGTTTCTGTACTTGTATGATTTCAATTATGATATTGATTTAATTTTAGTTGAAACAAAAACCATGTTCAGATCAACTTGATAGCCGATGAAAGATTCACTAAACCAATACCATAGGGGCTCAAGTTATTGACGATTGCATCTATTTGTGTTGTAATGATTCTCCAATTAAGGAAGCTCCGTATTATGAGATTTAAGCTCAGTTTCATGCTTACATTTACTTTCTGGGGTTTATTACTATCATAGATCACCTAAATTTAAGACTTATAGTAAGCCTTAGTCCATAAGTAGATTAAATAAAGTGTATTGTTGTCAATAATGTAATTTAATGATAGATTAGCTAAATTTTTAATTTCAACAGCTAGGTTCAAAGATTGATAACAATTAAAAAAAACGTGTACTCAACATATGACTAAATATGACTGCATACTCCTTTTCATGATCAAGAATCATTACAAAAATTGGCAACAAAATTAGGATACTTGACCCAACCTCTTCCTTCGAAAACCAGCTAAACAATAATGCAAAAGTTAGAGCAAAAATATCCACTTTCTGACATAACCCACTCAAGTTGCCCCATAAAATCTCTAAAAGGCAAACCCTTTAAAACCTCACCATCTCTCTCATCTGCCCCTCTCAAGAAGCCAAAACAAAGAAAGACATCTCAAGATTTTGTGTTCAGGTGTAACCAATTAATCTCTCTCTCATGGCTTCTTCCACTTGTGATAACATCAATACCACCGCCGTCGCAATCGCCGTGGCTGCCACCACCACCACCACACTTACCTATGGAATCGATTCGAGCTGTCCCAACACCACCTTTGTCCAAGCCGACCCATCAACCTTCCGCACCATAGTCCAAAAACTCACCGGAGCACCTGAGGACCCATCAACTCAAAAGCTCCCCATAACCCACCCAACTCGACCCACCACCGCCCCAGGTCCCAAACGACTAGCGTTCAAGCTCCAAGACCGGCGACCAAGCGCCAGGAACCTCCAAATCAACCTCAACGACAGCAACAACACCAACAACGTTTGCAACCATCATCATGACCTCTTTTATCTTAGAAAGAGAGGGTTCGTGATGTCTCCTGTTTCTCCACTTGACTTCTTTGCCGGTTGTGTGAGTCCGAGGTCACCATGTGAAGAGTTATCCGCACGTGGGAGCCCAAGGGATGAGGCGGAATTGGAGGAAACAAGGGTCATTGCTGAGAAGGGGTTCTATTTGCACCCAAGTCCTTTGAGCACGCCTAGTGGAGATGAGCCTCCTGAGTTGCTGCCCCTGTTTCCTCTATGCTCTCCTGTAGACAATAATAATAGTCATGATGATGATAATTATGGCAATTCTTGTACTTAAAATGTAATCTATGTGGTTAGAAGGCTAACTAATTAATTAACTAGGGTTTATTAATTAATTATAATAGGGTTTATTAATTAATTATGGAGGTATTTTAATCTTGCTAGGTTTTTTTATTGAATGTTATCTCTCAATTTCATCAAAAAGATTGCATACTCAAACTAAACAAAACGGTAGACTGACTTTAGCAAGAAAATTTAGTTGATCTCGGTGATTGTGTATGCTTAGAAGGTATATTTAATTTTATTAAATATCTCGGAAGAAAATTAATTTATGACTTTGTATGAAACAAATAATTTTCTTTATTATTGACCACAACGTTAGTTGTTTTAAAGTTATTATTTGTTAAATATTATTGATAATATTACATTGCTAATGTAGCAGTATACAGGGGTAATTATGGAGCTTTCCATTGCTCACAATATATGGCTCCTTGATTGTCCTTGTTTCTTACAGTTGCCATATATGAGAATGAGAATGTTTGACAACTGGTTCCTTCTTCTTTTTTTTTTTCTTTTTTTTAGCGGTATTAATATGCCATAATCTCAACCCAATTGGAGAATTCTCAACCTAGTTGACTAATTAATAATGGTTTTGTTGGTACTAGGTATTAATCTCAAGTTTGCTATAATAGGTAAAGTGGAAGTATGGTTCAATTATATAATCGGTTTTTTGGTAATTTATCAGTTCTTTAGTCTTGTAGATGACATGCTTTGGAAATCTGTTGTCATCCTAATTAGTATATTTGGCCTCACTTGAACTCGCCTAATCCAGATTATAAAATTATATAAGCAAGATTTCAAACTCAGATTTAAATGGATCAAAATGTTTTTGTTGTGACATCTTAAAGTAAACTAGACAAAATTTATGTACTTGAGCGATCCCCTCTATTTGGCAATGGTTGGACTACTTTTGCGATGCCTGTCACACAAAGCAGCCTTGCAAGAAACATGCTTTACTAATAGAAACATGGTAATAGTGTAGTGGTTGGTTGGATCGGTTCTGCTCATAATTTTGTTATTTATTAAAAAATTTATTAATAATAAGTTGTATAATAAAAATATATTTTTTAATTTTTATAAGTTTTGCATCTTTTTTAGAATTATAATTTAAAATTTTGAAGGTAAATGTTTAAATTTGAAGCTGCGGGATTATTTTGAGGGATTTTCATAGAATTGAACTTTTTGAGGGGCAGAAGCGTAAACTACTTATTTTGTCACCTCATGCACGGCAAATCTAAATTCCTTACTGTAACGTCATAAAAGCAAACAGTACGACAGAAGCTGAGAAACGTTGGATATGCGGACAGCACAGGCACCATTTTGTAACAAAGCAACGGCTAGATCTGTCCTGGCGTGTGCTTAATTTTAATGCTGATTGACCCATCAGGGTAGCATTATTGTCAGGTGACTACAGCGACATTGGTGTAGGCCTGATACAATGGTTTCAAATATTCAAAATCATAGGTCCATCTCAGCCGCCCAATCTTTGACGAACGGTTTAGATGGCTCTTTGTTTTATTTTTGGCGCGGACGGAATGCCCACTTTTTGAGTTTGGAATGTTTATATAGGAGGGGAGAGTTCCCAAGCCTCGTTCTCAGAAGCAAGCGGCAGCTACCACTAGTGCCATTGGTGGGACGACATTATTTATTTACTTTAAAAACATTGACGATATAATTTGAAAGACGTTTTTATCCCACATATATCAAATGAAATTCTGTATTATTATACTTAATTATTTTAATTTAGACTATATTTTCGTATTATAATATCCTCTTTTCTTAAAAAAAAAATCACATAGATTATTTTAAAAGAATTACAAATTATAATCTATTTTATGTTTAATTTATTCGAAATAAATTATTTATGTTTATTAATATACTTCGTTGATTAGTTTTATAATTTTATTTTATATTAACTTATAAGTTATATTTTATTAAATCTATAATTTATGATATTTGTAATATATGTAAAACTCATAATTTATATATTATTATATTTTTATTAATATTTTATGTATAAATTTTAAATTTTATGTATTTATTATTAATTACTAATTTAATCAGAACAATTTTCAGTCAAACCAATTAATAGATTGAACTTTATAACTTTAACATTTTCGACTTAATCGTCAGTTTGGTTCGATTATGAAGACATTGAATAAGACTCACTTTACTCAGCATTTTTGTTAGTTTTCTTTTCCAATCCACATTTTGTTCCGCGAACCATATCTGACTCGTCATGAACAACGATGTACGGACTGACACTTTATGGCGTAGGCGGTGTTTTTCACTTGTAAGACAAACATGCACTTGACGCATGTTTGACATAATAAAACGTGTTCTTCCTCTCTCTCTCTCTCTCTCTCTCTATATATATATATATATATATTATAATAATAACAATAATAAAACATATAAGAGAGGTTGGAGATACGTTTATGACATTTATTTAATTTTGACGATAAAAATGAAAAATCTAATTAAAAGTTTCTGTTACTTGCAAGTGAAAGCCTACATTTTATATTTATATGTAAATGATACAATGACCTTTTTGATTTGATTCATACTAATAATTGCCATAAAAATCATTGCACAACGATATATACAAAACAATATAATAAATGTAGAGAGTATGTCTACACACACGTATACATATAGTTGTGACCTAACAATGTTTGTGTCTTTATTTTTTAAAATATAGTGCGCCATAATATCTCGGTTGCGTTGTGTTTGTCCTTCATTGGTCATGAATGAGCAACTATTGTAATGAAAATCGTATTTCTTAGGTAATAGGTTATTCCACTGAAACTTCATAAAAGTTTACTCTTTTAGTTACAAAGACGAAAGATTCTCAAAATATAAATCTCTCTGTCGGTTGTGGTCAACTTGAACCCAACAGAGACGCCAATAAGAACACAAAAATAGCAAGTTTTCTTAACTTCTCAATCAAACTCGCACAGCAGCCGTAGAGACTGAGAAGCAAATTCTTAATTATAGCCGCTCACTCATAACCAAGGTTGCAGTTCGGAAGATGATGCAATGGTAACTAGTTTGCATGAAATAGATTTGAGGCATATGGATATTCTAAGCAAAATCGAATTGGCTAAGAACAGTTTGATTTTGGATATTGGTGGTGCTTGTTCCATGATTAGGAAGAACTCGACTAACTACATGCACTTTGACTTTAATTCTAGTTCCCTGTTAGTTCGTAGGTAGGGTATACATCTAGAATATGTCTGATTGAACTAATCTATACAATGGAGATCTAACAAAAATAACTATTCTCAATGCTATGTCACAAAATCATTAGTGTAATCAACAATGAGACATATTTTCATCAATTACACCTAATTGACTAAAATTGAAAATATTAGGAATGTGATCAAACGCAAAAAATACATGAGGGATGTACCATGAAATCTTCGTACTTGAAATTCTAATAAAATTTTGGGGAGGTTTTTTTTATCCTTAAGCTTAAAAAAGTAGAATTGAGTTTGGAATTAATCATTGGATACCATACTTGGAAGGCTTGATTCTTGTCTTTAAATCAGGGATATGGACATGTCTGCACAGGCTCATCTCTCCGGTTCTCTTCAAATGCTCTTAATAGATTAGCTTGACAGAATCCTAGGCATTTCTAGAGTCCTCTTAGCCTAACAACTCTTAAATGAAATGTAGATGGAACTGCAAAAGGGGAAAACTAGGCCTGCAGGTATTAGTGGGGTCTTACGTGACCATAATAAGCGGCTATCTTTGTGTCTTTTCCATGTTTTATTGGAGTTCATGGTTATAATGATGCTAAATTAAAATTGCTATTAATTGTTCAATTATTATCTTTGAACATTTCTAATCGAAAAAATTTGGAGGAAAATGAATTGTAGATTCTTGTAATTTGTGAACTTGAAATAATAATATTGCCTTTCTGATTTTTGCTGATAGGATGATATACACACACACATATCAAACAAGAGGAACCCCTTAAAAAAAACTTTGTGGCTGTTTTGTATAAAAGATATTGTTGAACGGTGTAGTTAGCATGAAATGAAGGGATTATGGCAAATAAGCCTTTCTTGATTGACAAGGTACGTGATCTGATTTGTATTAAAGTGTGATGGTGGGTCAAAGATAAGTGGCCTCATTGCAACTTCTTAATGAACAATTTCTTGTTCAACCTGGGCAACATTAGATTAGTGAGGATGGTTGTATTGCATCCTCCAAATCTTTTATAAGAGGTGGCTTCTAGGGGGTTTCATCAAATTTAATACAAATACAACCATTATAGGATTGTTAAGGGTGGTAGATATTAGGGGGGAGATGAGAGGTAAGAATAGGAAAGTAATATGTTTATTTTTCAAGATGGTGATTGCCTTTAGCATTAATAAGGCATAATTGTTTGCAATTTGAGAGGCAGTGGAACTATGGAGTCAATGGCTGAAGTCCAATATGTCTCACTTAATTATTGAAAGTGACTCTACATTGTGATCTTATGGGTCAACAATACAGTTGGAAGATCCAAGAAACTTACGTTCATTTTCAAAATATTAATGATAAAACCACATACCATGTTTCTTTTATTTTTTGGTCACGTGAATTTAATTTCTTTGTTAATATGTTGACAAAATAAGGGAGAGTCAAACATAGGGATTTTGTGGTGTGGGTTTGATTAATGGGGATGCAACATTGGGAGTGAGAGTGTATAGTCGATAGTTGACTAAGGGGAACTAGTCCTTTTTTGTTAGGTTCCTATTTAGTCATACATTATTTAGTCTTATTTTGAGGATGCTTTCAGTTATCCATTTTTTTGTTTATGATAGAGATGCAATTTTGTATAGCCAACACTTTTTAACTTCAATACCTACTTACTGAAAAAGAAAAGAAGAGATTATTGATCAAAGGCAAATAACTATATTGTATCCAAATTACTAATGATTTTTGAGAGAGACAATTGGAAAGAACTTTCTTATAATAAGATGACCCCATGGTGTAAAATCTATAACAAATATTAGTTGTTTAAGTTAGCTTTAACAAAAAGTTCGACATTAACTCTGTGCATAACTCATAAAGACATTATGCCTAAATCTTGTTTTTGGTGACTATTTCTCTATTGTTACATATTGAGACTAATCATACTTCATTTTTAATCACTAAGCACAATCACACAAAAATGAAGTCAAGAAAAATTCCTTTGTCAAAGTAAAATGAATAATGGTAATTAAGGTACAAAAATTTTAATTAAAAGTTCCTTATTAAAGGATATGAGATATATTTGGTATATATATATCCTACAAATTTTGGCTAACTTTATTCTTTTATAAAGTGTCAATATAAACACGGTTGAGATAAACTTTGAGATTTTAAAAGGTGGAAAGTTCAAGTTTAAGTCTTCATTTAATGTCAAAAGAGAAAGAAACTATATTACATAGAAAAAATCAATTTGACATATTCAAGTCCTAAGTTGTTATTGCACTATTATTATAGTAAAATGTATATTTGTAATTTTTATTATTAAATGAAATTATGTATTTACAATTAAAAATGTGCAACTAATAATTATGGTAGTGCAATGTGTAAACTTACTTTTAAGTAACTTTGGTGAAAGAAAGGAAAAAAGGAAAAGGGGAAATTCACATGTAAATTGATGGAAGCCATATTGTACCAACTCAAATCAATAGGGGAGTTGATGCTTTGCAAAACCTTGGAGGACCAATGATAAAGACAAGGTAAAAAAAAATAAAATCTCTCAACAACTTATTTTGTGACATTTACTTACAAGAAGTTACTAGGCACGAGTTAAGGATGATGAAGGCTTCACCAAGGCTTGCAAATGTATCATTTATGGAAGATATATGAAAACCATAGCCTTGGGAAGGACGTTGGAGTTGAGAGCCTATGTTTGGTCATTTAAATGAGTTAGTTTCATGAGTTATATTATTGTTTAGTAGGTTAAACGAATTTCCTTAATAAACTCATCTTATTAGCTAAGATTTTTGGGGGTTAGCAAATAAAAAGGGAAAAAAAGATGGCTGGAGGGGGACTGGTTTTTTATGAATGTTTGAGCTATTTTCTCTGGTTCTTTGAGAATTAATTTTTAACTTTCATACTTGAATGTATTGGTTTAATAGACTTATCTTCTTCAATGTTGTCATTGTTATAAGTGGTATTTGAATCCTATAGTTTTGGTTCTTGGTTGTTTATAATTATTGGGTTAGAACTCCAATTCTTTAACCTTTGTTAGAAAAATCTTATACCCACATTGGTGTTGGGTTTCGTTTACATATAATCAAAGTTCATATCATTTGGTTTCAAAGCTTTTGTCTCTAACTAAGGTTAGTTATCATTTTATCATTATTTTGTTTCGTGTGTTCTTCATTGTTGGTTGGATTATCCAAAAGAAAAAAAAAAAGCTTCATTGTTCAATTGGTCATTTCCTCAATTATATTTGATAATTGATTGTTGTATGATTGCATTACTTATATTATTGAATTCCTTGTCATTCTATTTTTTTTTATTGTCCATCTTCTTTGATTGTGTCACTTCTGTGAAGAGATAGGTCTACGATTAATATATTTAAGTTTTGTTTGTTATGAATTTAGTTTGTTTAAAACTATTGAAAGAGCTCTTAGAGTTTTGCAATTCATTATGTAAAATATGAGAATTGAGGACTACTATAGTTGAGTGGAGAGCAAACACATAACGTAGTGAGTTTTGTGAGGTATATTCTTTATTTACTAACATATTACATGTACAATGTCTAATGGTAAAGAAAACAATTTCTTACATGGAGAGGAGGAAGTAATTGTTCTAGAGTTCAAATTGCTTATGAAATCCTTAGAGCATAAGTTTGATAGGATTAACTAATATTTTGGGAAGTCCATGTTAGGATGGACAAAATAAAAGGGGAATCGAGTGTGAATCCTAAGTTGTTAAGGAGCAATTTTAACATGATTTTGGTGAAGATGGTGATGATTATTATGATGACAATGATCATGCTAATAGAAACTTCAAAGGTGGATTTAAAGGAGGACGTGGTAATAGGAATGGTTGAGGAGTAAAAGACAATAAAAATGTTTTTTATAGGTATAATGAAGGTTGGACAACAAAAAAAGAGTGGAGGAAAGAGTAGACAAAAATCTTAGTAGAATTAAAATGGAAATACCTTCTTTTCAAGGGAAAGTTGACCTTGATGTATACTTGGATTAGGAACGAAGGGTAGAATTAATATATAAGTGCCACAATTTCTTTGAGGAGAAGAAGGTGAAGTTAGCTATGATAAAGTTCACTAATTATGTTGTAGTATGGTGGGACCAGTAGGTTACCACTAGGTAAAGAAATTTTGAGATAACCATAGAAACTTAGAATGAGTTAAAGACTGTGATGAGAAGGAGTTTTGTTCCTAACTCCTATTATAAGGATTTGTATAATAAGTTACAGAGGTTTACACAAAGTTCCAAAAGTGTGGAAGAGTACCATAAGGAGATGAAGATTGTTATGGTTAGGGCAAATGTAATAGAGGATAGAGAGATAACCATGACTAGGTTTGTCTAAGGGTTGAATAGAAGCATAGTTGATGTGGTAGAACTACAACACTATGTAGAACTTGAAGACATGGTCCACATTTCCATGAAAATTTAGAGGCGTTGGTTTAATAAACTTATCTTCTTAAACGTTGTCATTGTTAGGAGTGACGTTTAAATCTTATGGTTTTGGTTCATGATTGTTTATAATCATTGGGTTAAAACTCTAGTTCTTTAACTTTTGTTAGAATGATCTTATACTTACTTAGTGTTGGGTTTCGTTTACATACAATTGGAGTTCATATCACACATTGCAAGCATTTTTCTATTCTTCTCTAATTTGCTTTCTATTAGATTATTTTAGAATCAATCTCTAACAACTTGTTTATTGTGTTTACTACAAAAGAGTTGGAGAGCTATTTTATAAAGTGTGACTAGACAAATGGAAAAAAAAAGGGTTTTGAGAAATTGTATTGTGTTTAGGGTAAAAAAAAAAAACTGAGAAAGAGAGAAAGTTAAGTTTGGATTGGTTGGTTGGTTTAAGTGTTGTGATTAATTATTGTCTCAAAAATAATTTTTTTTATTTTGAAAATTAATTGTCTTTATGGAAGGAAATTAATCTTCAATATCTAGTTTGGTTTGTTTAGTTATAAAAGAGTTGTAGAACTCTTTTATAAAGTGTGGATAGACAAATGGAAAAACAAATCATTGAGAAATTGTATTGTGCTCAATGTGAAAAAAAAAAGAAAGAGAAAAAGTGATCAAAAGTAAGAGTTCTAAGAAAAAAAAGTTGAAATTGTAAAAGAGTAGTAATGCTTTAGTGAATATTGATAAAACACGAGTCTCTAAGTTGTGAAGATAAGTTAATTCTTCTAAAAACTTTGTGAAAACTTTATTATGGTTTAGGTCAAGGTGACCTAAACTCCCAGTTTGAGACAAACTATTATAAACCACAGTGTAGTTCTTTCTTCATTGATTTCATTCACTTGCAATTATTTACTAATGAGTAAAAATTTATTTATTTTCTTTTATATTTAGTTGTTTTTAATAAGTTTTATAAATATTTAAGTTGATTAGAATATATTTTGTTGGTTAGGTATATTTTAGGGGAGTTTTAAGAATTTGTTCTTTTAGTAGACAAAATTCAAGAATTTTATTGATTTAACCTTTGTTGCTTATTTCATGTTTTTTATTCTAAAAGAACCCTTGAATCAAATTGTTATGTCTATCCCAAAAAGAAAACATGTTAGATTGGTTAGATCAAAACTTTAAGGAAACTAAGTTCTAAAAACCCCAATCTTAAGACGCTACAAAGGTTGATCACTCCTTTAATAAGTTAAGATAATGTATTTTTCCAAAAACACAAGAAAATAAAACAACACTTACTGAAGAAAGAGATATCTTAATGTTATTCATTATTCTTTTTTTACATAGTTGTAGCTTTTATATGAACATGTAAATATCATAATTTAATAAGGAAAAAGTGTTTCTCATCATACATATATAGGAAAACCTTAATTACATGGGATCTCTTTAATTAAGGAATGCAAATTTGCCTTAATGTAGGAATCCTTAAAAGACTACAACTAGTGACAATAGACATAAAAGTCAAGGTAAAAACCCTACCTAATGTGTCAAGACTCGACCAAACCTACAAACCCAAATAAACCATAGAAGTTAGGTCATTTCTTACCTTGGCCAAGCTACTTGGACTTATATCATGGGCTCCAAGTTTTGTTCTTCATATTCTAAGCCTTATCTATTATCTTGGACCTAAATATGAGTGATTATTCTTAGTGTAACATTGAAAACTTTTATAACAACCTTAGAATCTTTTAGAGCAACCTTTTTTTCATGCATCTCCATGATTAAACCTTGTAAAGGTTATTTCATCCTCTTTGTTATTGCCTTAGTTATTGGACCACCAATTCCTTACAAAGAATCTTGAGAATATTTGTTTTGTTGCACTCAATCAGCACCTTTTACTCATTTCATGGAAACTTTGTTCATTTGATTAACACATTAATCTCCATCATTCCCCCCTTCATCGAAAGGATTTGTCCTTAAATTGCTTACATCAAACAAAGATAAATCAGCAACATTGAAAGTAGAACTAACATTGCCATAGTTGCTTGGTAAATCTAGCTCATAGGTATTATTGTTAATCTTCTTTGAGACTTGAAAAGGTCAATCTTCTTGAGGCTACAATTTGGACTTTCTTTGTAAAGGAAATCGTTCCTTCCTTTTATGCACCCACACCCAATCACTAGGTTCAAATCATTTTGAGGAGAGCGGGAAAGATGGAAGCCATATTGTACCAGCTCAAATCAACAATGGAGTTGATGCTTTGCAAAACCTTGAAGGACCAATGACAAGGGCAAGGTCAAAGAAAATAAAGGAAGCTCTCAATAACTTGTTGTGCGCCATTTACTATTAGGAAGTTGTTAGGTATGAGTGAAGGATGATGGAGACTTCACCAAGGCTTGCACATGTTTCATCTGTGGAGGAATTTGAGAACCATGGGCTTGTGAAGGAAGTTAGATTTGGGAGCCCATGTTTGGGCATTTAAAATGGATTATTTTCATGAGTTATATTGTTATGTAGTGGGTTGAACGAATTTCAGCATCTTAATGAGTTATTTTCATGGGTTTATTATTGTTTAATGGGTTGGACGAATTTCCTTAATAAGCCTATCTTATTGGCTAGGGTTTTTGGGGGTTAGCATATAAAAAGGGCAAAAAGGGTGGCTGGAATGGGGGAACCCTAATTTTTCATGAGTGTATGAGCTATTTCTCTTGTTTTTTAAGAACTAATTCTGAACTTTCATACTTGAGCGTATTGGTTCAATAGACTTATCTTCTTCAACGTTGTTGTTGTTGTTGTTCTTAGGAGTGACGTTTGAATCTTATAGTTTTGGTTCTTGGTTGTTTATAATCATTGGGTCAGAACTCCAAATTCCTTAACCTCTATTAGAATGATCCTATACCAACATTGGTGTTGGGTTCCGTTTACATATAATCGGAGTTTGTATCAATAGAGGTTGATAAAGAGAAGATTAAGGCAATTCAAGAATGACCTACACCTAAGAGTGTGAGTGATGTGAGGAGTGTCCGTAGTTTCGCTAGCTTTTATAGGAGGTTAATTTAGGATTTTAGTACCTTAGCTGCACCATTGATTGAGGTAGTTAAAAAGAGTGTGAGTTTTAAGTGAGATAAGGAACAATAAGATGCCTTTGATTTGCTTAAGTCTAAGTTGTATAATGCACCACTTTTTTGCTTTGCTTGATTTTTCTAAGATCTATGAAATTGAATATGACACATTGGTAATTGGGTTGGGGGAGTCCTTATGCAAGAGAAATGACCTATTGCATTCTTTAGTGAGAAGTTAAGTGGGGCAGCATTAAATTATCTAAATTATGATAAAAAAAATGTATGCACTTGTTGAAACTTTAGAAACGTGGTAGCATTACCTTTGACCTAAGAAGTTTGTATTTTATACTTATAATGAGTCTTTTAAACATTTAAAGGAGTAAGGCAAGTTGAATAGGAGACATGCAAAATGAGTTGACTTTATTGAAACTTTTCCTTATGTAATTCAATACAAATTAGGTAAGAAAAATGTTGTTGCTGACGCATTGTCATGTAGGTCCACATTGATTGGCACTTTGAGTATTAGGTTGTTGGGGTTTGAGCACTAAGTTATTGGGGTTTGAGCACTAAGTTGTTAGGGTTTGAGCACATTATTGATTTGTATGCTAATGATGCTAACTTTGGTAATGCATATATTGTATGTGAGAATGCTGCTTTTAGTGGTAAATTCTATAAACCTGAGGGGTATTTGTTTAGAGTAAATAAGTTTTGTATTTCTCAAAAGGTCTATTAAAGTATTACTTGTGAGAGAAGCTTATGAGGGTGGTTTAATGGGATACTTTGGCATTCGAAAGAATTTTGATGTTGAAAGAGTCTGTGTCAAGTATTTTACTTGTAGATAAGCTAAATCTAGGGTTTTTCCACATGATAAGTATATGCTCTTGGAAATTCCTTGTGAACTTTGGACCAACATTTATATGGATTTTGTTCTTAGATTACTTAGGTCCAAGAAGGGCCGAGATTATATTTTTATTGTAGTTGATAGGTTTTCAAAGATGACACATTTCATTACTTGCACCAAAATAGATGATAACATAAAATTGCAGACTTATTTTTTAAAGAAATTGTTCACCTCCATAAAGTGCCAAAGAGTATTGTGTTAGACCGTGATGCAGAATTTTTGACCCACTTTTGGAAGACATTGTAGGGTAATTTTGGAACAAAGTTGTTGTTTTCAACAACTTGTCATCCACAAATAGATGGACAAACCAAGGTAGTAAATAGAAATCTTTGTACGTTGTTGTGTGTTGTTATTGGTAAGAACTCTAAAACCTGAGAAGAATGCTTGCCTTTTGTGGAGTTTGCTTATAATCGTGTTATTCATAATGTTACAAGTTATTCTCCTTTCAAGCTTGTTTATGATTTTAATTCATTATTCCTTTTGGATTTAGTACCTTTCCTTATACGGGATAAAGTTAATTTAAATGTGAAAAAGAAGGCTAAAGTGGTTAGGCAATTTTATGAGAAATTTAGGCTTAACATTGAAAGAAAAACCAAATAATAGGAAACATAAGCCAACAAAGGTCGTAAGTATATCACTTTTGGACTTAGTGATTGGGTTTAGGTACACTTGCATAAGGATAAATTTTCTATGCAAAGGAAATCAAAGTTGCAACCAAGGGGAGATGGTCATTTTCAAGTGGTGGCAAGAGTCAACAATAATGCATATAAACTTAACTTACCATGTGAGTGCAACATTTAATATTTCTGACCTTTTGATGCGGAAAACCCCAAAAAAAGACGTGGTTTAGGGACCCAACGCACACAAGGAATCAAAGATGAACAAGGAAAGCTAAACCAGAGTTAAATGACACAACCCTAGACCCAACATTTGAAGGAACACGAACTTAGGGTATTTAAGAAGGATATGGACGCCACACTTCAGAACAGAAAGGAATTGGGAGTGATAAGTCGATTGGAATGCCACAAGAAGAAATATCTCTTGATAAGTTCTTTAGATTTCCAGTCATCATTGTTATGGTTCTCATCACCTTTCTCCTTTTCTTTTTGATGATGAAGGTGCTGATTTAAGGACAAATCATTTTGAGGAGAGCGAGAATGATGGAAGCCATATTGTACCAACTTAAATCATCAAGGGAGTTGATACTTTGCAAAACCTTGGAGGGTTAAAAACAAAGGCAAGGTCAAGGAAAATAAAAAAAGCTCTCAATAATTTGTTGTGTGACATTTACATACAAGAAGTTGCTAGGCACAAGTTAAGGATGATGGATGCTTCATCAAGGCACGCAAATGTGTCATCTATGGAGTAATATGAAGATCATGGCCTTGGGAAGAAAGTTGGAGTTGAGAGCCCATACTTGGGCATTTAAATGGGCTACTTTCATGGGTTAGTGGGTTGAACAAATTTCAGTATCTTGATGGTTTTTTTCATGGTTAGCATATAAAAAGGGAAAAAAGGATGACTGGAGGGGGAAACCATTATTTATTAGTGTATGTGCTATTTTCTCTAGTTCTTTGAGAATTAATTTTGAACTTTCATACCTAATTGTGTTGGTTCAATAAACTTATCTTCTTTAATGTTGTCATTGTAAGGAGTGGTGTCTGAATCCTATAGTTTTAGTTCTTGGTTGTTTATAATTATTTAATTAGAACTTCAATCTTTTAACGTTTGTTAGAATGATCTTATACCAACATTAGTGTTGCGTTCTATTTACATATAATCAAAGTTCATATCATGTTAGGGTTGCCTTCTAAGCCAAACAACAGATTATCTTGATCCTTTACAAGGATTCTTATTTCTCTAACAATGACCTTGATTCATCTTTGCCTAGTGCTATTTTATATGTATTGCAAGACTATAATAGGGTATTCCCTAAGAAGATGCTAGATGGTTTACGACCAAGGAGAGAGATTGAACATCGCATTGATTTTATTCCTAGGGCTCCCATTCCCAACATGACAACATACAGAAGTAATTTTGAGGGGACAAAGGAGCTTCAGAGGTAAGTTGATGAGTTGATGAAAAAGGACATGTAAGGGAGAGCAAGAGCCTATGTGTATTGTCAATGTTGCTTGTGCAAAAAAAAAAAAAAAAGGATCATGGAGGATGTATATTGATTATGGAGCTATCAACAAACTAACAATTAAGTGTCGACATCCTATACCTAGGCTTGATGATATGTTTGATGAATTACATGGTACTTATTACTTCTCTAAAATTGACATTAAGAGTGGGTATCATCAAATTAGGATGGAAGGTGATGAATGAAAAACTGCATTTAAAACTAAGTATAGTTTGTATGAATGGTTGACTAACACACCTAACACTTTTATAAGATTAATGAATCATGTTTTGAGACCTTTTTTGAGAAAAATTTGTTATGGCTTATTTTGATAATATATTAGTATACAATAGGAATTTGGAAAAACATATTGGACATTTGCATTGCATATTTGATGTTTTAAGTAAAGAGATATTATATGTCAATTTGAATAAGGGTCAAGATTGTATTCTTGTTATAGTTGACGGATTTTCATAGATAGTGCATTTCATTGCTTACACCAAAATGAATGATGCCATAAAAATTGCAAATTTATTTTTTAGAGAGGTTGTTCACCTCCAAGGAGTGTCGAAGAGTATTGTGTTAGACCTTGATACAAAATTTTTAAGCCACATTTAGAAGACATTGTGGGGTAAAATTGGAACAAAGTTGTTTTTTTCTGTAACTTGTCATTTACAAACAAATAAACAAACTAAGATAGTAAATGGAATTTTTGATACGTTGTTACATGCTGTTATTGGTAAGAACTCTAAAATCTAGGAATAATGCTTACCTTTTGTGGAGTTTTCCTATAATCGTGTTGTTTATAGTGTCATAGGTTATTCTCCTTTCGAGCTTATTTATGGTTCTAATCCATTATCTCCTTTGGAGTTAGTACCTTTGTCTATACAAGATAGAGTTAATTTAAATAGGAAAAAGAAGGCTGAAGTGGTTAGGTAACTTCATGAGAAAACTAGGCTTAAAATTGAGAGAAAACCAAACAATATAAAAAACAAGCCAACAAAAGTTGTGAGTATATCACTTTTGAACCTGGTGATTGAGTTTAGATACACTTAGGAAACATAGATTTCCTATGAAAAAAAAATCAAAGTTGTAACAAAAAAGAGATGGTCATTTTCAAGTGGTGGCGAGAGTTAACAATAATGCATATAAACTTGATTTGCCAGGTGAGTATAATGTGAGCAACATTTAATGTTTCTAACCTTTCTCTTTTTCTCTTTAATATTGTAAGTGCTGATTTGAGGACAAATAATTTTAAGGATATGAACTCTGATTATATGTAAATGAAACTCAACATCAATGTTGATACAGGATTATTTTAACACAGGTTAAACGATTAGAGTTCTGACCCAATAATTATAAACAACGAATAACCAAAATTATAGGATTTAAAAGTCACTCCTAACAATGACAACGTTGATGAAGAAAAATTTATTGAACCAACACACTCAAGTATAAAAATTTAGAATTAGTTTTCGAAGAACCAGAAAAAATAACTCATACACTTATTTAAAAACCAGTTCCCCTCCAGTCATCTTTTTATCCCTTTTTATATGCTATTCCCTAAAAACTCTAAGTAATAAAATGAACTTATTAAGATAATTCATCCAATTCACTAAATAATAATATAATCCATGAAAATAAGCTATTAAATGACCAAATATGGACTCACAACTTCAATTTTCTTTCTAAGGTCATAGTTTTCATATTCCTTCATAGATAATATATTTGCAAGATTTGGTAAATTGTTCATCATCCTTAACTCGTGCTTACTAATTTCCTATAAATAAATGTTGCACAACAAGTTATTGAATTTTTTTTATTTTTTTGACATTGTCCTTATCATTTATTCTTCAAAATTTTACAAAATATCAAACCACTTGTTGATTTGAACTGATACAATATAATCTCTATCATTCTTAGTACTCAGCATCTTTGTAGCATCTCCCAAATTTCCTCTATAATTTTTCCTACCATGATTTGAGTGATACACTTAAAGGAGGAAAAATCCCCTGGCATAAAAAGGGACGCTTTACTTGTAAATCACTCTTTATGGTGAAAACATTATTATTTTACCATTGTTGGATTCTCTGGTCAAGAATATTGCAGTTTATTTTCCTATATTTCCCATCAACATGGCCATTAATTACAATTTACTTCCTTTTCCTTATTGCCATCAGTTGCAGCTAATCGCTCGAAATAAATTAATCATTCACCTTATCAAACAACACGTACTTTAATTTTCAAAGAACCTTTATTAACCATTTGCTTGGCAAATGGATTTCTGGCCTTTTAAATTTGATGAAACCTATAAAGATGATAGCTGGAAGGCTCCAATGGATGCAAAAGGTCTAATAACACAAGTTAATGATGAGAATCGTAGAGATGATGGTTGGAAGGCTTCAATGGATGCAAGAAGTTCAATAAAACAAGCTAGAACTTTAGTGGATGCAAGAGGTCCATTTCACATTCCAGAAAGACCAATAATAGGAGCTAAAGCCAAAACAATTAAAGAAGCACTAAATGGGCTGATTAAGGACATTCAAGTCAACCAATCTTCAAATAGTGTGAATTCAAGTTTGACAAAGAGTAGAGGCCTAATTAATATCATTGGAGTACTTGATGGCTCATAATAACTAATAACACTCATTCCTAAATATGAGTTTATTTTTTGTTATAAATTTTTCTATTGTTAGAAATTTTTCCAAATAAGGATTTGTCCTAAGTAAGAATTTGTACCTCTTTAGGATTGTTATCTTTGCCTACAAATAGGCACCTAATGCGGAAAACCCCAAAAGAGACGTGGTTTAGGGACCCAATGCACACAAGGAATCAAAGATGAACCAGGAAAGCTAAACTAGAGTTAAATAACACAAACCCTAGACCCAACATTTGAAGGAACACAAACTTAGGGTATTTAAGAAGGATATGGATGCCACACTCCAGAACAGAAAGGAATTGGGAGTGATAAATCGATTGGAACACCACAAGAAGAACTACCTATTGATAAGTTCTTTAGTTCTCAAAAGAACCAAGGGAGAAAACCCTTACTTTCTATTTCACTTAAAGTTGTATATTTTTTCAGAGCTTACAAGGGGTGCCTATTTATAGGCAAAGATAGCAATCTTAAAGAGGCACAAATTCCTACTTAGGACAAATCCTTATTTTGAGAAATTTCTAATAATGGAAAAATTCCATAACAGAGAATAAACTCCTATTTATCAGTGAGTGCTATTACTTATTACGGGCCATCAAGTACTCCAATCATATTAATTAGGCCTCTACTCTTTCTCAAACTTAAATTCGTACCATTTGAAACTTGGTTGACCTGAATATCCTTAATCAGCCCATTTAATGCTTCTTTAATTTTTTTCGCTCTAGCTCGTGTTATTGGGCCTTCTGGAATGTGAAATGAAACTTTTGCATCCAATGGAGCCTTCCAGCCATCAGCTCTACGGTTTACATCATTAGCTTGTGTTATTGGACCTCTTATATCCATTGGAGCTTTCCAGTCATCATCATTATGGTTCTCATCATTCCCCCTCTCCTCAAAAGGATTCGACCTCGAATCATCACGTACATTAAAGTGGGAAAGATCAGAAACGTTAAATGTTGCACTCACATTATATCCACTAGGAAAGTCCAACTTATAAGCGTTGCCATTAATTCGTGCTACAACTTGAAAGAGATCATCTCCTTTAGGTTGTAGTTTTAAATGCCTTTGAGTTAGAAACTGTTCCTTGTGCATATGAACCCAAACCCAATCACCAGGTTCAAAAACCACTCTCTTTCGTACCTTGTTGACATGGGATGCGTATTGCTTAGTTCATTTTTCAATTTGTTGCCGTACCTTTTCATGCAATTTTTTAATCATGTCAGCCTTGCGTTCACCATTTAAGTTAGCATACTCATTGACAGGTATAGGTACCAAATTTAAAGGAGTCAATGGATTAAAACCATATACAATTTCAAATGGAGAATAAGTAGTTGCAATATGAACACTCCTATTATATGCAAACTCAACATGTGGTAAACAATCTTCCCATGTTTTCAAATTCATTTGAATAATAGCACGCAAAAGAGTAGAAAGAGTTCGATTAACCACCTCAGTTTGCCCATTAGTTTGTGGATGACAAGTGGTTGAAAACAATAGCTTAGTACCTAACTTACCCCATAAAGTCTTCCAGAAGTAGCTACCACATTTTCCTTACCTTGTTTATATTTAATGATGTAGGGGAAGGTCTAAATGAATTCAATCCACCTGGCATGTCTTTTGTTCAACTTTCCTTGTCCCTTTTAGTGCTTCAAAGATTCATGGTCAATATGGATGACAAACTCCTTGGGCCAAAGGTAATGTTGCCATGTCTCCAAAGCTCACACCAATGCATACAACTCCTTATCATAGGTAGGATAATTAAGACTTGCTCCACTTAACTTTTCACTAAAATAAGCAATTGGGCGCTTTTCTTACATCAAAACAGCTCCCACCACAGTTTTGCTAGCAATATTAGTGTAACTCCCACCATCAATAATCATACTACATACATTATCCTTAATCAGACACCTTGTCTGAAAGATGTTATCTCGTTGCACCTCATTTTCTTCCTTTACTTGCACATTTAATGCTGGCCTTGTCACAATAGCTACACCATTAACTAGATACTCCTCTCCATCACTTTCAGCCTTTGATGGTGGCACAGAATAATTATCTGATTCACTTTCAGTTTCCACATCTTTATTACTTCTCAAGATCATTGCACGCTTATTTGGACACTGAGATGCAATGTGACCCCCACCCAAACACTTAAAACATTTAACATCTCTATTTCTACTTGCTTAGGGTTCGAAATTACCTCCCTTCTTGCTAAAACCCACTTTCTTTTGTTTCGATAGCTTGACTTTGGACTTGTTATTGGCCATATCGTCCCTTTCACTCTGATTTGACTTCTAAGATAAGGTAGAAACCAAATTTTGAACAAACTATGTGGAACCCTTTCGTTTAAGTTGCCTTTCAACTTTCATTGCCATGTGCACCATGTCTTCTAATTCCACATAATGTTGCAATTCAACCACGTTTGCTATATCCCTATTTAGCGCCAAGGCATAGTTGTCTCTCTAACTTCTTCTACATTTGCCTTAATCATGGTAATCTTCATCTCCTTGTGGTAGTCCTCTACACTTTTGGTGCCCTAAGTGAGCCCTTGCAACTTTCGGTACAACTCCCTGTAATAGTGATTAGGGATAAACCTCCTCCTCATAATAGCCTTCATCTCCTCCCATGTATCAATAGGCCACTCACGATTCCTTCTCCTAGTCAAAACAAGTTGAGCCCACCAAATAATAGCATAATCAATAAATTCAACTGCAACAAGTTTTACCTTTTTCTCCTAAGAATAGTTGTGGCAATCAAAAACCAATTCAACCTTCTTCTCCCATTCTAGGTATACATTAGGATCATTCTTACGTTGGAATGGAGGAATTGTCAATTTAATAGTGCCCAAATTATGGTCATAGGTGCCTTGCCTCCAAAATTCTCTTCGATCCCTTCTATTGTTAAGAGTTCTAACCACAGTAGTTTGATCATCAAATTCATCATCGTCTACATCATCTTCATGCTCATAGGCACGTCTCAATTGCCTTCTTGCTCTGGGAGCCTCATATTCCCCATGCCTCCTTTGCAACTCTGCTATTGTATTAACTTGCTCCTCCATCCTCTCCCGCATATCATCAAATCTGGTATTCATGCGCTTAAATTGTTATTGCATAGCTTTGATCATGAAGGACACATCACCAGCTCCCTCCTGAGCTACACCTTTGTCTTTGGACGTCATAGTATTACTTTTACACAAAATAATTAAGATACCTCACATAATTCTCTTTCACGTGTTTCACTCAAAAGATGATGTCACTCTCCCTCCTGTTTACACTCTTGATGGCTTTTCCTTTATATGAACTTTCTCTCTTGCCTTTTACCACTCAGATTTCCCCTTTCAACTCTATAAAGAACTAAATAACATAAATCAAAAGTATTGATTCTGAACAAAATATGAAAAATGGTGTAAAATTGAACAATTTAGAGAACAAGCAATTAAAAATGAAAAAGGATATCAAGGAAAACGAATTTAATGAACTAAACTCACAAAAGTCAGGACTTGAGTAGTTAAGCCTTGCTTCTTTTTTTTTTCGTTGATCATTTTTTTTTATTAACACGAAATAACAGTAAAATACTTATATGCCACAATTGGAATTAGAATTGGCACGTTTATAAGCTTAACGAACAAACAAAGGGAGAAGGATTGTAAACAAACAGATTTGTGTATTTGAATGGTAATGCACAAACTCAATCGAAATAAATAAATCAGAAGGTAGAAAATTGAAAGGTGAATGGATTCAACTTGATTTAGCACGAGGCTCTGATACCAACTGATGCGGAAAACCCCAAAAGAGACGTGGCGTAGGGACCTAATGCACACAAGGAATTAAAGATGAACTAGGAAAGCTAAACCAGAGTTAAATAACACAAGCCCTGGACCCAACATTTGAAGGAACATGAACCTAGGGTATTTAAGAAGGATATGGATGCCACACTCCAAAACAGAAAGGAATTGGGAGTGATAAGTCAATTGGAATGCCACAAGAAGAAGTACCTCTTGATAAGTTCTTTAGTTCTCAAAAGAATTGAGGGAGAAAACCTTTACTTTCTATTTCACTTAAAGTTGTATATCCTTCAAAGCTTACAAGGGGTGCCTATTTATAGGCAAAGATAACAATTCTAAAGAGGCACAAATTCCTACTTAGGACAAATCATTATTTTGAGATATTTCTAACAATGGAAAAATTCCACAACAGAAAATAAACTTTTGTTTATGAATGAGTGCTATTACTTATTACGAGGCATCAAGTACTCCAATCCTATTAATTAGGCCTCTACTCTTTGTCAAACTTAAATTCACACCTTTTAAAGCTTGGTTGGCTGAATATCCTTAATCAGCCCATTTAGTGCTTCTTTAATTATTTTCGCTCTAGCTCGTGTGATTAGGCCTTCTGGAATGCGAAATGGACCTTTTGCATCCAATGGAGCCTTCTAGCCATCATTTCTACAGTTCACATCATTAGCTTGTGTTATTGGACCTCTTGTATCCATTGGAGCTTTTTATTCATCATCGTTATGGTTCTCATCTGCACCCCTTTAAGTGAAATAAAAAGTAAGGGTTTTCTCCCTCGACTCTTTTAAGGACTAAAGAACTTATCAAGAGATACTTCTTCTTGTGAAGTTCCAATCGACTCATCACTCCCAATTCCTTTCTGTTCTGGAGTGTGGCGTCCATATCCTTCTTAAATACCCTAGGTTCATGTTCCTTCGAATGTTAGGTCTAGGGTTTGTGTTATTTAACTTTGGTTTAACTTTCCTAGTTGTTCTTTGATTCCTTCTGTGCGTTGGGTCCCTAAGCCATATCTTTTTGGGGTTTTCCACATCAGTTGCCATCAAAGTATATTTCTAAATCAGGTTGAATCTACTCATTCTTGAATTTTCTACCTTGTGATTTATTTATTTCGATTGTGTTTGTGCATTACTGTTCAAATACACAAATCTATTTATTTACAATCCTTATCTCATTGTTTCTTTGTTAAGCTCATAAATGTGCCAATTTCAATTCCAATTGCAACATATAAGTATTTTACTGGTTTTTCATGTTAATCAAAAAAAAAAAAAAAAGGATCAACGAAAAAAAAAGGAAAGAAAAAGAAAAAAGAAGAAGGAAGGTTTAATTACTCATGTCCTGACTTTTATGAGTTCGTTAATTAAATTCGTTTGCCTTAATATCCTTTTTCGTTTTTAATTGCTTGTTCTTCAAATTGTTCAATTCTACACCATTTATAATATTTTGTTCAGAATCAATACTCTTGATTTGCGTTGTTTAGTTCTTTATAGAGCTGAAAGAGGAGATCTAAGTGGTAAAAAGAAAAAGGAAAAGTTCATATAAAGAAAAAGTCGTCAAGAGTGTAAACACGAGGGAGTGTGACACCATTGTTTGAGTGAAACACGTGAGGGAGTGTTTTATAAGATGTCTTAATTATTTTGTGTAAAAGTAATACTATGACATCCAAAAACAAAGGTGCAGCTCATGAGGGAGCTGATGATGTGTCCTTCATGATCAAAGCTATGCAACAACAATTTGAGCATATGAATACCAAATTTGATGATATAAGGGAGAGGATGAAGGAGTAAGCTAATACAATAGCATAGTTACAAAAGAGGCATGGGGAATATGAGACTCCTAAAGCAAGAAGGCAGTTAAGATGTGCCTATGACTATGAAGATGATGTAGACAATGATGAATTTGATGATCAAATTACTTTGGTTAGAACTCTTAACAATAAAAGGGATCAAAGAGAATTTTGGAGGCAAGGCACCTATGACCATAATTTGGGCACTATTAAAATGACAATTCCTCCATTCTAAGGTAATAATGATCCTCATGTATACCTAGAATGGGAGAAGAAGGTTGAATTGGTTTTTGACTGCCACAAATATTCCGAGGAGAAAAAGGCAAAAATTACTGCAGTTGAATTTACTGATTATGCTATTATTTGGTAGGATCAACTTGTTTGGACTAAGAGAAGGAATCACGAGCAGTCTATTGATACATGAGAGGAGATAAAAGCTATTATGAGAAAGAGGTTGGTCCTTAATCACTATTACAGGGAGTTGTACCGAAGGCTGTAAGGGCTCACTAAGAGCACCAAAAGTGTGGAGAACTACCACAAGGAGATGAAAATTACCATGATTAGGGCAAATGTAGAAAAAGATAGAGAGACAACTATGGCTTGATTTCTGCAAAGGCTAAATAGAGACATACCAAACATGGTTGAGTTGCAATATTATGTGGAATTAGAAGACATGATTCACATGACAATGAAAGTTGAAAGGCAACTTAAACGAAAGGGTTCTACATAGTTGGTTCAAAATTCGATTTCTACCTCATCCTGTAAGCCAATTCAAAGTAAAAAAGATGAGATGACCAATTACAAGTCCAAAGCTGAGCTATCCAAGTAAAGGAATGTGGGTTCTAGTAAGGACGTAAGTAATTTTGAACCCCATCCAAGTAGAAATAGAGATGTTAAATGTTTAAGTGTTTGGGCATGGGTCACATTGCATCTCAATTTCCAAATAAGCGTCCAATCATCTTGAGAAGTAATAGAGATGTGGAAACTAAAAGTGAATCAGATGATGATTCTGTGCTATCATCAAAGGCTGAAAGTGATGGAGAGGAGTATCTAGTTAATGGTGTAGCTTAATGTGCTAGTAAAGGAAGAAAATGAGGTGTAATGAGATAACATTTTTTAGACAAGGTGTCTAATCAAAGATAAGGTATGTAGTATGATTATTGATGGTGGGAGTTGCACTAATGATGCAAGCAAAATTATGGTTGAGAAGCTAAATTTACCTACTATGAAGCAGCCTAGGCCATATAAACTTTAGTGGTTGAATAAGAATGGTAAAGTCAAGGTAAATAAGCAAGTGCTTATATAATTTTCTATTGGAAGGTAGCACAATGAAGTTTTATGTGATGTTGTATCTATGCATGCAGGTCATATTCTATTATGAAGACCATGAGAATTTGACAGGCGAGTTATGCATTATGGCTTCAAGAATCGATATTCCTTTATAATGAATGAAAAACCTGTCACTCTTGTATCATTATCATCTCAACAAGCTTATGAGGATCAATTAAGGATTAAAAATAAGAGTGAACAGAAAAAAGAGATCGATAAAAGAGAAAAGAAAGGAGAAAATGTGGGGACACAAAAAAAAAACAGAAGAAAAGAGAGAGTTTTCATGCAAAAGAAAGTGACGTTAAAAGAGCATTCTATACCAATTATGCTATGATCCTACTTTTGTACAATGAGGCTTATTTTAACACTAACAAGTTTGACCCATCTTTGCGTATTGTTGTTATTGCTCTATTGCAAGAATTTGAATATGTATTCCCTGACGATGTTCCAAGTGGATTGCCACCTAATAGAGGAATTAAGCATCAAATTAATTTCATCCCGGGTGCATCCATCCTTAACCGGCCAGCATATAAGAGTAATCCTAAGGAGACAGAGGAGTTTCAAAGGCAGGTCGATGATCTTATTTCAAAAGGATATATGAGGGAAAACATAAGTTCATGTGTTGTTCATATCTTACTTGTACTAAAAAAGGATGAGACTTGGCGTATGTCCGTTGATTGTTAAGCAATCAACAAAATCACTGTAAAGTATCGTCACCCCATACCTAGATTAGATGACATGTTGAATGAATTGCATGGTTCATGTGTCTTTTCTAAGATTGATTTGAAAAGTGGATATCATCAAATTAGAATAAGAGAGGGAGATGAGTGAAAAACAGCTTTCAAAACTAAGTATGGTTTGTATGAATGACTTGTTATGCCATTTGGTCTCACCAATGCACCAAGTATTTTTATGTAACTAATGAATCATGTTTTGCATCGATTCATTGGTAAATTTGTAGTTGTGTATTTTGATAATATTTTGGTCTATAGTAAAACCCTAAAAAAGCATATTGATCATTTACATTCCATTGTAAGTGTTTTACATTCTGAGAAATTGTATGCTAACTTACATAAATGTTCCTTTTGTACTAATCAAATCACATTTCTTGGTTATAGTATCAGTGGTAAAGGTGTTGAGGTTGATGAGGAAAAACTTAAGGCAATTCGTGATTGGCCTACACCTAAGATAGTTAGTGATGTGTGTAGCTTTCATGGTCTAGCTAGTTTTTATAGATACTTTGTTAAGGACTTTAACACCATTGCTGTACCACTCACGAAATTTATCAAAAAGAACATGAGTTTTAGGTGGGGTACTGACCAAGACAAGGCAATTGCATCAAGGAAAAATTAAGTTCTGCACCCTTACTTGTTTTGCCTAACTTTGCAAATGTTTTCGAGATTAAGTGTGATGCTTTAGGTATTGGCATTAGAGCTGTTTTGATGCAGGAAAAGCACTCAATTGCTTACTTTAGTGAAAAGTTAAGTGGAGCAAGCCTTAATTATCCTACCTATGATAAAGAGTTATATGCATTGGTACGAGTTTTGGAGACATGGAAACATTACCTTTGGCCCAAGGAGTTTGTCATCTATACTGACCATGAATCTTTAAAGCACTTGAAGGGACAAGGAAAGTTAAATAAAAGACATGCTAGGTGGATTGAATTCATTGAAACCTTTTCCTACATCATCAAATATATATAAGGTAAGGAAAATGTAGTAGCTGATGCATTATCTCGCAGGTATGCCCTTATCTCTACACTTACTGTAAACTTATTAGGATTTGAACATATTAAGGATTTATATGTGAATGATCTTAACTTTGCTAACGTATATGAAGCATGTGAGACGTCAGATTTTAAAAAGTTTTATAGGCATAAGGGTTTCTTATTTAGGGAAAATCATTTATGCTTGCCTATGAGTTCTTTGAGAGAGTTGGTTGTAAGAAAAGCTCATGAGGGTGGTTTAATGAGTCATTTCGGTGTTAGGAAAACCCTAGATGTCCTCAATGAACATTTCTTTTGGCCATGCATGAAATGAGATGTTGAGAGGATATGTGAGAAATACATAACATGCAAATAGGTGAAATCAAGAGTTTTACCCTATGTCTTGTATACCCCTTCGCCCATACCTAGTCATCATTGGATTGATTTATCTATGGACTTTGTACTAGGATTGCCACGAACAAAAAGGGATAGAGATTCTGTATTTATTGTTATTAATAGATTTTCAAACATGACATATTTCATCCCATGCCATAAAACTGATGATACAAACAATGTGGCTGACTTATTTTTTAGAGAAGTAGTACGTTTGCATGGCAAGCCACGAATCATTGTTTCAAATCAGGATACAAAGTTCTTAAGCCACTTCTGGAAGACTTAGCGGGGTAAGTTAAGTACAAAGCTATTGTTTTCAACCATTTGTCATCCACAAACTAATGGGCAAACTGAGGTGGTTAATCAAACTCTTTCTACTCTTTTGCATGTTATTATTCTAATGAATTTCAAAACATGAGAAGATTGTTTACCACATGTCGAGTTTGCATATAGTAGGAGTGTTCATTCTGCTACTAGTTATTCTCCATTTGAATTGTATATAGTTTTAATCCATTGACTCCTTTGGATTTGGTACCTATACTTGTCAATGAGTATGCCAGTTTAGATGGCAAACACAAGGCATGATAAAAAAATTACATGAAAAGGTGCAACAATAAATTGAAAAATGAACAGAGCAATATGCATCCCATGTCAACAAGGGACGAAAGAGAGTGATGTTTAAACCTGATGATTGGGTTTAGGTGCATATGCACAAGGAACGGTTTCCAGCTTAGAGGCATTCAAAGCTACAACCTAAAAGAGATGGTCCCTTTCAAGTTGTAGCACGAATTAATGACAATGTTTATAAGTTTAACCTTCTTGGTGAGTATAATGTGAATGCAACATGTAACGTTTCTAATCTTTCCCATTTTGATGTAGGTGATGATTCGAGGTCAAATCCTTTTGAGGAGAGGGAGAATGATGAAAACTATAGAGATGATGGTTAGAAAGCTCCAATGGATGCAAGAAGTCCAGTAACACAAGTTAATGATGAGAACTATAGAAATGATGGCTGGAAGGCTCTAATGGATGCAAAAGGTCCAATAACACAAGCTAGAGTTTCAGTGGATGCAAGAGGTCTATTTCATATTCCAGAAGACCCAATAACACGAGATAGAGCCAAAACAATTAAAAAAGCACTTAATGAGTTGATTGAGGACATTCAGGCTAACAAAGTTTCAAATGGTGCGAATTCAAGTTTGACAAAAAGTAAAGACCTAATTAATATGATTTGAGTAATTCATGGCTCATAATAAGTAATAGCATTCACTCTTAAATAAGAGTTTATTTTCTGTTGTCAAATTTTTTTATTGTTAGAAATTTCTCCAAATAAGAATTTATCCTAAGTAGGAATTTGTATCTTTTTAAAATTACTATCTTTGTCTATAAATAGATACCCCTTGTAAGTTCTGAAAAATATATAACTTTGAGTGAAATAGAAAGTAAGAGTTTTATCGCTCGGTTCTTTTGAGAAATAAAGAATTTATCAAGGGGTACTTCTTCTTATGACATTCCAATTGATTCATTACTCCTAATTTCTTTATGTTATAGAATGTAGCATACATATTTTTCTTAAATACCTTATGTTCGTATTTATTCAAATATTGTGTTTAGAGTTTATATTATTTAACTTTGGTTTAATTTTTGTAATTATTTTTTGATTCTTTTTAAACCACGTGTTTTTGAAGTTTTTCATATCAAAATTTCTCTTGATGCGATAGCTTTCCTTCAAGGTTAGCATACTAAGATTGCTAAAATATTCCATAAACCCGAGGAAACATTTCACTAACAAAGTACTGTTCCTCGTACTACATTACTACTCTTTTCCAGCACACCTTGCACTTTGATTTTGGTGGTAAGATTGTAGGAGGGAAACCAAAAACCCTAGATCTGAGGGGAAAAATCCTACTTAATTTTTTCCACCACGCACCTCACCTCCCTCGCTTAACATTTCCGATTTTCCCCGTTGCATGCTCTTATTTCCCTCACTCAATTATGTACAATTAGCCCATCTCGCTTCCAATCCCAATCTAGATGATCTGTGAAAATTCACTTCAAGTCCCGGGACAAGTTGAAAGCATTTTAAAATCCTTCTGATGTTGTTAATGCCTCTTTGTCACCGTTAAAAAACAACTAAGTATCACCTACAAATTGTAAATGGAAAACCATAATCTCACTTCTTCCATTGTTGACCCCTTCAAACAACCTCAACGTTGATGTCTTGATGCAAAAAAATCTTTGTTCTTCTCCTGCAAGGTTGAAAAGACATATTATTGTGAAACAAACACAAATTTGAACTCATCCTCTTCATTTATCATCAAGAATTGGAAGAGAAAACAGGATTTTGTGTATACTACAAATCTTTTAATAATCTTAGATGGAGCTAGTGAGAAATTATAGTTCGTTAGGGCTGAAAAGGAGAAAAAAGGGATAATTTTGACAATTTGTTGAAAGAAAAAAAAAATGTAAAGATCAACATTCAAGCTGTGGTTATAGGTATAACATTAGTACCTAATCACCATTCTGGGTACTTTTGGAGGTTAAGGACTTCTCACGGAGTATTTGATTCCTGATGGTGTAGTTTTAAATGTAAGCATTTCTGTTGCATCATATTTTATAAGGTGTAGTGAGGTAGTTTGGTTTAGACTATATATTTACTATTATAGTGCGAGATGTAAAAAACTTTTTGGAATAAATAAAAGTTTCCACTTTTGCTCAACCATTAAAAAAAAAAAAAAAAACAGAGAGAGAAATACTCATATATAAAGTTTTCTCACAACTCATTACACACGGTTAGTTTAAAGTTGAATTTATGGATTTCTTTCTTGCGCTGGGTCCGTAGCTAGAAAATGAACACAAATGGTCAAATAAAAATTTAAGTCTTCGGCTTTGTCAATTTTATTAATTTAGATTGCACACTTTAGTATTAATCAAATTAAATCATGAATTTTTTATATTCAGTTAATTTGAGATACATATTTTAATTTTTAAATTTTTATTATTAAATCATAAATTTTTTAAATTTAGTTGATCTTAATATATACAATTTTTATTTTCGATATGGGTGGGTTTAAATTTTAAAAATATTTTATCTTGATTTATTAATTTTTTCATTTTGTCATTTTGAGTTATAACTCAAAAAATATAATGAAAATTTACAAAAAATTTTAAATTTAATAAGTGTTTATTAAAATAATTTTTAATGAAATATTAAAAAAAAATTCAAATTAATTTTTTATTTTTTATTAAAATATAAATAAATTTGTTTTGAATGATATGAAAAAATTTGGATTGACAATAAAAATTTTTGTATATCAACGGAAATTGTCATGTCACTTATTATTTTATTAATAATAAATAAATAATGATAAATAAAAAAATAAAATTATTATTGATTGAATGTTAAAAATTTATAATTTATATTATCAAAATTAAATTAGGTAAGTAAAATTGATAAAATTAGAGACTTAAATTTATATTTAGCCCTTTACAAATTAGCAGCAGTTACGTTATATGCATTGTGTAATAAGGCAAAAGGTTAAGTCATATGAAAAGTTCAAATTCAAGTTAATGAATAAAAAATAATGATAATAATAATAATAAATCCGTGCTCAGTGCTTATTTGTGGAGAAATACATCCGGAAAGTTCCACATCCTTCAGGGTCTTCTTGCCTGTACAATGGACATGTATGTTCCAGACATATCCTTTACTTTTCTCTGTTCTCTCTTATTTAGTTGTCTCTCGTCGTCTGTCTGATCCAACACAACACAACCCAAACATCGTCAGCACATAAACCACCCACAAAGCCTCTCAAGAAGCTTGTTTCTTAATTATAAATACAGCAGAGAGAGAGGGAGAGCGGATTAAAATGGGTGTGGATTATTACAAAATATTGCAGGTAGAAAGGAATGCGAAAGACGAGGATTTGAAGAAGGCTTATAGAAAGCTTGCTATGAGGTGGCATCCCGATAAGAACCCTACTAACAAGAAGGAAGCGGAGGCCAAATTCAAGCAGATCTCTGAGGCATATGAGGTACTACCTACAGTAATCATCTATCTTGCTGCTGCTGCTCCTCCTCCTCTACTCCTCTTCCTCTCATCGCTCCTTAGTTATCATCATAATATGTTCTGTGCTTCCGTTTCATTGACATTTCATGATTTTCTTTTATGTTTTAAAAATTTGTTAAAACTTTTGCCGTGCTCTCTTGAGATGAACGAATGTTGCGTGAAGTTAATCCTACTAATCTATGAAAATTGCAGTTTTCAATGTTAAAATATGATCATCTGGGTCATGCTGATTGCTCACTTGTACTGCCCGAATTTTTTTCAATTGTCCATCAAATTCCCTCTCTTCTGTGATGCTTCTCTGCTCTTCTCATTATGATGTTGCTGGTGGTTTGATTGCCTTCTAACGCTAGCAGAAAATTTCTTATAACGGGAGACTTGATTTGTGGCTTTATTATTGTCTAGGTTCTAAGTGATCCTCAAAAGAGAGCAATCTATGATCTGTATGGAGAAGAAGGGCTAAAAGGCCAGGTGCCTCCTCCGGATGCGGCCGGTGGTCCTGGAGGAGGAGCAACCTTCTTCACAACTGGAAACGGTCCAACAACTTTTAGATTCAATCCCAGAAATGCTGATGACATTTTTGCGGAGTTCTTTGGCTTTTCCAGTCGCTTCGGAGGAATGGGAACAGGCGGTGGTGGCATGAGGGATGGTTCAAGGTCCTTCGGTGGCATATTTGGCGACGATATTTTCAGTTCTTCCGGCGATGGACGTCCAATGAGTTCAGCTCCCCGCAAGGCTTCACCGATTGAGAATGCATTGCCTTGTAGCCTTGAGGAGCTCTATAAGGGGACCACTAAAAAGATGAAAATTTCGAGGGAAATAGCCGATGTTAGTGGGTAAGTGATGCTACTTTTATTTATTCATTACAATAATTCTTCTAGTTCCTCTGGTCTACGTCTCTTACCTTGCTCCTCTCTTGCCATCGTTCTGCCTTTCTGCAGTATAACTGGTTGTTTCTAAGGTTGATGATTTGAGTCTCGTTTTAATTTTGGCCTTGAACAAACGTCGTGACAGTTGACTTTTATTCATTTATCAACAAAATGCATCGTATTTTATCATGTAGAGAGGATTCTAGTGGTTGTCTTCTCCGTGGTTGTCATTTTTGTTGTGCATTGTCTTGTTGTTTTCATTCTATAATTTATCTAGCTGTGGAAGACTTCATTTCAGATAAGGCTATTTACTTTAGCATATGACAATATAAGGGGTATAATAAGAAGAGCTATGCCTGGTGATGGCCACCATAGCCATTGTTGCCGAGGTAAAATTTTCAGATCAAAATCTTCCTAATGATACGCTCATGATAAGTTACATAGTTTCTCTTCTGCATTACATTGCATGGCTTCTATACTTAGCATAACCTGTACGCATCTTGCTTAAATACTGTTTGAAATAAGCGCAGCCCACAAAACAATCTTTGCTAATTAAGTTGTCATATCTATTAGTGATCATGTGATCTCTTTGTACGCATTAAAAATTTAGCTGTTAAACAACTTTTTAGCTATCTGGATTGTGATTACATAAGTTTGTAACGACACAGGAAAACGTTGCCAGTTCAGGAGATATTAACCATTGATATCAAGCCTGGATGGAAGAAAGGAACAAAAATTACTTTCCCGGAGAAAGGAAATGAGCAACCAAATGTCATCCCTGCAGATCTCATTTTCATTATTGACGAAAAGCCCCACAACACATTTACAAGGGAAGGTAATGACCTGATCATTACAAAGAAGATATCTCTGGCAGAAGCTCTCGCAGGTGTCACTGTCCATATTACAACTTTGGATGGTAGAAGCCTGACCGTCATCATTAACAATGTGATCCATCCAGACTACGAGGAAGTTGTTGCTAAAGAGGGTATGCCTATGCCTAAGGACCCCTCGAAGAAGGGTAACTTGAGAATCAAGTTCATTATCAAGTTCCCATCACGGTTGACTGCTGAGCAAAAGTCAGGAATCAATAAACTATTGGCCCCGTAAAAAGGGGTTGGCCAGCGAAATCCAATCTCCTGTGAATATTTTTTGAAATGGCTGCCAGTCTCTTGACTTTAGCTTTGTGTATCTTAATATTATATTCGTTGCCAGGAATGATAAATAAAAATAAAATATAAAAAATAAATACACAGTTGTAGCAGAAAAAGCACTCTGACACGGTGGAGTTGGGTGAAAAAAAAGACGGGTAAAAGTGGTGATCTTCGATTTTGGACGGTGTTGGAAAGAATAGTCCTGTTTTTTATTTAAAGATATATTAAATTTTAATTTTAATTTTAGTGGTGTTAATTTATTTTAAATTTTTGTTCAACTTCGGGCAGCTGAAATTATGCCTTTGATTTCACGAGGGAAATATGTGGGGTAAAAGTTTTATGTTTAAATTTTGATAATTAATTTGTTTATAATTTTAGATTACATAAATTAAGTGGATTGGGCTTAAAATTCATTTAGTCCAACAAGTTATCGATGTGAGGTGATTCTTAGTAATCATTCAGTATACAACAAGTGACATAACAGGTTGGTAGAACAAAAATAATGATACGTACACAAACCGCGATATTAATCCAAGTTTAGACAAATTCATCAAGGTAGAAGGCCATAATCCAAGACCGTCACCAAAAGTGATTAAAAACTCTGCAAACCTCAGAAGGGGGCCCAATAAATTTAGACCATAACATAGCAAACACAAACAATGAATGCAAATGAATCGGGAAAATTCCACAAGTAGAGTAGAATAGAATAGATTGTCTTAAAAAATCAGCCCAATAGATGCGCCGCCAGACCTCAGCTTAATTATAGCGTCTTCAGATCCTTACGTTCAATATTGCGGGAGAAGGAAGCAGTCACATTGCCCCAAAATGAATACAAATGTTTGCACGGACTCAAAGGGATCTATGATTCACATTTTTCAACTTTTCATAGAAGCGCTTTTCAATCGTCTATATTGATGAATAGACAAGAAATAAGGAGGAAAAAAGATGATCTTGGTAATTACCATTAAAAGATTCCTAATATTTTCCTCTGAATTCATCCAAGGTTGAATTGTGTATTGTTTTTTCTGTTGTGCAGAATCTGGTGGGGATCTGCTTAAAGAATCTGCAAGCACAAAAAACAAAGGTGTAAAAAGTGCTAAGAAGAGAGAGAGCAATGCACATAAAGGATGTCAAGAAGAAACATTCAGGTGACACTCAAGGCGTAAAAAAATATTTTAGAACAGTTGAAGTAACTTTAAGCCATATGATTTTCACTTTTGTCTCATAGAATTTGTACAAAGTTCCTGTTGGCTCTAAATAAGTCTTTCAATTTGAAGGCAAAGATGAGATTCCTGATTGCTTCAACTCTATTAATGGATTGTGGTCGAGTTGTGTTTTTCTTCACAAATTTGCTCCTCAATAATTAAAGATTGATAATTTTTCTACACGAGAAGTAAACCCGGGGTTCCTTGTCGAGGCTCTGGGATTAAGACCTCGAATTCCCTTCAATGCAATTTGATCACTGTACATTTTATTAAGATACTTAAGACCAATATTGTTTTAAAACTGCCCAAAGAAATAGGGTCTTGTAAGTACAGATCTCGTTACCTCTAAATGACTCAAGAATTTGGAAAGTACCATAATCAGAGTGAACTATGGACGACTCCTCCTTGCTAGCAGCTGCTAATTCCATGAGTTCCAGCTCTTCATCCGCAATAATATTCAAAGACTCTTTGGGCAATTCTGTGTGCAGCTGCCTTCTCAATAGCAGCTAGGCATTTCACCACCCCTCTCTCTATGGAGCTCTTCGTTTTGCCTCCTCTTTTCAGTCTTTAAAATAATCTGAATGAAGTGAATGATCAGAAAATCTGTATCTGTTTGACAACTAAATATCGGATGCTTACAAAGAGTGGAATCTCCTCTTTACACACTCCTTGCGCAAAAACTTGTTCTCTTTGCTCAAGTTCATGTCTCTGCTCACACAGTACATCTCGTCTTCTCGTTGCCTTTCGTGCATCAATCTCTTTTCTTCCTTTCGTCTTTCACAATCCTGCATTTCAATATCCTTCCTCATTCGTTATTCATTCTACCAAAAATAAAAAGATTTTCAAATATTAGTATCAGTGGTTGATCTTTTGTGCTTGTCAGCATCTCGTAAAGCTGATAAAAATTACCTTCCTCCTCAAAATATCTTGTCTCTCATGCTCATTGCGCATCCGATTCTGATACACTTCAACTTCTCTATCACTTCTAACTTCATCCATCCACAAGGAATTACATGCATGATACCAATCCTTCAAAAAAAAAAAAAAACATAAATAAAAAAGAAAGCCTGTAAAACATGTGACTCTTATGTTTCCTCGCCGTCCGCAGATCAGTATCAATTTCAAATATTTTTTGATGACAAAAGACACTTGGATTTTCTGGTCCCTTACTTGGTTGACCAATAGAATGAGCACTTAACTGTTGTTTATCGGTAAAAGATGCCTGCTGCAGGAGACTGTCATCATCCCAGTAAAGAGATGGGAAAACATGTTCATTCTTCTCTTGAGGTGAAAGGACTTGCTCTTGGATTTCAAAGATTTTTTGGACATCGTGAATCCTGGATAATGGTTCTTTGCCATGCACAAATGGTGAAGCACTTGCTCTTGGAGTATCAACTGGTAAATCATGGTAAGGAGATTGAGCAACTTGTCCAAAAATATCAGAGCTAATGCTCGACTGCTCGTGGAGAAGTCGATATGCATGAACAACTCTTGCAAAGGCCTGGAAAAATTATATCAGTTTATATAGACTAGGAAATATACAACTTCCTATATTAAAACTTTTTATGTCAAATCAAAACTGTGTTCATGAAATCAAACTCATACTACCAACATCATAAAATACTTATGCAAGAATTTCCGAGTGTGTGATGTTTTGCATATGACTCGAATCCAAAGCCTCCAGGGGTAGCAGAACGTACATGCAGATGGCTCTTAATTTTAAATTTAATAAGAGGAGAATTAACTGTAATATATGCAGATATATTTTTACTGCCTTGCATCAAAGTTCAAAAGCTCAAAGTGTAAAGTATGCAGATACATTGTCATAAGGGATAGAAGAGAAAACATGATTGATGACGAACTTATAAAGTGAAAGATAGAAGAGAAAAACATGATTCATAAGAGATATAAATTTATTCATTAGTACCCCTAGCATGTTCACATTTCCTCTAACTTGCTAAATTTGCTGTGTCTCGTATGTCAGCAAAATATTAGTCCATGGTAGTGTGCCTTGTCAATTAGCCAAAGCAGGACACTCTCCACCTTTGTTATAGGTATAGGATATTTCTACTGTAAAATTTAGAAATTAAAAAAAAAAAAGTGATGTAGGACAAACAAAAAGAGCTAGGCAATTGACATGAAAATTCATAAAAAATGATGAACAAACGGAAATCTATTTGAAAAGAAATTTAATATTCAATAGATATTTTAATAGCCATGACATATATGATTAACAAAACTATTATTAAACCCTATTCATAGGGTTAACTAAAGGAAAAAAATGAAACTAACAATAAAAAAATTTACATTAAAAAGAGAAGATCCAAAATAATTTGAATAAAAAAAAACTCCTAAAGAAGAAAATTCTAATAGATGTGTAAATTAAAATATCCTAAATAAATTTTTTAAAAAAACTAATTAGGTGTGAAACAAAATTTTCTAGCATACTTATTTTGGAAATATATTCCTTTTTTAACCATTCCATCATTCTACTTTGATTAAATTTGACTCTGTCAAGGTAGATGCTAAGTAAGCATTGAGGAAAACAAATCCAATAAACAAGCTCATCCTTAAAAAGCCAAGTAGCATTAAAAATAAGACGTGTTTTGTTGGAATTTCAAGTATGATTGTGTGAAATATGTGATTAAATAATTTTACATTAGAAAAGAGAGATAAAAGTAAGCAATATATAAGTGGAAAGGACCTATAAACCTAAACCTTAAGGTTTTGGATTGAGACGTAGTGTCAAACCCATTAGTTAGTTACTTACTTGGACTCTGCTTAGAAATTTTCTCAGTTCAGGCTCTCATATTTCCCCAAAAAGTGGTATTGGAGCTGATGCTTCAAGAAGGGATGAATAAGGATAACACATGTTTCCTACGACTGTTTCTCTTATAAGGAAGGAAGAGACAAATTACACTCACTAAGATTAGGACCCAAATGGAGCTATAAAGCGTGGCTCTGGAAAATAAAGTGGTAACACATATGCTTTGATGTGACTTTTAAAGAATTGACAGATGCATACTTTGAATCAGATGAAGTAAGACTGGCTTGCAAAATGGGATTGGTGGAGTGATAATCGACACTTGGTCTATTCAAAGTGAACATGATGTGGAAGAGATTCACACTTGAGGGGTGAAGTGTGTGATTAAGTAATTGGAAAGGAGAGGGAAAAGTAAGCAATATATAAGTGGGAAAGACTAATAAACCTAAGGTTTTAGATTGAGATGTGGTGTCAAGCCCATGAGTTTGTTGTTTACTTGGACCTTATTAAAAAATCTTCTTAGTTTGGACTCTCACATTTCTCTAACATGTTTTCCATAGGACAAGGTGTGATGGAAGTCATATTGTACCAACTCAAATCAACAAGGGAGTTGATACTTTGCAAAAACTTGGAGGACCAATGTCAAGGGCAAGGTCAAAGAAAATAAAGGAAACTCTTAACAACTTGTTGTGCAACATTTACTATCAGGAAGTTGCCAAGTACGAGTTCAGGATGATGGAGGCTTCATGAGGGCTTGCGAATGTGTCATTTGTAGAGAAATTTGAGAACCATGGCCTTGGGAGGGAAGTTGGATTTGGGAGCCTATGATTGGACATTTAAATGGGTTTATTATTATTATTTAATAGGTTGAACAAATTTCCTTATCAAACCCAGTTTATTAGCTAAGATTTCTGAAAGTTAGCATATAAAAAGGGAAAAAGGGTGGCTGGAGGAGGCAGACCAGTTTTCTTGAGTTTATGAGCTATTTTCTCTGGTTCTTTGAGAACTAATTTTGAACTTTCATACTTGCGTGTATTGGTTCATTAGACTTATCTTCTTCAACGTTGTTGTTGTTAGGAGTGGCGTTTGAATCTTATAGTTCTGGTTCTTGGTTGTTTATAATCATTGGGTCAAAACTCCAAATTCTCTTATAGAAAAAGGCTGAGCCATATAAATTATGAGTATTAGTAAGAGACTTTGATGCAAAAAACCCCAAAAAGACGTGACTTAGGAACCCAATGCATAAAAGGAATCGAAAAACAACCAAGAAAGTTAAACCAGAGTTAAATAACACAAACCGTAGACCCAACATTCGAAGGAACACAAACCTAGAGTATTTAAGAAGGATATGGACGCCACACTCTAGAAAAGAAAGGAAGTGAGAGTGATGAGTCGATTGGAATGTCATAAGAAGAAGTACCTTTTGATAAGTGATGAGAACCATAGAAATTATTGCTGGAAGGCTCCAATGAATGCAAGAGGTCCAATAACACAAGCTAAAGTTTCAGTGGATGCAAGAGGTCCATTGCATATTCCAGAAGATCCAATAACACAAGCTAGAGAAAAAAAGATTAAAGAAGCACTAAATGGGCTGATTGAGGACATTCAGACCAACCAAGTTTCAAATGGTGTGAATTCAAGTTTGACAAAGAGTAGAGACCTAATTAATATAATTGGAGTACTTGAAGGCTCATATTAAGTAATAGCACTCACTCCTAAATAGGAGTTTATTTTCTATTGTAGAATTTGTTCATTGTTTGGAATTTCTTCGAATAAGGGTTTGTTCTAAGTAGGAATTTATGCCTCTTTAGGATTGCTTACTTTGCCTATAAATAGGCACCCCTTGTAAGCTCTGAAGAGCAGATAACTTTGAGTGAAATAGAAAGTAAGGGTTTTCTCCCTTAGTTCTTTTGAGAACTAAAGAACGTATTCAGAGGTATTTCTTATTGTGGCATTCCAATGGACTCATCATTCCCAATTCCTTTATTTTGTGGAGTGTGACATCCATATCCTTCCTAAATACTCTAGGTTCATGTTCCTTCGAATGTTGGGTCTAGGGTTTGTGTTATTTAACTTTGGTTTAACTTTTTTGGTTGTTCTTTGATTCCTTGTGTGCATTGGGTCCCTAAGTCATGTTTTTTTAGGGTTTTCCACATCAGTTGGTATCAGAGCTTGTTTCTAAATCTGGTTGAATCCACTTATTATTCAATTTTCTACCTTATGATTATTTATTTTGATTAAGTTTGTCTATTATATGCATTACCATTCAAATACACAAATCTATTTGGTTGCAATCCTTCTCCTTTTGTTTCGTTGTTGAGCTCATAAATGTGTCAATTTCAATTTCAATTGCGGCATATAAGTATTTTACTGTTGTTTTGAGTTAATAAAAGAAAAAAGGATCAATGAAAAAAAAAGAAAGAAAAAGTGGAAGGAAGGTTTAACTACTCATGTCCTGACTTTTGTGAGTTTAGCTTATTAAATTCGTTTGCCTTGATATCCTTTTTCGTTTTTAATAGCTTGTTCTCCAAATTGTTCAATTCTACGCCATTTATCATATTTTGTTCAAAATCAATACTCTTGATTTATGTTATTTAGTTCTTTATAGAGCTGAAAGGGGAAATTTGAGTGGTAAAGGAAAGAGTGAAAGTTCATATAAAGAAAAAGAAGTCAAGAGTGTAAACACAAGGGAGTGTGACACTATCTTTTGAGTGAAACATGTGAGGGAGTGTTCTGTGAGGTATTTTAATTATTTTGTGTAAAAGTAATACTATGATGTCCAAAGACAAAGGTGCAGATCAGGAGGGAGCTGGTGATATGTCTTCCATGATCAAAGCTATGCAACAACAATTTGAGCGCATGAATATCAGATTTAATGATATGAGGGAAAGGATGGAGGAGAAAGCTAATACAATAACAGAGTTGCAAAAGGAGGTATAGGGAATAGGAGGCTCCCAAAGCAAGAAGGTAGTTGAGACGTGCCTATGACCATCAAGATGATGTAGATGATGATGAATTTGATGATCAAACTACTGTGTTTAGAACTCTTCACAATAGAAGAGATCGAAAAGAATTTGGGAGGTAAGGCACCTATGACCATAATTTGGGCACTATTAAAATGACAATTCCTCTATTCCAAGGTAAGAATGATCCTGATATATACCTAGAATGGGAGAAGAAGGTTGAATTGGTTTTTGACTGCCACAACTATTTCGAGGAGAAAAAGGTAAAACTTGCTGCAACTGAATTTACTGATTATATTATTATTTGGTAGGATCAACTTGTTTTGACTAGGAGAAGGAATCACGAGCGGCCTATTAATATGTGGGAGGAGATGAAGGCTATTATGAGGAAGAGGTTTGTCCCTAATCACTATTATAGGGAGTTGTACCGAAGACTATAAGGGCTCATTCAGGGGATAATGCGGAAAACCCAAAAAAGACGTGGCTTAAGGACCCAAGCTTTGCTGGTTCATCTTTGATTCCTTGTGTGTGTTGGGTCCCTAAGCCACATCCTTTTGGGGTTTTCCGCATCAAGGCACCAAAAGTGTGGAGGACTACCACAAAGAGATGAAGATTACCATGATTAGGGCAAATGTAAAAGAAGATAGAGAGGCAACTATGACTCAATTTTTGCAAGGGCTAAATAGGGACATAGCAAACGTGGTTGAGTTGCAACATTATGTGGAATTAAAAGACATAGTGCACATGACAATGAAAGTTGAAGGGCAACTTAAACAAAAGGGTTCCACATAGTTTGTTCAGAATTCAGTTTCTATCTCATCTTGGAAGCCAAATCAGAATAAAGGGACGAGATGACCAATTACAAGTCCAAAGCTGAGCTATCCAAGCAAAAGAATGTGGGTTCTAGCAAGGAGGCATGTAATTTCGAACCTCAACCAGGTAGAAATAGAGATGTTAAATGTTTCAAGTGTTTGGGCAGAGGTCACATTACATCTCAATGTCCAAATAAGCATGTAATAATCTTAAAAAGTAATGGAGATGTAGAAACTGAAAGTGAATCAAATAATGATTCTGTGTCATCATCAAAGGCTGAAAGTGATGGAGAGGAGTATCCAGTTAATGGTGTAGCTCTTATTACAAGGCGAGCATTCAATGTGCAAGTAAAGGAAGAAAATGAGATACAACGAGATAACATCTTTCAGACAAAGTTTCTAATAAAAAATAAGGTATCTAGTATGATTATTGATGGTGGGAGTTGCACTAATGTTGCTAGAAAAACTATGGTTAAGAAGCTGAATTTACCTTCTATGAAGCATTCTAGGTCATATAAACTTCAGTGGTTGAATGAGAGTGGTGAAGTCAAGGTGAATAAGCAAGTTCTTATATCATTTTCTATTGGAAGGTACCATGATAAAGTGTTATGTAATGTTGTACCTATGCATGCGGGTCATATTCTATTAGGAAGATCATGGCAATTTGACAAGCGAGTTATGTATTATAGCTTCAAGAATCGATATTCCTTTGTAATGAATGAAAAACCCGTCACTCTTGTACCATTATCACCTCAACAAGTTTGTGAGGATCAATTAAGGAGTAAAAATAAGAGTGAACAGAAAAAAGAGATTGATAAAAGAGAAAAGAGAGGAGAAAATGCGGGGACACAGGAAAAAGAGAAGAAAATAGAGAGTTTATATGCAAAAGAAAGTGATGTCAAAAGAACATTTTATACCAATCAGTTTATGATCCTATTTTTGTACAAGGATGCTTATTTTAACACTAACAAGTTTGACTCATCTTTACCTAGTGTTGTTGTTGCTCTATTGTAGGAATTTGAAGATGTATTCCTTGACGATGTTCCAAGTGGATTGCCACCTAATAGAGTAATTGAGCATAAAAATGATTTCATCCCTGGTGCATCCATCCCTAACAGGCCAGCATATAAGAGTAATTTTGAGGAGACAAAGGAGCTTCAAAGGCAGGTTGAAGACCTTATTTCCAAAGGATATGTGAGGGAAAGCATGAGTCCATGTGTTGTTTCTGTCCTACTTATACCCAAAAAGGATGAGACTTGGAGGATGTTCGTTGATTGTCGAACAATCAACAAAATCACTGTAAAGTATCGTCACCTAATACCTAGATTAGATGTCATGTTGGATGAATTGCATGGTTCATGTGTCTTTTGTAAGATTGATTTGAAAAGTGGATATCATCAAATTAGGATAAGAGAGGGAGATGAGTGGAAAATAACTTTCAAAACTAAGTATTGTTTGTATGAATGGCTTGTTATGCCATTTGGTCTCACCAACGCACCAAGTACTTTTATGCAACTAATGAATCATGTTTTGCGTTCATTAATTGGTAAATTTGTAGTTGTGTATTTTGATGATATTTTGGTCTATAGTAAAACCCTAGAAGAGCATTTTGATCATTTAAGTTCCATTGTAAGTGTTTTACATTTTGAGAAATCGTATGCTAACTTACATAAATGTGCTTTTTGTACTAATCAAATTGCATTTCTTGGCTATATTATGAGTGCTAAAGGTGTTAAGGTTGATGAGGAAAAATTTAAGGCAATTCGTGATTGGCCTACACCTAAGTCAGTTAGTGATGTGTGTAGCTTTCATGGTCTAGCTAGTTTCTATAGACGCTTTGTGAAGGACTTTAGCACCATTACTGCACCACTCATGGAGCTTATAAAAAAGAACATGAGTTTTAGGTGGGGTACTACCAAGACAAGGCTTTTAATTGCATCAAGAAAAAATTAAGTTCTGCACCCTTACTTGGTTTGCCTAACTTTGCAAATGCTTTTGAGATTGAGTGTGATGCTTCAGGTATTGGTATTGGAGCTATTTTGATGCAAGAAAAGTGTCCAATTGCTTACTTTAGTGAAAAGTGAAGTGGAGCAAGTCTTAATTATTCTACCTATGATAAGGAGTTGTATGCATTGGTATGAGTTTTGGAGACATGACAACATTACTTTTGGCCCAAGAAATTTGTCATCCATATTGACCATGAATTTTTGAAGTAATTAAAGGGACAAGGAAAGTTGAACAAAAGACATGCTAGGTGAATTAAATTCATTGAGACCTTTCCCTACACCATCAAATATAAACAAGGTAAGGAAAATGTAGTAGCTGATGCATTATCTTGCAGTTATGCCCTTATCTCTCCACTTACTACAAACTTATTAGGATTTGAACATATTAAGGATTTATATGTGAATGATCTTTACTTTGCTAACATGTATGAAGCATGTGAGACGTTAGCCTTTGAGAAGTTTTTTAGGCATAAGGGTTTCTTATTTAGGAAAAATCATTTATGCATGCCTATGAGTTTTTTGAGGGAGTTGGTTGTAAGAGAAGCTTATGAGGGTGGTCTGATGGGTCATTTTGGTGTTAGGAAAACCCTAGATGTCCTCAAAGAACATTTCTTTTGGCCATGCATGAAACAAGATGTTGAGAGGATATGTGAGAAATGCATAACATGCAAACATGCGAAATCTAAAGTTTTTCCCCATGGCTTGTATACCCTTTTGCCCATACCTAGCCATCATTGGGTTGATTTATCTATGGACTTTGTAGTAGGATTCCCATGAACAAAAAGGGGTAGAGATTCTGTATTTGTTGTTGTTGATAGATTTTTAAAAATGACACACTTCATCCTATGCCATAAAACTAATGATGCAAACAATGTGATTGACTTATTCTTTAGAGAAGTACTATGTTTGTATGACATGCCACGAAGCATTGTTTCAAATCAGGATACAAAGTTCTCAAACTACTTTTGAAAGACTTTATGGGGTAAGTTAGGTACTAAACTATTGTTTTCATCTACTTGTCATCCACAAACTAATGGGCAAATTAAGGTGGTTAATTGAACTCTTTCTTCTCTTTTGCGTGCTATTATTCGAGCGAATTTGAAAACATGGGAAGATTATTTACCACATGTGAAGTTTGCATATAATAGGAGTGTTCATTCTACTACTAGTTATTCTCCATTTGAAATTGTATATGGTGTTAATCCATTGACTCCTTTGGATTTGGTACCTATACCTATCAATGAATATGCCAGCTTAGATGCTGAACGCAAGGCTAATATGATAAAAGTTCATTAAACTCTCTCTCTAGGATAAAGGAGGAAATGAGAGGCAATGTGACCCCTTTTATGATATCGATGACATTAAATAAAAAAAGTTACTAGCATGAGACTTAAAGAAAGAGGGTATAGGATAAGAGTTAGCAATAAAAGAATTCTTGTCCTTCATAGGAGTGCACTAATTGAAAGACTTGAACTAAGATGTAAAACTGTAAATAAAGCCATACTGAGATTAACATGATCCAACAGTAGAGGTGGATGCATGAGTGAATAAAGAGGTTTTATTGTACTTTTAAACCTATAAGGCCATAAGCCTCCACAAAAGACTTGAGTGCAATTAAAGTGATTTCTTTCTTGATGTCTAATTTAAGACCTTAACAAATTGACAAAGAGGAACAAAAAGCTCTCCATACATCTCACATTTAAGAAGAAGCTCTTTAAATTTAGATATATACAATGTAACACTAGAAGTTAGTTGAATGTGATTTAAGAGTGGATCAAAAGTTTAACTCCTATGGTTGGGGGAATGTATTTAGCTTTCAATTTCATTTTCATGACTTTCCATCGAGTGATTGAGGGCCCACCTAAATGCTTTGACTTACAAAGCTCATTTTGCTAATATTCCTTTGCAGGGCCAACAAATTTCCATATACCAAAGTGAGTACAGTCAAGATTAGTCATCCCATATCAATCAAAATAATCATCTAAATATCAACTCAAGCCATAAACACATTAGAATTTAATTTACCATTATAATCAGGTGCATTTAACTTAATTTTCTTGGTGATATTATTATGATCTGGACCTACATACATTTGATGTGGCCTATAGGTTTAACCATGCTCAACATAAATATCATCATGATGGACAAACCCCTTCACATCATAAGGTAAATAGGATGTAATGAAAGAATATATATTAAAGAAATAGATTGAAGATTAAAGTACAATTTTTTTTTTTTACTTAAAAGTAAATTTACTCAATTATTGAAAAAATAATAATCCCAATTTTCAAAGAGAGAAAATATACCTGTGATGATATCTTCTACCAAAAAGAGAAAATAGTTACTATCAATAAGAAGTTCCAATGATGACAATGGCAACCTGTGTGGTGCTATTTATGTTGATTGGCAAAGGACCATCAATAATAAGATGAGAAAAAAAAAGAATTTGTCATTTTTGGTGTGATTTTGGCGCTTTGTGTGTGAATTTGGAAGGATTTGTTGAATTTTGGATTATAGTTTAAGTTCTAATACCAAAATTGATGCAGAACAATCAAGAAGTGCTAGGCAACTAACAAACGAATCCATCTGAGACTTAGAACAAATGGGAATCCATTTGAAAATAAACTCAAGTTCAATAGGTATTTCAATACTCATAATAAGTCTGTTTGACAAAAATGATATTGAACCCCATTTATAAAGCTAAATAAAAGAAGAACATGGAAAAAATTAAAAAAAAATCTGCTAAAGAGGAGAAGATTTCAAAATAACCTAAACAAAAAAAAATCTATCAAAGAAGAAAATTCTAATAAGTGTATAAATAAATATATCTCAAATAAGAAAATCCTAATTAGATGCAAAACAAGATCTTTTAGAATATGTCTTTTAGAAATATCTCCCCTTGTCAGCTACAACATTAAGAAGAGGTTCAAACTAGAACAAACACATGCTTAATTTTGTAGTTAAAGCTAGAAAGAATAGATGCTAGGTTGATTAGGCATCATGATTATTCTACTGCTGTATTGATGCAAAGAAAAAAAAAATAAATGCTTATCCATCTGTACATATGAAACCAACTGAATTGAAAATTTTGAGTAACAAACTTTAGTCGATTTTGAATCATGTTGCCATGGGAATGTTGATCCATCTATGCATTTCCCTCATAAGAATGCTCTGATCGCTTGTGCTGCTTTGATATTGATCCTATGCATAAAGATCCAAGCAAATGTAAGTCCTAACACCAAATGTTGAACAAGGTAATCTATACTCATTATATGCATTGTAATCTAACGTATAAGTTCTAAACATGCAGATGCATTCCAATTAGGACTCATCCCAAATTTGTCACTGAGAATTCTAATCGAACATGTAGGCACTCAACATTTATATAAGAGTGCACAAGGAAAGGAATTTAAATCGGAAGAAAAATTACTAAGGATAATCAGAGGAAATTATCTATCTCTTTTCTCTAGTAACCAAATGATGATATCCAAAATTGTTAAGATATGTTAAGTTGCATGTATCTTTTTGTTCCCCAAATGCATCAGGCAACAAAGGATCAAACTACATCTCCAGACTCAGTCCATCCTCCCTCAATGGCTCACTCAATTGTGCCTCCACACAAGCTAACATATTATAGATCCTGATACATCCTCATCACCGGTGCACCATCCATAGCCATATATCCTAGGCTCTGTGTATATGCTAGAGCCTGAACTAAACCTTGACCTAGACCTAAAGCTAGACCCATAGTCAATACCATGATCAATAGAGATCAAGGTGTTGGTTGAATGAACAAAGCTTCCATGAAAGGAGCACAAGGTACTGATCAAGTGCAACAAAGCAAATATTCCCAAGATCTTTTACAAGGCATCGGTGGTCCAAGGACTAGGGTAAGGAAAAAGATGATGAAAGAAGCTTTACAAGGCTTAATCATGTAGATGCATGACAAAGAGGCTGCTCTAAAAGATTCTAAGGTCATTCTTGAAATTTTCAATGTTACACCAAGGATAATCACTTAGTTTTATGTGAAAAATAATAAACAATACTTAAAACTTAAATAAGAAAACTTGGAGCCCCTAATATAAGTCTTAGCAGCATGACCAAGCTAAGAAAAGACCCAACTTCTTAGGTTTATTTGGGCTTGTAGTTTGGCTGAGTCTTAATACATTAGCTAGGATTTTTACCTTGACTTTTATACCTAGTTGTCATTAGTTGTAGTCTATTAAGGATTCCTACATTAAGGTAGATTTGTATTCCTTAATTAAAGGGATTCCCTGTAATTAAGGTTTTTCCTATATAGGTATGATGAGAAAACCTTTTTCTTATGTTTACATGCCTACAACTGTGTAAAACAAGAATGATGAATAATATTGAGTTAATTTTTTCCAGAAAACTTTACTTTGATTTCTTGTGTTCTTAGAAGAATACATTATCTCAATTTATCAAAGAAGTGATTACCTTTGTGGCATCTTAAGATGGGGGTTTTTAGGATTTAGCTTCCTTAAAGTTATGATATGATCAATCCAACTTATTTTCTGGCTTTCTAAGGTGGGCATAACAATTTGGTTTAAGGGTTCCTAGGGCAAGTCGCCTATCATTTGGTATCAGAGGCTTGGTTGTAAAAACAAGTTACATATCCTTTATCTATCTTTGTCTAGTACTTTTCTTTGTGCTTTATTCATTCCTTTTGTTTCTTTGCTTAGTTCTTCTTGTTTTCTCTGAACAGTTTCTTGCTCTTGAAGTCGTGTTCACCCAGTTGGTGTTTGATTAAAAAAAAAATAGAAGACAAAAAAGTTGTGTTTGAGTTGAGTAGTGTATCTTGATTTGAGGGCAAACACATGAAGGAGTGTGTGAGAAACAAATTTCTTTTAATTACTAATGTGTTTTTGTAGGTTGTAAACATAAGTAGTGAAGGACAATATGATATAGACAAAGTTTTGGATAAAGGCTGTTACTAGGATGGATGATTTACAATTACCTAGTAAATCCAAATCTTCTAGAAGGCATGTGATTGAGGAAGAATCAGATTATGAAGAATCTAACTTAAGAAAAGGCAAGAAGATTGCTTCCAAAAGGGGTAGCAATTTGGGCAGCATAAAGATGAAGATTCCAAAATTTTAAGGGAAGAATGATCCCGAGCTTTATTTAGGAAGGGAAAGAAAGGTTGAGCAAATATTTGATTGTCATAATTAAAAGGAACTTTATGTATTAGGAAGAACTTATCAAACATGGCAGCATTATTTGTGACTGAGGGAATTCACCAATCATTTTGATCATAAGAGCTTAAAGTTCTTGAAATCCCAATGTGAGCTTAATAAAATACATTCTAAGTGGTTAGAGTTCATAAAAATGTTTCCTTATGTGATCAACTACAAACATGGAAAGGAAAATGTTGTTGTTGATGCATTGTCTAGGAGGTACACATTGCTTATTTCTTTGCAAACTAAGTTACTTGGTTTTGAGTTGCTTAAGTATGCTAATGATTCTAATTTTGACCAAGTATGGAAAGCATATGATAAGTGTGTGTTTGGTGATTTTTATAGGCATGAAGGATTTTTGTTTAAGAGAGATAAATTATGTGTATCTATGTGTTCTATTTGTGAGTTGCTTATTGAGGAAACTCACGAGAGTGGTTTGATGAGGCATTTTGGTGGGCAAAAGACTATAGATATATTATATTAGCATTTTTATCGGCCTTAGATGAAGCATGATGTGTGAACTATTTGTGACAATTACATTACATGTAGGAAAGCAAAGACTAAAGTTAAACCATATGGCTTGTATACACTTTTACCTATGTTTAACCAATTGTGGACTAATATTTTTATGGACTTTGTCTTAAGATTACCAAGATCTCAAAATGTTAAGGACAATATATCGTTGGGGTTAATAGGTTTAGTAAAATGGCTAATTTTGTGGCATGTTCTAAAACCAATGATGCATCATATTTTTAATGCACTTTATGGAATAAATTGGGAGCTAAATTCTAATTTTCTACTGTTGCACATCCTTAAATGGATGGACAAACTGAACTAGTTAATATGACACCCTGATGCAGAAAACTCCAAATAGACGTGGCTTAAGGACCCAACACACATAAGGAATCAAAGAACAATCAGGAAAGTTAAACCAGAGTTAAATAACACAAACCTTAAACCCAACATTTGAAGGAACACGAACCTAGGGTATTTAAGAAGGATATGAAGCATCTCTTGATAAGTTCTTTAGTTCTCAAAAAAATCAAGGGAGAAAAACCATTACGTGCTAGACCCAACATTTGAAGGAACACGAACCTAAGGTATTTGAGAAGGATATGTACGTCACACTCTAGACCAGAAAGGAATTGAGAGTGATGAGTCAATTGGAACGCTACAAGAAGAAGTATCTCTTGATAAGTCCTTAGTTCTCAAAAGAACCGAGAGAGAAAACCCTTACTTTTTATTTTACTCAAAGTTGTCTATTTTTTAGAACTTACAAGGGGTGCCTATTTATAGGCAAAGATAGCAATCCTAAAGAGACACAAATTCCAACTTAGGACAAATTCTTTTTTGGAGAAATTTTTAACAATGGAAAAATTCTACAACAGAAAATAAACTCCAATATAAGAGTGAGTGCTATTACTTATTATGAGCCATAAAGTACTCCAAATTATATTAATTAGGCCTCTACTCTTTGTCAAACTTGAATTCGCACCATTTGAAACTTGGTTAACCTGGATGTCCTCAATCAACCCATTTAGTGCTTCTTTAATTGTTTTGGATCTATCTCATGTTATTGGGCCTTCTAGAATGTGAAATGGACCTCTTGCATCCACTGAAGTTCTAACTTGTGTTATTGGATTTCTCGCATCCATTGGAGCCTTCCAACCATCATATCTACGGTTCTCATCATTAGCTTGTGTTATTGGACCTCTTGCATCAATTGGAACCTTCCAACCATCATCTCTGTGATTCTCATCATTCCCCCTCCCCTCAAAAGGATTCGATCTCGAAGCATCACCTACATCAAAATGGGAAAGATCAGAAATGTTAAATGTTGCACTCACATTATACTCACCAGCAAGGTCCAACTTATAAGTATTTTCATTAATTTGTGTTATAACTTGAAAGGGACCATCTCCTTTAGGTTATAGCTTTGAACGCCTCTGAGCTGGAAATTGTTCCTTGCACATATCCACCCAAACCCAATCATGAGGTTCAAACACCACTCTTTCATGCGGAAAACCCCAAAAAGATGTGGCTTAGGGACCCAACGCATACAATGAATAAAGATGAACCAGGAAAGCTAAACCAGTGTTAAATAACACAAACCCTAGATCCAACATTGGAAGGAACATGAACCTAGTGTATTTAAGAAGGATATGGATGCCACACTCCAGAACAAAAAGGAATTGGGAGTGATGAGTCGATTGGAACGCCACAACAAGAAGTACCTCTTGATAAGTTCTTTAGTTCTCAAAAGAACCGAGGGAGAAAACCCTTACTTTCTATTTCACTCGAAGTTGTATCCTTCAGAGTTTACAAGGGGTGCCTATTTATAGGCAAAGATAGTAATCCTAAAGAGACACAAATTTCTACTCAGGAAAAATTCTTATTTTGAAAATTTTCTAACAATGGAAAAATTCCATAACAGAAAATAAACTCCTATTTAGGAGTGAGTGCTATTACTTATTATGGGTCATCAAGTACTTTAATCATATTAATTAGGCCTCTTCTCTTTGTCAAACTTGAATTCGCATCATTTGAAGGTTGGTTGGCCTGAATATCCTTAATCATCCCATTTAGTGCTTCTTTAATTGTTTTGGCTGTAGCGTGCGTTATTGTGCCTTTTGGAATGTGAAATGGACCTTTTGCATCCACTGAAGCTCTAGCTTGTGTTAATGGACCTTTTGCATCCATTGGAGCCTTCTAGCCATCATCTCTAAGGTTCTCATCATTAGCTTGTGTCATTCGACCTCTTGTATCCATTGGAGCTTTCCAATCATCATCTTTATGGTTCTCATCATTCCCCCTCTCCTCAAAAGGATTCGACCTCAAATCATCACCTTCCTTAAAATGGGAAAGATCAGAAACATTAAATGTTGCACTCACATTATACTTACCAGGAAGGTCTAACTTATAAGTATTGTCATTAATTCGTGCTACAACTTAAAAGAGACCATCTCCTCTAGGTTGTAGTTTTGAACGCCTTTGAGCTGGAAACCGTTCCTTGCGCATATGCACCCAAACCTAATCACTAGGTTCAAACACCACCTCAGTTTGCCCATCAGTTTATGCATGACAAGTGGTTGAAAACAATAGCTTAGTACCTAACTTACCGCACAAAGTTCTCTAGAAGTAGCTTAAGAACTTTATATCTTGATCTGAAACAATGCTTTGTGGCATGTCATGCAAATGTACTACTTCTCTAAAGAATAAGTCAACTACATTGTTTGCATCATCGGTTTTATGGCATGGGATGAAGTGTACTATTTTTGAAAATCTATCAACAACAACAAATACAGAATCTCTACCCCTTTTAGTTTGTGGGAATCCTAGTACAAAGTCCATGGAGAAATCAACCTAAGAATAGCTAGGTATGGGCAAAGGGGTATACAAGGCATGGGGCAAAACTCTAGATTTCGCCTGTTTGTATGTTATGCATTTCTCACATATCCTCTCAAGAAATGTTCATTGAGGACATCTAAGGTTTTCCTAATACCGAAATGACCCATTAGACCTTCCTTATAAGCTTATCTAACAACCAACTCCCTCAAAGAACTCATAGACATGCATAAACGATTTTTCCTAAATAAGAAACCCTTATGCCTATAAAACTTCTCAAAGGCTGACGTCTCACATGCTTCATACACGTTAGAAAAGTCAGGATTATTCACATATAAATCCTTAATATGTTCAAATCCTAATAAGTTTGCAATAACTATAGAGATAAGGACATACCTGCGAGATAATGCATCAGTTACAACATTTTCCTTACCTTGTTTATATTTGATGATGTAGGGGAAGGTCTTAATGAATTCAATCCACCTGGCATGTCTTTTGTTCAACTTTCCTTGTCCCTTCAAGTGCTTCAAAGATTCATGGTCAGTATGGATGACAAACTCCTTAGGCCAAAGGTAATGTTGCCATGTCTCCAAAGCTCGCACCAATGCATACAACTCCTTATCATAGATAATTAAGGCTTGCTCCACTTAAATTTTCACTAAAATGAGTAATTGGACGCTTTGCCTGCATGAAAAGAGTTCCAATGCCAATACCTAAAGCATCACACTCAATCTCAAAAGCATTTGCAAAGTTAGGTAAAGCAAGTAAGGGTGCAGAACTTAATTTTTCCTTGTTGCAATTAAAAGCCTTGTCTTGGTCAGTACCATACCTAAAACTTATGTTCTTTTTGATAAGCTCTGTGAGTGGTTCAGCAATGGTGCTAAAGTCCTTAACAAAGCATCTATAAAAACTAGCTAAACCATGAAAGCTATGCACATCACTGACTAACTTAGGTTTAGGCCAATCACGAATTCCCTCAACCTTTTCCTGATCAACCTCAACACCTTTAGCACTGACAATATAGCCAAGAAATGTGATTTGATTAGTAAAAAATGAACATTTATGTAAGTTAGCATACAATTTCTCAGAACGTAAAACACTTACAATGGAACGTAAATGATGCAGATGCTCTTCTAGGGTTCTACTATAGACCAAAATATCATCAAAATATACAACTACAAATTTACCAATGAATGGACGCAAAACATGATTCATTGGTCGTATAAAAGTACTTGGTGCATTGGTGAGACCAAATGGCATAACAAGCCATTCATTGAAAACGTACTTAGTTTTGAAAGCTGTTTTCCACTTATCTCCCTCACTCATCCTAATTTGATGATATCCATTTTTCAAATCAATCTTAGAAAAGACACATGAACCATGCAATTCATCCAACATGTCATCTAATCTAGGTATGCGGTGACGATACTCTCCTCTAAGTCCCTTTTTTTTGGGTACAAGTAGGACAGGAACAACACATGGACTCATGCTTTCCCTCAGATGTCCTTTGGAAATAAGTTCCTTAACCTGCCTTTGAAGCTCCTTTGTCTCCTCAGGATTACGTTTATATGCTGACCTGTTAGGGATGGATGCATTTGGGATGAAATCAATTTGATACTCAATTCCTCTATTAGGTGGCAATCCACTTGGAACATCGTTAGGGAATACATCTTTAAATTCCTGCAATAGAGCAATAACAACACTAGGCAAAGATGGTTCAAATTTGTTAGTGTTAAAATAAGCCTCCTTGTACAAAAATAGGATCATAAACTGATTGGTATAGAATACTCTTTTGACATCACTTTCTTTTGCATAGAAACTCTCTCTTTGCTTCTCTTTTTCTTGTGTCCCCCCATTTTCTCCTATCTTTTCTCTTTTATCAACCTGATTTAGAAATAGGTTCTGATACCAATTGATGCGAAAAACCCTAAAAGAGACGTGGCTTGGGGACCCAACGCACACAAGGAATCAAAGATGAACTAGGAAAGCTAAACCAGAGTTAAATAACACAAACCATACCCCAACATTTGAAGGAACACGAACTTAGGGTATTTAAGAAGGATATGGACGCCACACTCCAGAATAGAAAGGAATTGGGAGCAATAAATCGATTGGAAAACCACAAGAAGAAGTACCTCTTGATAAGTTCTTTAGTTCTCAAAAGAACCAAGGGTTGCCTATTTATAGGCAAAGATAGCAATTCTAAAGAGGCATAAATTCCTACTTAGGATAAATTCTTATTTTAAGAAATTTCTAACAATGGAAAAATTCCACAACAGAGAATAAACTCCTGTTTAGGAGTGGGTGCTATTACTTATTACGGGCCATCAAGTACTCCAATTATATTAATTAGGCCTCTACTCTTTGTCAAACTTGAATTCGCACCATTTGAAACTTGGTTGGGCTGAATGTCCTTAATTAGCCCATTTAGTGCTTCTTTAATTGTTTTGGCTCTACCTCGTGTTATTGGGTTTTCTGGAATGTGAAATGGACCTTTTACATCCATTGGAGCCTTCTAGCCATCATCTCTACGATTCACATCATTGGCTTGTGTTATTGGACCTCTTGTATCCATTGAAACTTTCCAATCATCATTGTTATGGTTCTCATCAATCAAGTACTCCAATCATATTAATTAGGCCTCTACTCTTTGTCAAACTTGAATTTACACCATTTGAAGTTTGGTTGGCCTGAATATCCTTAATCAGCCCATTTAGTGCTTCATTAATTTTTTTGACTCTAGCTCGTTTTATTGGGCCTTTTAAAATGTGAAATGGACTTTTTCCATCCATTAGAGCCTTCCAGCCATCATCTCTACAGTTCACATCATTAGTTTGTGTCATTGGAACTCTTGTATCCATTGGAGCTTTCTAGTTATCATCGTTATTGTTCTTATCAACGAGCTAGAGCTAAATTAATTAAAGAAGCACTAAATGGGCTGATTAAGGATATTGATGTGTCCTACATCGGTTCTGAGGGAGGTCTTTGGGCTGTTTATAAGGGTTGGGTCAACCCTTCACTTAAGAGCTAGCTTTGTGGTGGAGTTAGGGTTCAATCCCTTATCAGGTGGTATCAGAGCCAAACCTCAAAGGATCGGTGGGCGGATGTATAAAGGTTCCCTGCCACAGTGCCGATTGTCAACTAAGGCAGCATGGGACGTGCAGTTTAAAGGGGTCAGGAATGATGTGTCCCACATCAGTTCTGAGGGAGGTTTTCGGGCTGTTTATGAGGGTTAGGTCAACCCTCCACTCTAGAGCTAGTTTTTGTGGTGGAGTTAGGGTTCAATCACTTATCAGATATTCAGGCCAACCAAACTTCAAATGGTATGAATTCAAGTTTGACAAAGAGAAAAGGCCTAATTAATATGATTGGAGTACTTGATAGCTCGTAATAAGTAATAGCACTCACTCCTAAATAAGACTTTATTTTTTGTTGTGGAATTTTTCCATTGTTAGAAATTTGTCAAAATAAGAATTTGTCCTGAGTAGGAATTTGTGCCTCTTTAGGATTGCTATCTTTGCCTATAAATAGACACCCCTTATAAGCTCTGAAGGATATACAACTTTGAGTGAAATAGAAAGTAAGGGTTTTCTCCCTCGGTTTTTTTGAGAACTAAAGAACTTATCAAGAGGTACTTCTTCTTGCGACATTCAAATCGACTTATCACTCCCAATTCCTTTCTGTTCTAGAGTGTGTCGTCCATATCCTTCTTAAATACCCTAGGTTGGTGTTCCTTTGAATGTTGGGTCTAGGTTTTGTGTTATTTAACACTGGTTTAGCTTTCCTGGTTTATCTTTGATTCATTGTATGCGTTGGGTCCCTAAGTAATGTCTTTTTGGGATTTTATGCATCAATAACATGTTAAACATATAAATACTTTATTAAGAATTATGAAACAAGGTATATTAGCAGCTTTTGCTAAAAAGATGAGGTTGTTTCAAAATCGAGATTCAATTTTTTGGCCACAATATTAAAAATGGGAATATTATCCCAATTGATAAGGTTATAGAATTTTTCTATAAATTCCTGAATAAAATAAGTGATAAAAATCAATGACGAAGATTTTTAGGAAGCTTGAATTGTATTTCAAATTTTTATAAAAATTTAGCACCTATTCTAATCTTTATTTGGAAGGTTTAAAAAAAATACTTGAATGGATAGAACATATTCATGTAGCAAGAAAGTGAAGCTAAGATTTAAAGAGCTTTCTTGTATGGCCATAGCATGCCTGAATGCCTTTAAGATCATTGAACCTAATGCTTCTAAGGTAGGATATAGTGGAATCGTTAAACAAAGGATTGATTAAAAAAAAAAATTAATATGTTTTACCATTAAAGTATGAAAAGTGGATAGAGTGAATTACTGATAAGAGATTGAACCCTAACTCTACCACAAAAGCTAGCTCTTGAGTGGAGGGTTGACCCAACCCTTATAAACAACCCATAGACCTCCCTCAGAACCGATGTGGGACACATCATTCCCGACCCCTTTAAACTGCACGTCCTCGTGCTGCCTCAATCGGCGATCAACAATGTGGCAAGGAATCTTTGTACATGCGCCCATTGACCTTTTGAGGTTAGGCTCTGATACGACCTAATAAGGGATTGAACCCTAACTCCACCACTCTCATTCAACCACTGAAGTTTATATGACCTAGGATGCTTCATAGTATGTAAATTCAGCTTCGCAACCATAGTTTTGCTAGCAACATTAGTGTAACTCCCACCATCAATAATCATATTACATACCTTATCCTTGATTAGACACTTTTTCTGAAAAATGTTATCTCGTTGCACCTCATTTTCTTCCTTTACTTGCACATTCAGTGCTCGCCTTGTAACAAGAGCTACACCATTAACTAGATACTCCTCTCCCTCATTTCAGCCATTGATGATGACACAGAATCATCATCTGATTCACTTTCAGTTTCCACATCTTTATTACTTCTCAAGATCATTGCATGCTTATTTGGACATTGAGATGCAATGTGACCCCTGCCCAAACACTTAAAACATTTAACATCTCTATTTATACTTGCTTGGGGTTCGAAATTACCTGCCTCCTTGCTAGAACCCACATTCTTTTGCTTGGATAGCTCGACTTTGGACTTGTAATTTGTCATATCGTCCCTTTTACTCTAATTTGGCTTCCAAGATGAGGTAGAAACCGAATTTTGAACAAACTGTGTGGAACCCTTTCGTTTAAGTTTCCTTTCAACTTTCATTGTCATGTGCACCATGTCTTCTAATTCCACATAATGTTGCAACTCAACCATGTTTGCTATGTCCCTATTTAGCCCTTGAAGAAATCGAGTCATAGTTACCTCTCTATCTTCTTCTACATTCGCCCTAATCATGGTAATATCCATCTCCTTGTGGTAATCCTCCACACTTTTGGTGCCCTGAGTGAGCCATTGCATCCTTTGGTACAACTCCTTGTAATAGTGATTAAGGACAAACCTCCACCTTATAATAGCTTTTATCTCCTCCCATGTATCAATAGGCCGCTCGTGATTCCTTCTCCTAGTCAAAACAAGTTAATCCCACCAAATAATAGCATAATTAGTAAATTCAACTGCCACAAGTTTTACCTTTTTCTCCTCGGAATAGTTGTGGCAGTAAAAAACCAATTCAACCTTCTTCTCCCGTTCTAGATATACATCAGGATCATTCTTACCTTGGAATGAAGGAATTGTCATTTTACTAGTGCCCAAATTATGCTCATAGGTGTCTTGCCTCCCAAATTCTCTTTGATCCCTTCTATTGTTAAGAGTTCTAACCACAGTAGTTTGATCATCAAATTCATCATCGTCTACATCATCTTTATGGTCATAGGCACATCTTAACTGCCTTCTTGCTCTGGAAGCCTCATATTCCCCATGCCTCCTTTGTAACTCTGCTATTGTATTAGCTTGCCCCTTCATCCTCTCCTATCTATCATCAAATCTGGTATTCATGCGCTCAAATTGTTGTTGCATAGCTTTGATCATGAAGGACACATCACCAGCTCCCTCCTGAGCTGTAACTTTGTCTTTGGACGTCATAGTATTACTTTTACACAAAATAATTAAGATACCTCATAGAACGCTCCCTCACATGTTTCACTTAAAAGATGGTGTCACACTCCCTTGTGCACACTCTTGATGGCTTTTCCTTTATATGAACTTTCTCTCTTTTCTTTTAACACTCAGATTTGCCCTTTCAGCTCTATAAAAAACTAAACAACATAAATCAAAAGTATTGATTCTGAACAAAATATGACAAATGGCATAAAATAGAACAATTTGGAGAACAAGCAATTAAAAATGAAAAAGGATATTAAGGCAAACGAATTTAATGAACTAAACTCACAAAGGTCAGGACTTGAGTAGTTAAACCTTGCTTCTTCTTTTTTTTTCTTTTTTTTTTCGTTGATAGTTTTTTTTTATTACCATGAAATAATAGTAAAATACTTATATGCCCTAATTGGAATTGAAATTGGGACATTTATGAGCTTAACGAACAAATAAAGGGAGAAGGATTGCAAACAAATAAATTTGTGTATTTGAATGGTAATGCACAAACTTAATCGAAATAACTAAATCACAAGGTAGAAAATTGAAGGGTGAATGGATTCAACCTGATTTAGAATCAAGCTCTGATACCACCTGATAAGGGATTGAACCCTAACTCCACCACAAAAGCTAGCTCTTGAGCGGGGTTAAGGTTCAATCCCTTATCAGGTGGTATTAGAGCCTAACCTCAAAGGGTCGGTGGGCGGATGTACAAAGATTCCCTGTCACTGTGTCGATCGCTGACTGAGGCAGCACAGAGACTTGCAGTTTATAAGGGTCGGGAATGATGTGTCCCACATCAATTCTGAGGGAGATCTGTGGGTTGTTTATAAGGGTTAGGTTAACCCTCTACTCAAGAGCTAGCTTTTGTGGTGGAGTTAGGGTTCAATCCCTTATCAATTACTCTACTATGAAAAAAGTAATAATGTTTTCAAGATATTGAAAGTAATTTATTAAATCAAAAATTTCTTATAAGAGCCTTCAACTTATTCTCACACTTTAAATAGGTAGAACGATGCAACTACTTCATTGAGTTGTGCCTAGGAATTAAGAGCTCTAAGTGGGCCATTTTTGGTAAGCAAAACTGGCAATGCAAGATGATGTTAAAGCACGTGACCTATACCCAGCTGTCCAAGAAAGAGCTAAACCCTTATGAGTAGGAGGGCATAACAATTGCTACAAAACCTTAGGCATCAACCTAGGTGGAGCATCCTCAGCAACAGACTGGGCTTATGTCCCCTGGAAGAGGGCATTGTAGAAGGTGAGAGCCCTGTGTGCCCAAACCCTATTGCACCACAAGGCACTATTTGCGAGTTGGGTTGTTTGGGAATGTAACCATAATTAGGTTCAAGTCCTTAAGATACCATCATTGCACAACTTTTTTTCTTTTTGGTGCTATGATTCCCAAAAATCCAAGTTATATGCTTGATAACAGTTGAAATGAAGATTGATTATCTATTAGGTGATTTTTTGCGAGGAAGCATCCATTATTGGAAATGTTAAGGCAATGTTAAGGGGAGGGGGCAAGTGTGTTGGGGTGGCTCAAAAGATGCAAGGGGAAAGGGTTAAATGTAAGACAATAAAAGATATGAAGGATGAAAAAAGAACATTGCATCAAAACAAATATTTGCTAAATGGAAAGAAATTTTATTAGTGTTTGATTGATTTCCATCAATCACAAATTTTGTTGTGAGATGCATGTAATATTTCTTGGATAGTTTGTATCCATCAACATTCATTTGATAAAGAAGCTATTACTTTTAATTATCTTTCTTTGCAATGAGAGACTTGTTCATTACTTGAAATTTGGGATTGTTTCTTGATTACTTGGTAATAGGACTTCTCCTTTGGGTAGTCTAAATCCATTGAAGTATATAGAATAAAGGAACTATTACTTTTGTTTAACTTTTTTTTTTTTTTTTTTACCAAGAGGGAATCGTTAATTGATTGAAACTTAAGTCTTCACTAGATTCTTTGGCAATAACGCTTCTTGATTCATTGTGAGAAGTTATTCATACAAAATGGTCATGCAGTTAACATTGATGTATACACCAAACATTAATATTATTGCTACCTATTAATAAACCTTGGGCAATCAAAATCTATTGAATTACATCAAATATAGAAGTCATTCACCTTAATTAGCATTTTTTTAGGGGTATTTGGATACATTGGTTTATTGCCTAAAGATGGAACCATAACTTAATTTGTAGCTAATAGGGCTTTTCCTTTCATTTCAAGGAGTCATTCACACAAAGAAATTATGAAATTAACTTGAATGACTACACTAATCATTAATTTCATTGCAAAATGCATACTATAATGTCTTGCATAATTCTAATCTATTGAAGTGCATATGGTAAAGAAGCTATTACTCTTGATTAGCTTTCTCTACAATGATAGAAGCAAACATGTGATTGTCACTTGATTACTTGATTATAGGATTTCTCTTTTAGGTAATTTGATTATATTGAACTTCATTAAATAAAGGAGCTATTACCCTTTATTAACTTTACTCACTAATAGAGAATTGTACATTGCTTGAAACTTGAGGTCATTACCTAATTCCCTGACAATAATTCTTCCTTCATTATAACGAGTCATTCACATTATATGATCATACAATCAACATCCATGCCTATATCAACCAATAACATTGCAACATGCACATAAGTGCACCTAATGATGAGAATCATAACAATGATGACTAGAAAGCTCCAATGCATACAAGAGGCCCAATAACATAAGCTAATGATGTGAACCGTAAAGATGATGGCTAAAAGGCTCCACTAGATGCAAAAGGTCCATTTCACATTCCAGAAGGCCCCATAACACGAGTTAGAACCAAAACAATTAAAGAAGTACTAAATGGGCTGATTAAGGATATTCAGGCCAACCAAGTTTCAAATGGTGCGAATTCAAGTTTGACGAAGAGTAAAGGCCTAATTAATATGATTAGAGTACTTGATGGCTCGTAATAAGTAATAGCACTCACTCCTAAACAAGAGTTTATTCTCTGTCGTGGATGTTAGAAATTTCTCAAAATAAGGATTTTTCCTAAGTAGGAATTTGTGCCTCTTTAGGATTGCTATCTTTGCCTATAAATAAGCACCCCTTATAAGCTTTGAAAGATATACAACTTTGAGTGAAATAGAAAGTAAGGGTTTTCTCCCTCGGTTCTTTTAAGAACTAAAGAACTTATCAAGAGGCACTTCTTCTTGTGACATTTCAATCAACTTATCACTCACAATTCCTTTATGTTCTGGAGTGTGGTGTCCATATCCTTCTTAAATACCCTAAGTTCGTGTTCCTGTGAATGTTTGGTCTAGGGTTTGTGTCATTTAACTCTGGTTTAGCTTTCCTGGTTCATCTTTGATTCCTCGTGTGCGTTAGGTCCCTAAGCCACGTCTTTTTTTTTTGGGGTTTTTCGCATCAGTTGGTATCAGAGCCTGGTGCTAAATCAGGTTGAATCCATTCACCCTTCAATTTTCTACCTTGTGATTTATTTATTTTGATTGAGTTTGTGTATTACCATTCAAATACACAAATCTGTTTGTTTGCAATCTTTCTCCCTTTATTTGTTCGTTAAGCTCATAAACGTGCCAATTCCAATTCCACTTATGACATATAAGTATTTTACTGTTATTTTGTGTTAATAAAGAAAAAGATCAACGAAAAAAAAACAAAAAAGGAAAGAAAAAGCAAGGCCTAACTACTCAAGTCCTGACTTTTGTGAGTTTAGTTCATTAAATTCGATTGCCTTGATATCCTTTTTCATTTTTAATTGCTTGTTCTCTAAATTGTTCAATTCTACGCCATTTGTCATATTTTGTTCAGAATCAATACTCTTGATTTATATTGTTTAGTTCTTTATAGAGTTGAAAGGGAAAATCTGAGTGGTAAAAGGCTAGAGAGAAAGTTCATGTAAAGGAAAAGCCATCAAGAGTGTAAACACGAAGGAGTGTGACATCATCTTTTCAGTGAAACACGTGAGGAAGCGTTCTATGAGGTATCTTAATTATTTTGTGTAAAAGTAATACTATGACGTCCAAAGACAAAGGTGCAGCTCAGGAGGGAGCTGGTGATGTGTTCTTCATGATCAAAGCTATGCAACAACAATTTGAGCACATGAATACCAGATTTGATGATATGCGGGAAAGGATGGAGGAGCAAGCTAACACAATAGCAGAGTTGCAAATGAGGCATGGGGAATATGAGGCTCCCAGAGCAAGAAGGTAGTTGCGACGTGCCTATGAGCATGAAGATGATGTAGAAGATGATGAATTTAAAGATCAAACTACTGTGGTTAGAACTCATAACCATAAAAGGGATCAAAGAGAATTTGGGAGGCAAGACACCTATGACCATAATTTGGGCACTATTAAATTGACAATTCCTCCATTCCAAGGTAAGAATGATCTTGATGTATACCTAGAGTGGGAGAAGAAGGTTGAACAACTATTCTGAGGAGAAAAAGGTAAAACTTGTTGCAGTTGAATTTACTGATTATGCTATTATTTGGTGGGATCAACTTGTTTTTGACTAGCAAAAGGAATCGCGAGCGGCCTATTGATACATGAGAGGAGATGAAGGCTATTATGAGGAGGAGGTTTGTCCCTAATCACTATTACAGGGAGTTGTAATGAAGGCTACAAGGGCTCACTTAGGGCACCAAAAGTGTGGAGGACTACCAGAAAGAGATGAAGATTACCATGATTAGGGCAAATGTATAAGAAGTTAGAAAGGCAACTATGGCCCAATTTCTGCAAGGGCTAAATAGGGACATAGCAAACGTGGTTGAGTTGCAACATTATGTGGAATTAGAAGACATGATACATATGACGATGAAAGTTGAAAGGCAACTTAAACGAAAGGGTTCCATACAGTTTGTTCAGAATTTGGTCTCTACCTCATCTTGGAAGCCAAATCAGAGTAAAAGGGACGATATGGCCAATTACAAGTCTAAAGCTGAGCTATCCAAGCAAAAGAATGTGAGTTTTAGTAAGGAGGCAGGTAATTTCGAACCCCAAGCGAATAGAAATAAAAATGTTAAATGTTTTAAGTGTTTGGGCAGGGGTCACATTGCATCTCAATGTCCAAATGAGTGTGCAATGATCTTGATAAGTAATGGAGATGTGGAATCTGAAAGTGAATCATATGATGATTCTGTGCCACCATTAAAAGCTAAAAGTGACAGAGAGGAGTATCCAGTTAATGGTGTAACTCTTATTACAAGGCGAGCATTGAATGTGCAAGTAAAAGAAGAAAATGAGGTGCAACAAGATAACATCTTTCAAACAATGTGTCTGATCAAGGATGAGGTATGTAGTATGATTATTGATGGTGGGAGTTGCACTAATGTTGTTAGCCAAACTATGGTTGAGAAGCTAAATTTACATACTATAAAGCATCCTATGTCATATAAACTTCAGTGGTTAAATGAGAATGGTGAGGTCAAGGTGAATTAGCAAGTTCTTATATCATTTTCTATCGAAAGGTACCACGATGAAGTTTTATGTGACGTTGTACCTATACATGCTGGTCATATTCTATTAGGAAGACCATGACAATTTGACAGGCGAGTTATGCATGACGACTTCAAGAATTGATATTCTTTTGTAATGAATGAAAAACTCGTCACTCTTGTACCCTTATCACCTTAATAAGCTTATGAGGATCAATTAAGAATTAAAAATGAGAGTGAACGGAAAAAAGAGATTGATAAAAGAGAAAAGAAAGGAGAAAATGTGGGGACACAAGAAAAAGAGAAGAAAAGAGAGTTTCTATGCAAAAGAAAGTGATGTCAAAAGAGCATTTTATACCAATCAGTTTATAATCCTATTTTTGTACAAGGAGACTTATTTTAACACTAACAAATTTGACCCATCTTTGTCTAGTGTTGTTATTGCTCTATTGCAGGAATTTAAAGATGTATTCCTTGACGATGTTCCCAGTGGATTGTCACCTAATAGAGGAATTGAGCATCAATTTATTTCATCCTGGTTGCATCCATCCCTAACAGGCCAGCATATAAAAGTAATCCTGAGGAGACAAAGGAGCTTCAAAGGTAGGTTAAGGAACTTATTTCCAAAGGACATGTGAGGGAAAACATGAGTCCATATGCTATTCCTGTCCAACTTGTACCCAAAAACGATGGTAGTTGGAGGATGTGCGTTGATTGTTGAGCAATCAACAAAATCACTATAAAGTATCGTCAACCCATACCTAGATTAGATGACATGTTGGATGAATTGCATGGTTCATGTGTCCTTTTTAAGATTGATTTAAAAAGTGGATATCATCAAATTAGGATGAGAGAGGGAGATGAGTGGAAAACAACAATCCATGGAGCTTGTGTTATTGAACCTCTTGTATCCATTGGAGCTTTCCAGTCATCATCTTTATGGTTCTCATCTTTCCTAATAAGGGATTAAACCCTAACTCCACCACAAACGCTAGCTCTTGAGTAGAGGGTTGACCCAACCCTTATAAACAGCCTAAAGGCCTCCCTCAAAACCGATGTGGGACACATCATTCCTAACCCCTTTAAATTGCATGTTCCCATGCTGCCTCAGTCGACAATCTGCATGGCGGCAGGGAACCTTTGTACATGCGCCCGCCGACCCTTTGAGGTTAGGCTCTGATACCACATGATAAGGGATTGAACCCTAACTCCACCACAAAAGCTAGCTCTAGAGTGAAGGGTTGACCCAACCTTTATAAACAGCCCAAAGACCTCCCTTAGAACTGATGTGAGACATATCAACCCTAACTCCTCCACAAAAGCTAGCTCTAGAGTGGAGGGTTGACCCAACCCTTATAAACAACCCAAAGACCTCCATCAGAATCGATGTGGGACACATCATTCCCAACCCCTTTAAACTGCACGTCCCTATGCTGCCTCATTCAGCGATCGGCATGGTGGCAGGGAACCTTTGTACATGCGCCCACCGACCCTTTGAGGTTAGGCTCTGATACCACCTGATAAGGGATTGAACCCTAACTCCACCACAAAAGCTAACTCTAGAGTTGAGGGTTGACCCAACCCTTATAAATAGCCCAAAAACCTCCCTCAAAACTGATGTGGGACATATCATTTACCTTGAATGTTATTAGTTTAGAGTAATAGTTATCCATTAGTAAAATTATGCCCTATACTAATTATATACCAAATTATTAAATCATTATTTATGCTGGGAAAATGCATTTAGTCACACAAATCTTAATGAATGTAAGTTTATAGATGTCTATGCGAGTGGATGCATTACCTCAAGTGAATGTTATTTAGTAAACTTGTAATTTTAGTGTGGTCATAATAATAAAATCAACATTCACTTGTTTAAATAGAATCATCAAATAAAAAAATGACTATAAATAAAATTTTTACATTGATTGATCAAATTAGATTTAGGAGAGGATTTATACATAGTTGATGAGTCAACTATTTTAGAATAATATTCATTATTTTGATTATGAAGCATATTATTAGTGTTACAAATATATATATATTTCATTTATTTTTCACTTCTTGCAAAATAAAAATTTTTTATTTTTCTTTCCTCAATCTTTTTTGCAAACACAATGGATAAATGATTTTTCTCTCTTCTACTTTTTATTTTTCTCAATTTTCTTCTCCCATCTTTCCCTTACTTTTTTATCCAAAACAATGGAAAGAGTACCTAGATATTAGATTTAGTGTTCTATAAAATTCTATAAAGCAATGTTGATGATTCGATTAAATCGATTTAAACAGTTACAACTACAAATATCTCACTTCTCTTGCTTAGAAAAATCACACTTGCAAGCACCAATTAAGAATCTACGTACTCATAAAGTTTCCACCAATATAATAAGGGCATTATTTTTTAAATCTCGTCTTTTCACTTGCCTAATTTTTGTATTATACAAGAATGACACTATCCTTGATGAATAGATACCAATATATGAGATAAATTAACTTTGATTTTCATTTTACCTTTATAGATTACTTACTAACAATTTTATTATCATGAATGAAATTATAGAATAAGATCCAATTTCCAAAATATTGTTTCTTTGTATGTATGATATTCAGGTTTAGGTGATTCTAAATCAATTGACGTAATCATCAAATCTTTTGCATCTCTTAGATTTCCAATTTTGAAACCCTCATCCTTGACTAATGTTGGGATGCAATTTGGGGTTTTCTTGGGAGGTTTTGAGAAGCATTAGACAATAGAATCCAAGTGTATCGATTTCTTCAGCAGTATTCAAGATACAAAAGCTATTTTCCGATCGAATGATCGCTGAAACTACAACATTTTTATCGGTTTCATTCTCTCTACTAGGAGTTTGATCCCACTGTCGTAGAATACAAGGATGACTATTTAATCCTCACAAATATTTGCATTTGACATAATACAAAAAATTATTTATCACAATGTATTTATTATCATCGGTTATAAATGCTTAAAAGTTGACTATTTAATCTTGTGAAATTATATTATATTATGTAATATATTATACTCACAGAAGTTTTTTTTTTCTTTATGCTGCATGATTTTGACATTTTTTGCCCCAATGTTTCCCTGCTGGAGATATGTTAAAATATATTAATATTTGACATTAGGAATAGAGTGGAACATCACTAAGTAATAACCCCTCTCAAATTGCATTATAAAATTATCTGTAATTTTGAAGAAATATAAAGTAAGAATAATTAGTGCAAATTAAAACTTTGAAGTTAAATGTAATAATTGTCTAAGGTTGATGATGATATATGTTTAAATTAATAATAATTCCAATGAAATGTAGGAACAACTAATAGGATTTAATTAAAAAAGAAAATTATGAAACAAAGTTTATATGAAGTAAACCGTAAGGTAAATTTGATCATTGATAAAACTAAAGTATTAAGGAATTTGTGTCATTTTCTTATAAATTATTATTTTTCTTCTTGAGTGTGAGTAAAGAAGAAACTGATTGAGATTTTTTTTATTTATTTCATATAAAAACCTTTTATACTAATTTCATTTTATTGAAAAAATATTTTCTGAAAAATTGAAAAGAAAATTCTTCCGAGAATTTAAGGAGCCTTTCTCATATCTTGACGAAAGCTCACTTGTGAGCAAAAACTTAAAAAAAAAAAAAAAGAAGAATTAGTCAGAAAAGAAAAAAAAATGAATTAAATAAAAATTAGAATCCCTATTCAACTTTGTACTTCACACTTTGTCAGGGAAGAATTTAGAAATTTCAGAAATGTTTGAATATTTCTAATTTTCCGACAATTACCTCTCATTTCATGATCAATAAGCAGCGGACCTGGCTGCAATCTCTAAATGGAGCCAACCCGGCAAAACGACGACGCCGACCAAAACTTCCACGATGACTTCTTCCTTGACGCGCTCGACGACTTCCCCTTTCACGATTGCCGTGACGCACCCAAATCAGATCAACCGACCTCCGACGGCACCGTTTCTATTCCTTCCTCTGATAATCCGTCGCCGAAAATCACCTCTTTGGTCTCCTCATCTCTACGGCGCAGGCCGGTCCGTCGCCCTGGAGTCTTCTGCGCTCAATCCAATGAATCCAGTTTGGACCTGACCCCAGTTCATTACGCAAAAAAGAGGGTTAGAGAGAACAGGTACAAACTTCATCAAGATTTGACGGAAAACGAGAAGCATTTGCAGAGTACTGAGTCAACCCGGCCGAGTCTGAACCGGGTTGATTCAACTGAGGTCTTGGGTGGGGGAGACATGATAGAGGAGAAAGAGGAATCCACGGTGACCACAGCGAATGAAGAGAGGCCCAGTAATTCGGTGGACTCGGTGGCTGAACCGGATGAATCTTCATGTACGGATTTACTTTTATTTATGGCTGGATTGGTAGTTAGGGCAGTTGGGTTTCAGTTAAATTTAATTGTTAATTTCGTTAAGTTTCCAATTTGGATTTTGTATTACTCTTACATATTTTTAACGGATCCCTTTGGGAGTATTAGGCGTTGTAGAGGATGTTTGGTCCGAAAGTTGGGTTCTTTGTGGAATTTGATTGGTGGGTCATTGAATTCAAACGAGCATCAAACAATACGGAAGCTCTTGTTGCAATTTGGGTGGGGATTGTTTTGGTCCATTTATGTTTGTACCATTTTGTGCGGTTTGTTGGTACTTTCTGTTGGGATTAGTGGGTTTTTGATGAGTTACTTGGTAGAGAAGCCATTGCACATAAAGCAGCATTTGAATTTCGATTATACAAAAAGCAGTCCGGTTGCATATGTGCCAGTAAAGTCTTGTGATGGTGTTGTCTGTGAAGTGAATTGTAAAGAGAGGATTGGGAATTTAAAGAGTTCTTGGCGACGAGTTATACCTCCTAATCACTGGTTGCAAGTTAATGTTCTACTGACATTGCCAGAGTCAGAGTATAACAGAAATCTTGGGATGTTCCAGGTACTACTTTCTTTGGTTAATATACTTAAAATGATTGGGATGCTGCATATTTGTCTGTGACCTGCAGTCTATTAGAACTGATACACTGTTAGAGAGAGGGGCGGCACAGGTTTTTTCTGATGTAAATTTTATTGCTATCAAATCACAGTTTATTGGTACGTGGAGAAGCAACTACCTCTGATAAAATTGTGATTTCTCTTTAAAAGTAGTTTTCATTCTCCAGAATAACCAAGAATCTAGAACAACAGTGGCTGCCTCATAAAAAATTTTTGTGACAGGTTTTCGGGGTAAATGTAACAGTGACATAATGGAACATATTTATTGACATAAACATCTCCATGAATTGTTTGGACAAATGACATTTAGTTTAGAAACATAGACTACACGGGTCACACATGCTAAGAAGCACTGAAATTGTTTATGTTATGTTAAACTGATATAGAGAACAAAGAGGGATAACGTGGAGGATTAAAGTTGATGACAATTTATCATTTGCATTTCTGCTTTGATTTGGATGTTTAATATCTCTGCTTGAGGAATTCTTATCTTACTTCATTATTGTTCATTTGAAGGTCCGGGTAGAGTTTCTTTCTGCAGATGGTAAAATTCTTTTAAGCAAAAGCTCCCCTTGCATGTTAAGATTCAAGAGTGAGCCCATACGCATCTTATTGACTTTCATAAAAATTGCACCTCTTGTTGCTGGTTACATATCAGAATCCCAAACTCTGGAATTGAAGATAAGGGGCTTTACTGAGGGATATGTGCCTACTTCCTGCTTGAGGATTACAATTGAACAACGAGCTGAATTTCTTGCTGGTGCTGGGATCCCTGAAATTTATGATGCATCCCTCGTACTGGAGTCTGAACTTTCTTTTTTTAAAAGATTTTTGTGGTGTTGGAAGAAAACCATTTTCGTATGGACCAGTTTGCTGACATTTCTGACGGAGTTGATGTTTATTCTTCTATGTTGTAGACCTTTAATTATTCCGAAAGCAAGACCCAGGAATGGTTCTGCCATCAACAACTCTAATTTAAGCAATGTCCCAGAGCAAAATTGATGCTGAGAGGTATGTGGACTTTGACAACAATGATAAAAGTAAGATTGGATGTCAGGATACAATACTTTATCGTTTTAATATATACAGTCCCATTAGGTATGACACCCTAACCCTTTAGTTTTCAATCAATTTTTTTATTTTTTTTATTCTGTGTACTGGTTGTCTAAATCAATTATTACGTAATGTGTGATTTATCCATTGAGTGGACTAATTCCAACATTCAGGTGTTATAAGCTAGGTCTTCACGGATTGCTGGATTGTGAATAGATTATATACTCAATGAAACACTAAAGAAGCAAGGAAAAGCCCCATAATGCAGTTGTATCTGGTTTCTAGAGCTGTGAAAATGATTCAAAAACCATGAAGAAATTATAAAATTTTGGGAAATGAATGGTGAATGTCAGACATCTTTTGGAGCGAGCGAGAGAGAGAGAGAGAGAGAGAGAGAGAGAGATATTACTTAAGGCAAGGCTTCTCCTTAAGGCAGTAAATTCACTGGGATTTGAGCACTTCATTCAAAATTCTTTGTCAAACATGTGTACAGTAATTGGCTTAAGCTATTATAACTTTGCTGGCGGCTTATCAAAATGTAAATCGTTATGCATGTGGCACGGTATAAATTGCCTTTTGCTTGAATGATTAGTGGTTTGCTTTTGGCCAAGACATAAATTATCATAATCAGATATATTGAAATGTTTTGGTGATAATAACTTACTAGTAAAGACAATAGGACGACTTTCCTGTATTAATACTGCACTAATTCTAATTCCAGAAACATTTGATTTAATAATAAATACCTTACTAAAATTTGGTAAGACAAGAATTGAGGTGGTGGTCATGGCTCGTTTGAGTCGATCAAATGCCTCCTCCACTTTCTCGTTTCAGTTAAATAAATTTTTTTTCAAGAGAGTCATTAATTTAACACTAATATTTTCATAATTACAAAAAAATTTACGATAATAACCAGCTAAACCCAAAAAGAGAGTTCTCATGCAAGGTGGTGAATACAGTCTGTAAATGTGACAAATGTACTTTGAAAGAAGAATTATACACCAAAATATCATAAAAAAATATTAAGATAAATTTACGTAAATATGATCAAAATATATTATTTATTAAATTCTGAAATGTTGAAGGTATGTTGGCAAGCCCAAAGGGTATAACCAAAAATTCGTAATGGTCATCGTGTGTCATGAAAACTATTTTTTGAACATCCTCCTTATGGACTTGGATTTGGTGATATCTCGACCTTAAATCCAGTTTCGTAAATAGTTGATCACCTCTTAATTCGTTTAATAGTTCATTGACTACGAAAATAGGATATTTATCTTTCATAGTGATGTGGTTGAGTGCTCGATAGTCCACACATATCCTTCAGGAACTGTCCTTCTTTTTTACTAAAAGGACAAGAGATGAATATAGGCTAACACTCGGTCTGATGATGCCAACTTCCATCTCCTTAACAATTTTCTTAATTTCTTCTTTTTGGAAGTGCGGATAATGGTAGGGTTGAACATTAACAGGTGTATTTTCGAATAATAATAGAATATGATGGTCGTGTGTCCTTTGCGGGGGTAGACCTGTGGGCTCAACAAACAAGTGAGAGAATTCGGTCAATAGTGTCATAACCTCCTTCCCTTGTATGGAATGTGATTTGGCCACCTCTGCACCTGTCAACTGTACCAGGAACCCTTGTCCTGCCTTCTGTAGGACCTTCTTCATTCGATGACTACTAACAATGGTAATTTTGCTCTCATATCTTCCATGTAATTTCACTAGATGTCCATTTAATAGAAACGTCATTCTCAACCTAGAGAAATTCCAAGTAATATCTCTCAAGGTCCGCAACCAATTAATGCCAAGGACAATTTCATAATCTTTTAGGGGTAGTAAGAAGAGATCAAGATAAATGATTTGACCTTGTAACATGAGTTTTACCTTTGTGCACTTCCCTTGACATGTCAAATTTCTCTCATTTGCAACCTTCACTGCAAACTTGTCACAATCCTCAATTAAAAAAGCAAACTTTATGGCGATCTTCTCATCCATAAAGTTATTGGTACTACCCAAGTCAACTAGTTTCATTACTAGTCGTCTCTTGAGGATGGAGGAGCAAGCTAACAATAGCAGAGTTGTAAAGGAGGCATGACGAATATGAGGCTCATAGAGCAAGAAGGTAGTTGAGACGTGCCTATGTCCATGAAGATGATGTAGACGATGATGAATTTGATGATCAAACTACTGTGCTTAGAACTCTTAACAATAGAAGGGATTGAAGAGAATTGGGAGGCAAGACACCTATGACCATAATTTGGGCACTATTAAATTGACCATTCATCCATTCCAAGGTAAGAATGATCTTGATGTATACTTAGAATGGGAGAAGAATGTTGAATTGTTTTTTGACTGCCACTACTATTCCGAGGAGAAAAAGGTAAAACTTACTGCAGTTGAATTTACTAATTATGCTATTATTTGGTGGGATCAACTTATTTTGACCAGGAGAAGGGATCGCGAGCGGCCTATTGATACATGGGAGGAGATGAAGGCTATTATGAGGAGTAGGTTTGTCTCTAATCACTATTACAGGGAGTTGTACCGAAGGCTGCAAGGGCTCACTTAGGGCACCAAAAATGTAGAGGACTACCACAAGGAGATGAAGATTACCATGATTAAGGGCAAATGTAGAAAAAGATAGAGAGACAACTATGACTCGATTTCTGCAAGGGCTAAATAAGGACATAGCAAATGTGGTTGAGTTGCAACATTATGTGAAATTAGAAGACATGGTGCAAATGACAATAAAAGTTGAAAGGCAACTTAAACAAAAGGGTTCCACACAGTTTGTTCAGAATTTGGTTTATACCTCGTCTTGGAAGCCAAATCAGAGTAAAAGGGACGATATGACCAATTACAAGTCCAAAGCCGAGGTATCCAAGCAAAAGAATGTGGGTTCTAGCAAGGAGGCAGGTAATTTCGAACCCCAACCAAGTAGAAATAGAGATGTTAAATGTTTTAAGTGTTTGGGCAGGGGTCATATTGCATCTCAGTGTCGAAATAGGTGTGCAATGATCTTGAGAAGTGATGAAGATGTGGAAACTGAAAGTGAATCAGATGATGATTCTATGCCATCATCAAAGGCTGAAAGTGATGGAGAGGAGTATCCAGTTAATGGTGTAGCTCTTGTCATCAAGTGAGCATTGAATGTGCAAGTAAAGGAAGAAAATGAGGTGGAACGAGATAACATTTTTCAGACAAGGTGTCTAATTAAGGATAAGGTATGTAGTATGATTATTGATGGTGGGAGTTGCACTAATGTTGCTAGCAAAACTATGGTTAAGAAGCTGAATTTGCATACTATGAAACATCTTAAGCCATATAAACTTTAGTGGTTGAATGAGAATGGTGAAGTCAAGGTGAATGAGCAAGTTTTTATATCATTTTCTATCGGAAGGTACCATATGAAGTTTTATGTGACGTCGTACCTATGCATGCGAGTCATATTCTACTAGGAAGACCATGACAATTTGACAGACGAGTTATGCATGCAACTTCAAGAATCAATATTCTTTTGTAATAAATGAAAAACCTCACACTCTTGTACCCTTATCACCTCAACAAACTTATGAGGATCAATTAAGGATTAAAAATGAGAATGAGTCAAAAAAAGAGATTGATAAAAGAGAAAAGAGAGGAGAAAATATGGGGACATAAGAAAAAGAGAAGAAAAGAGAGAGTTTCTATGCAACAGAAAGTGATGTCAAAAGACCATTCTATACCAATTAGTTTATGATCCTATTTTTGTACAAGGAGACTTATTTTAACACTAACAAATTTGACTCATCTTTGCCTAGTGTTGTTGTTGCTCTATTGCAGGAATTTGAAGATGTATTCCCAGATGATGTTCCAACTGGATTGCCACCTAATAGAGGAATTGAGCATCAAATTGATTTCATCCTGGGTGCATCCATCCCTAACAGGCCAGCATATAAGAGCAATCCTGAGGAGACAAAAGAGCTTCAAAGGCAGGTTAAGGAGCTTATTTTGAAAGGACATGTGAGGGAAAGCATGAGTCCATGTGCTGTTCCTGTCCTATTTGTACCCAAAAATGATGGGACTTGGAGGATGTGCGTTGATTGTTGAGCAATCAACAAAATCACTGTAAAGTATCGTCACCGCATACCTAGATTAGATGACATGTTGGATGAATTGCATGGTTCATGTGTCTTTTCTAAGATTGATTTGAAAAGTGGATATCATCAAATTAGGATGAGAGAAGGAGATGAGTGGAAAACAACTTTCAAAACTAAGTACGGTTTGTATGAATAGCTTGTTATGCCATTTGATCTCACCAATGCATCAAGTACTTTTATGCGACTAATAATTCATGTTTTACGTCCATTCATTGGTAAATTTGTAGTTGTATATTTTGATAATATTTTGGTATATAGTAAAATCCTAGAAGAGTATCTGCATCATTTACGTTCCATTGTAAATGTTTTACGTTCTGAGAAATTGTATGCTAACTTACATAAATGTTCCTTTTGTACTAATCAAATCACATTTCTTGACTATATTGTCAGTGCTAAAGATGTTGAGGTTGATCAGGAAAACGTTAAAGCAATTCGTGATTGGCCTACACCTAAGCCAATTAGTGATGTGCGTAGCTTTCATGGTTTAGCTAGTTTCTATAAACGCTTTGTTAAGGACTTTAGCACCATTGCTGCACCACTCACGGAGCTTATAAAAAAGAACATAAGTTTTAGGTGGAGTACTGACCAAGACAAGTCTTTTAGTTGTATTAATGAAAAATTAAGTTCTGCACCCTTACTTGCTTTACCTAATTTTGCAAACACTTTTTAGATTGAGTGTGATGCTTTAGGTATTGGCATTGGAGCTATTTTGATGCAGGAAAAGCGTCCAATTACTTATTTTAGTGAAAAGTTAAGTGGAGCAAGCCTTAATTATCCTACCTATGATCTGTCTCTTATACACATCTAGATGTGTATAAGAGACAGAACTAAGGTGGTTAATCGAACTCTTTCTACTCTTTTACATGCTATTATTCCTGTCTCTTATACACATCTAGATGTGTATAAGAGACAGCAATAGCTTAGTACCTAACTTACCCCACAAAGTCTTCCAGAAGTAGCTTAAAAACTGTGTATCTCGATCTGAAATACTGTTTCGTGGCATGCCATGCAAACGTACTACTTCTCTAAATCTGTCTCTTATACACATCTAGATGTGTATAAGAGACAGGCTTTAGGTATTGGCATTGGAGCTATTTTGATGCAGGAAAAGCGTCCAATTACTTATTTTAGTGAAAAGTTAAGTGGAGCAAGCCTTAATTATCCTACTGTCTCTTATACACATCTAGATGTGTATAAGAGACAGGTTTTGCCCCATGGCTTGTATACCCCCTTGCCCATACCTAGTCATCCTTGGGTTGATTTATCCATGGACTTTGTACTAGGATTGCCACGAACAAAAAGGTGTAGAGATTCTGTATTTGTTGTTGTTGATAGATTTTCAAAAATGACACACTTCATCCCATGCCATAAAACTGATGACACAAATAATGTGGCTAACTTATTATTTAGAGAAGTAGTACGTTTGCATGGCATGCCACGAAACATTATTTCAGATCGAGATACACAGTTTTTAAGCTACTTCTGGAAGACTTTGTGGGGTAAGTTAGGTACTAAGCTATTGTTTTCAACCACTTGTCATCCACAAACTGATGGACAAACTAAGGTGGTTAATCGAACTCTTTCTACTCTTTTACATGCTATTATTCAAATGAATTTGAAAATATGGAAAGATTGTTGACCACATGTCGAGTTTGCATATAATAGGAGTGTTCATTCTGCTATTAGTTATTCTCCATTTGAAATTGTATATGGTTTTAATCCGTTGACTCATTTGGATTTGGTACCTATACCTGTCAATGAGCATGCCAGCTTAGATGGTGAACGCAAGGCTGACATGATTACAAAATTGCATGAAAAGGTACGACAAAAAATTGAAAAACGAATTGAGTAATACGCATCCCATGTCAACAAGGGATGAAAGAGAGTGGTGTTTGAACCTGGTGATTGGGTTTGGTTCATATGCGCAAGGAACGGTTTCCAGCTCAAAGGCGTTCAAAACTACAACCTAAAGGAGATGGTCCCTTTCAAGTTGTAGCACGAATTAATGACAATGCTTATAAGTTGGACCTTCCTGGTGAGTATAATGTGAGTTCAACATTTAACATTTCTGATCTTTCCCATTTTAATGTAGGTGATAATTTGAGGTCAAATCCTTTTGAGGAGAGGGGGAATGATGAGAACCATAACAATGATGACTAAAAAACTCCAATGGATAAAAGAGGCCCAATAACACAAGCTAATGATGTGAACCGTAGAGATGATGGCTGGAAGGCTCCACTGGATGCAAAAGGTCTATTTCACATTCTAGAAGGCCTAATTACACGAGCTAAAGCCAAAACAATTAAAGAAGCACTAAATGGGCTGATTAAGGATATTCAGGCTAACCAAGCTTCAAATGGTGCGAATTGAAGTTTGACAAAGAGAAGAGACCTAATTAATATGATTGGAGTATTTGATGGCCTGTAATAAGTAATAGCACTCACTCCTAAAAAAGAGTTTATTCTCTGTCGTGGAATTTTTCCATTGTTAGAAATTTTTCAAAATAAAGATTTGTCCTAAGCAGAAATTTGTACCTCTTCAGGATTGCTATCTTTGCCTATAAATAGGCACCCCTTGTAAGCTCTGAAGGATATACAACTTTGAGTGAAATAGAAAGTAAGGGTTTTCTCCCTTAGTTCTTTTGAGAACTAAAGAACTTATTAAGAGGTACTTCTTCTTGTGGCGTTCCAATTGACTTATCACTCCCAATTCCTTTATGTTCTGAAGTGTGGCGTCCATATCCTTCTTAAATACCCTAAGTTCGTGTTCTTGTGAATGTTGGGTCTAAGGTTTGTGTCATTTAACTCTGGTTTAGCTTTCCTGGTTCATCTTTGATTCCTTGCGTGTGTTGGGTCCTTAAGTCGTGTCTTTTTTTTTGGGTTTTCCATATCATAAGTCCTTCAATGAATGATCCCACCAATTGCCTTTCAGACCAATCTTTAGCTCGATTGGTAAGTCGCTCAAATCGACTTTGATATTCGAGGACGATGGATGTCTGAAAAATTTTTACGAGTTCTCTGTCAACATTGTGGTATTCTGAGGGCCCAAATCGCACAAGAAGGCCTTTAGTGAATTCAGTCCATGTTGGAATTTTGCCACATGTTTTGACCCAATCATATCATTGGATTGCATCCCCTTTTAATTGAATATAAGCAATTTCAACTTTAGAGAGCTCTGGCGTACAATGGAAGCAAAAATATTTTTTCTCCTAGGAGATCCAACCTACAGGATCACTCTCATCCCAGTGAGGAAATTCTACCCTTGTGTGAGGTTGGGTATAGTCGTGATTGGTGCCTCCACAGGACTCCATAAGTTCTCCTTGCTTACTAGAAGATCCGAAAGTGTTGTCTCTTGATTGACTTTGTGATTCAGAAAGAACTATATGTTTAAGCTTTTTAAAGGACTCTTGCATCTATTCTTGCATTTGTTCGAATTTTTTAAAAGATTCTTGCATGAGAGACAATGATTCTTCAACTCAAGATACTCTGATATTTGAATCAGATGATTTGTGTGAAGACATACTGTAAGATTGCAAATTGGTGATACCTTGAATTTTTTTCTGTTGTCGGGTAAGGGGCATAAACTTTTTTTTTTTTTTCAGTAGGGAAGGGTGGAACAAATCCTTAAGAACCTGCTTTGATACCAAATGTTGAGAACATAGGGTTTTGGGATTGTGGATTTGAAATATGGATTTAGAAATTGGGGATTGGAAATAAGAAATAAAGAGATAGGATTGATCGTTTCGAGAGGATCAACCTCTAATGATCACTTCAAGGGAATCGACCTCCAATAAGCTAAATGCTTTGATAATATTATTACTTAGTTGAATCCCAAAAAAATCATAAGGTATTACAATTATATAAACTTAATAGACTATTATCGGGGATATAATATCGTCTATTAATTTGGAAAGAATAAAAGATAATTATTAAATGATAAAAGACAATTATAGCAGACACAAATCATGAAGATCATATCAGTACAAATCATGGGCCTACTACCTCCTCTAATGCAGCGTTTAATAAAAATAAGATGAAACAAAATGTTTTAAAGAGAAAAATAGTGATAAAGTTATGTTTTTATTAGAAATACTTATTCACTGAAATGGTTTAATCATTAAACTTACACATATATTTATAGTTAAAATTATTTAATTGAAAAAAATATTGTAGTTTAAATGAAAAAAATGTTTTAATGATTAATTAAAAAAAGACTTAACCAAAAATAAATTACTTAAAAATAGAAAATAAATATTCTTAAATAGTAAACATAATTTTTGAATAATTTCACTTAATGTTTGAATAATAAAATTATATTTAGAAATTAAGCTTTCTAAATTATTTTTTTAAGCATTTGACAACATTGTTGGTCCATAAAGTTTTATACTATTCATTTTACATCAATTCACTGCACATGAAAAGAAATTACATTTGAGTTCAAATGATGTAAATCTCAAAAGGCGTAACATAGAGAGTTAACATGCATAAGAAATCAAACATGAATCAAGAAAGTTAACTCAAATTTTAATTATGTAAAATCTAAACCTAATGTTTAAAGAAACACAAATTTAAGTAATAAAAAAATATATGAACAGTATGCTTTAAAAAAGAAGGGATTTAGGAGTGATAAGTTAGGTTGTGTAACACGATAAGATAATAATTTTGGTAAGTTCTCAAAATTCAATAAAAAATCTAAAAATAAAATTTCTCACTTTTCAATTCACATAAATTATTTGTCCCCTTGAATTTATAAGGAAGTGTTTATTTATAAACTAAAATAACAACTCTAAAAATAGAATAATGATAGGTTTTTAAAATATAAGAACACTTTTAATTTATTGCAAATTTCTATTTTGTAGTAAATTTCTATTTAAGATTGGATTTTATTGCTTAATCTTGACCCATTAAACACTCTTAAAATCCCTAAAAATAAAGCAATTATAGATTTCTAAAATATAGGAACATTTCTAATTTATTGAAAATTCATATTTAGAATTTTAACTTTGGTTCATTAAACACTCTAATCATATTAATAAAGTGTTGATGTTCCTCCAAGTCTTTATCCTTTTCTTGTACATTGCTTTTAGCCTTAATAACTTCAATAAGTCCATTTAAAGTTTCTTACATCCTTTTAGTTTTAACTCTTATTATTAGATTTCTATATATACGCAATGAGTCATTATGCTTGTTGACTTGGTTCTCATCATTCTCCCTTTTATCAAAAGTATTTGTCCTTAAATTGTTGCCTTTCCCTCTTTGGCTAGTTCTTTATGTTTGTTGTTTGATATGATTGAAACCTAAAAGAATTGTTAGAAAAAGAACTTTACAATACTGCCTTACGTGTTTCACTCTATTCTCTTATAGTACGACACTCTCACTTGTGTTTTCACATTCTATAAATCAACTTTTCATATAATATTACTCATACCTCTTGTTTTTTTCTCTCACTCAACTTTTCGCTCTTGATTATTTATTGAACTAAACCTCAATCAAAGTCATCTTGTAAGAACTAAAAAAATAAAATATATTTTTTTTTAATTTAAGGTTTCCTCATGTTGTAAACTATCCAAATAGGATTTACTTCTTAAATAGAAAAGAAACAATTACAATCTTTCCTTTTGTGTTTTTTCCAAATCAAATATAATTCTCTATCTTTTTTTTTTGCATGAATTTAAAGAAAAAAATATATGAGCTAAAATTTACAGATTCAAAGAGCAAAAGGACTATAGAATGCAACTAAGAAGAAAAAAAAAAGAAAAATTCAAATTTATATAAGCAAAGTTAATTGAAGCTCTAAAGGTCTGATCTTAATTGATATGAATTCCAAAAAGTGTGACTTAAGGACCCAACATACACAAAGAATTAAATAAGAACCCAAGAAAGTTAAATTAGATTTTAATCATATAAAACCTGTACTCAATATTCAAAGGAACATGAACTTAAGCTATAAAGAAATGAAGGGATTTAAGAGTGATAAGTCAAGTTGTAACACTACAAAAAAATAATCTTAATAAATTTTAAAGTTTAACGAATAGCTTAAAGAGAAACATTTTTTACTTTTCAATTTACATAAATCGTTTGCCTCTGTTGAGCCCATCTTCGATGACTAATATTGGATTTATTGTGAACATCATCTCACACGGTTATATGTGTTAATTTATGATTATGAATATTGTTAAGATGAAAAGAGGTCATTGAAAAAAATTGGTGATAACAGGTCAACCCTCATGTTGAGGAGTTAATTTTGATTGTGACTCTAAATTCTAGAAGTCAAGATTAATCGTTGACCCTAACTTTTAGGAAGTCAATGTTGACCATTGACTTTAAATTTTAGGACTCAAATATGGTCGTTGATTGTAAGATAACCTTTAGGAATCAACAATGATCGTTGATGATCGTGTAGCTTTAATCTCAAATAGTTTGTACACATTGAGTGATCATCCTCCAAGAAAGGTTTTACCATAAACTCTCAATAAATTTATTGAAAAATAGAGTGAGATACCCTTGAAGTTGATGGAAGCCATATTGTACCAGCTCAAATCAACAAGGGAGTTAAGGACAATGAAAAGGGCAAGGTTAAAGAAAATAAAGGAAGCTCTTAACAACTTGTTATGTGACATTTACTATCAGGAAGTTGCTAGGTACGAGTTAAGGACGATGGAGGCTTCACCGGGGCCATGTTTAGGCATTTAAAATGGATTATTTTTATGGGTTATATTATTATGTAGTGGGTTGAACGAATTTTAGCATCTTAATGGGTTATTTTCATGGGTTTATTATTATTTAATGGGTTGGATGAATTTCCTTAATAAGCCCATCTTATTAGCTAGGATTTTTGGGAGTTAGCATATAAAAAGGGTAAGAAGGGTGGCTGGAATGGGGGGACCCTAATTTTTCATAAGTGTATGAGCTATTTCTCTTGTTCTTTGAGAACTAATTCTAAACTTTCATACTTGAGTGTGTTGATTCAATAGACTTATCTTCTTCAACATTGTTGTTGTTAGGAGTGGTGTCTGAATCTTATAATTCTGGTTCTTGGTTGTTTATAATCATTGGGTCAGAACTCCAAATCCCTTAACCTCTATTAGAACAATCCTATACCAACATCGATGTTAGGTTCCATTTACATATAATCGGAGTTCGTATCAGGAGTGATCAAGAAATCATTGTAAATTGTTAAGGAGTAATCCTTCCACAAGTGGTTAAAGAGTGATCCTTTCACAACTAGACTATATCCCTTGATAACAAGAAAGGATTGTGTGATTTAAGAGTGATCTCATCACACCATAGATGTAGTTCACACATTATGGGTGAACCACATAAAAATGATCATGTGTTCTTCGATACTTGCATGTGATTGATATTCATACGACTACTCTAACATAAAGACGAAATAAAAAATTAGATCATTGACTCTAACAAGTAATAAAGGTTAAATCTGAATCAATTTATAAAAGGGACATATATCATACTAATTCACCCCTCCCTCGCAGTGTGAAACCTAAAACGGTCCTCATCAGCCTCTTTAAGTTTATAAGGAGGTACTTATTTATAGGATAAAATAGCAACCTTAAAAATCCTAAAAATGGAGTAATGATAAACTCCTAAAATATAGGAACATTTTTAAAATTACTATATGTGTTGACTTTGTTCCATCTTCAAGTTAGGCTCTAGATAAAGAGGTTCATCAATTGATTAGAACAGATAAATATCTGTGACATTAAAGGTTCTTGAAATCTCTTATTCTTTAGATAAATCAACACCTAATAAGAACCATGCTTCTTAAGCTATAACTTTTTGTAGGAACCAACAAGAAATTGCTCCTTATGAAGGAACACCATCACTATATTACCCTTTTGAAATACCTTGCTCCTTCAATGTTTGTTTGTAATTTTCTTATAGTTCTCATTGATAGTCTCTAACTTCTTTATAACACTATGAACTATATACTATTATAGGCAAACTCTAGTTAAGTTAAGGCAAAGTCTCATTGTTTTAGCTTGTCTCCACAAATACTTTCAATGAGATTGCCTAGGGTCTTATTGAGTTCAATTTGATTATCTATCTAAGTATGAGCTGTACTACTAAACTTCAAGGATGAATAAAATAGCTTTTATAGAGTGATGCATAAGTGACTATGAAACCTAGTGTTATGGTCATAAGTGATGAATTTGGGCACTCTATGTAGGTGTACCACCTTCTTAAAGAACAAACTAGCTACACTTAAAACATCAGAGGTCTCCTTGCAAGGAACGAAGTGACCCAATGTGGAAAAGCTATCAATAACAACAAGCATAGAATCCATATTGTGTTAGGTATGGGGTAAGCTCATAATAAAATCTATGAATGAGTTGTCCCAAATATTGTCTAAAACAGGTAAAGGTATGTAAAGTTTGGTATTTTATGATTGACCTTTGGATATTCGACAAATATATCACCATTGAATAAAATCACTAACATCCCTCTTTGACTGTAGCCAATAATATTGCTCTTAGGCAACAAAAATTATCTTATCATGCCTAAAATATCCTACAGGACCACCTTCATGTAGATCATGAATAATTTTCTCCTTTAATGAAGATCAAGGGATACAAAGTTAATTTTCAACTAGTAAATTGTCATCATGGATGTGGATATCATTTGTACACTACCTTTGAATACACTTCTCCCAGATTGTTTCAAAGTCCTCATCATGCTCATACAATTCAAGTAGAGATTCAAAACCCACCCTCTCATTATTCAATGTGATTAATAGTGATGTTTTTTTTATTTAAGACATCAACAACTTTATTCTATTGACTCACCTTATGAAATAGCTTAAAAAGGAATTTTTTTAAGAAAGTGGATCACCTTGCATGCATGTCATTGTTGATTTGCTTTTGACTATGGAGATACTTTAAAACTTGGTGATTTGAGTATAAGATGAACTCATATTCTACTAGGTAATGTTCCTTATGGTTTAAAACTCTTATAATTGCATAAAATTTCTTGTTATATACAGACCACTTCTATCTAGACTCAATGAGTTTCTCATTGAAATATGTAAGTAGTCTATTTTCTTGAAAAAAGAACAACTTTAACTGCAATTATATTGGCATCACATTTAACTTCAAATAGCTTATCAAGACTTGATAGGTCTATCACTAGAATAGTACATAATTTCTCCTTGATGAGGGCAAAATGTTGTTCTTCCTTATCTCCCTATTAAAACTTGTTTCTCTTAAAACACTTAGTAACAAGTGTTATAATGGTACTAAAATGGTGGATGAACATTCAATAGAAGGTTGCTAGACCACGGAAACTCTATATGTCACTTACTCTTTTAGGAGTAGGTCAATCTCAAATTGCCTATACTTTGTCCTCGTCAACTTGGATACCATTAAAATTGACTATATACCTTAGAAAGAGCAAATTTTTAGTCATGAAATTGCACTTCTTCAAATTCACATACAATATATTTTTCTGTAGTGCCATTAACACATTTCCTAGGTATAAAACATCATCTTTCATTGATTGATTATAAATAAGAATATCATCAAAGTATAAAACCATAAACTTACTAATTAAAGGGTTTAATACTTGGTTTATCAACCTTATAAAGGTGCTAGGAGCATTAAAGAAGCCAAATAACATCACTAGCCACTTATAAAAACTGTAAGTTTTGAATCTAGTTTTCCACTTGTCTGCAAGTCTTATCCTAATCTAATGATAGCCACTTTTAAGATTGATTTTGAAAATAACTTTGATCTATTTAGTTGGTCTCACATGTCATCTAGCTTGGATATTGGAAACTTGTACCTAATGGTAATCTTATTGATTGCATGACAATCAACATATATTTACCAACTACCATCTTTCTTTGGAGTTAGCAAGGCTAGTATTGCACATGTGCTTGAACTCTCTTTGATGTGCACCCTTGTGGAAGTTGCACATTGATGGCAACCTGGGGGTAACTCCTTTGGTACAATCTTATTGAATTCCTCCAACAATGGATTGATTACTTTTGGAATCTTTATGTTTGAACTATTGGTTATTTCACCTTTCACCATTAGCATATAAACATCTTTTGATTCTTTACTAATAGTTATAATCACTTAATCTGAGTGGGTAATTGTTAGAAAAGTCCTCCCTTTCACTTAATAAGTCTTGGTTCAGAACCCTCATTTTATGGGCAGCAATGTATATTTTACCTTATTCTTCTCAAGCGTGTAGAAATTCTTTTGGCATAAGTGTTGAGTATCAACACTAAATTGTCAAGGTTGCTTGAACAATAGGTGGCAAGCATTCATGTCTATGACATCATAATAGAACTTGTTTGTGTACTAGCCAATTGAGAAAGGTACCTTACATCATTCCATCACTTGAATTTCTTTAACTATTTTGATCCACCCAATCGTATATCGACTCAAGTGCTTCTTTTACTGGCAGTTGCAATTTCTTAATAGCTCTCATCCCAATAATATTTTCTTGGCTGCCACTATTAATGATCAAATGAAACAAAATATTATTGATTATACACATGGTGCAAAATAGCTTATTTTGTTGAGTATCATCCTCTCGCTTAGGAGTAAGCATCACCTTTCTTACCACACACACAAATTTGCCATCCTTACACTCACATTCCTTACCATTTTGGTAGCAATAGACTTCATCATTTTTAACTCTAGCTACTTCCTCTTGTTCTTCTATGTTCATTGCCTTCCAACGTGGTCTATCACTAGAATGATGCCCTACCTTGTTAGACTTGTAGCACTTTCTAGGTTTAGGCTTCTTGTAATCATTGACATTTTGAATTGTAGCTTTCTCAACAAGCAGTTGTTTGTTTATAGTTTTGTCAGCTACCACCTTTTCTAGTTTGCTTGAGACCTTATACTTTTCTTTTACTACAATAAATTTGTTAAAATTAATAAGAACTTATAAGAAGATTTAGCCTTATTCTTTTCTTGTAACATCATCGTATATTTTAATGTCATATTGTTGGTCTCAGATATGTCCAATAACATTTGAACTTCAATTTTATCCTAAATAGTTAGTTTCAATCCATTAAGCTATCTTGAGACTTGCTAACATTTTCATTTTATTAGGTTTTTACACTTGAACGATCTAAAAAATTATATTGAGTACTCAAGAACTAATTGGTTGACTTGGTTATAATGTCAATATTTTTGGAAAAGGATATGTTTATAATCTAGAGGAAGAAATGCTCTCCTCCTGAGTTTTTTTATTTTATATTGGTCTCAAACTAAAGCTTTTCCTTTTCTTCTCCTTTAGTCTTTTGTTCCCTCTCACAAAGTAGATGTTCCTCCTTTTAGCTGACAATATATTAATCTGGCATTTTCTTCTTATGGTATCTTTATTTAATTCACCATTAAAGACAAGAATATTCATCTTATATTGAAATTCATTTGCCTTCTTAGGATGTTGAGGTAGTTGTTGTTCTTACCTAATATAATCTGGGTACTCATCAAAATCATTATCCTAGTCGTCAAAATTTGTCACCTAAGCTTATGGCATACATGGAATTTTTTACTTCATCAAAATCTACTACATAAGTTTGCCATATATGTGGATTTGTAAGGACTAGTCAAGTGAAAGGCTGACTGTGAGTAAAATCTCCAGTCTAATTCATTTTATCTCTTTAGGTGAGAGTTGCCTCTAGTCAATTGTTGGAGAGCTTCAATTCGATTGTTGATGACTTATAGTCCATATTCTAATCAATCAAAGCTCTTATACTTGCACACGTAGTTATAGTTAAAAGTATCTAATTAATTAGGAAAATATCGTAACATAAATAAGAAAACACTTTAATAGTTAATTAGAAAAATATTTAACTAAATAGGAAATACTTAAAAAATAAAAAAGAATAAAAATTCTTGAATGGTTTCACTTAATGCCTAATTAGAGAAATTATGCTTGGAAACCAAGTCTTTTAAAATTTTCCTTTGGGCTTTTGTCAGTTCCTTCGATCCATTAGGCTTTAGGTTACTCATTTTATGTCATCCTCAATGCATATTGTAGTATTTTATAGTTTGCAACTTCTTAGTGGAGAAATTTTGTTAGTGGTAATTAGAGACTATATATGGAGGAAGTTCCCAACTAATATGGATTGATATGGAGCTTCCATTACCTTTTACTCCGGCTAATATTCTTCACTATGTAGGAAATATCTATAGATTGATGGAGAACTTCCATTGATTTGAATTATCTCTAACATTATAGGTATCTACTGAGATGATTTCATTTTAAACCAATGCTTTCTTAAGTAATAAGGATTGATAAGGAGCTTCAATTTCTTTTTACTCCAGCTAATATTCTTCACTATGCAGGCAATATCTATAGATTGATGGAGAACTTCCATTGATTTGAATTATCTTTAACATTATAGGTATCTAGTGAGATGATTTCACTTTAAACCAATGCTTAAAATTTCCCTTTTTACCATTATTTCTCCCCTTCCCTTTAAGCTATCACTACAGAAACTTGTAGTTGTCTTAAATTTCTTATTATTTTAACTAGCAATTATATTTATATTCCATTTTCTTCCCTCCTTTAGCATTTTCATGAATAATGCTTGCATTTGATTAACAAAGATTTCAAGTGACCTACTTATGTTGTTGCTTTCTCATCAAGCTAACAAATTTGATGACATGGTAATGAGTCTTTTGGTTATGTAAAGCCTTGTCTTGCTTAGGGAATAAGTAGTGAAGTCATCAAGTTCTTTCTTCTCATGGGTTGTTGCCTAGCAACTCGTGGGAGTAAACATGATCATGGTTGTGGCTTTAGTAAATTCTTACCAAAGTTTCAATTCTAAGAGAGAGAAGAATTGGAACTAAATGATGCTTCTTAATTCTAATTTAGTTAGACTAGCCTTTTAGTTCAATTATAGTTTAAGTTTTTCTATCCCTTTAATTTTACATATACATGTTTGAATCAGTCCTTATTGTTTCAATCCAAAATAGAAAAAAATTAACAAACGCTTAATTAATTAGTTAACTAATTAATAACCTACAATTGATTTCTTTCCCTTTTACATAATGTAAATCATTTTGATGATTAATAATATAAATCTTCTTGATTTACTAATACTTAATTACTTAAGGTGAATAACCAAAAAAAAAAAAATTGTTTATAAGTGGGTTAATTAGGTCATAAGTTACACAATGGAATAATGTTCATTCCATACCTTCTTTCCAAGATTATTATTTTTCAATTAAAAAGTATTTACTTTTTTATTTTTTAGAACCGTAGAACCTCAAATGGATTAGCTCTCTTATAGTTTCAATTTAAATTCAATTTTACTTTAAATCAAGTTTAGTTTTAATTCAAGTTGAAACCATAATCACCTATATGTTAAAATAGATTGTGATATTTGGAATTCAAATTTAATTGACATATTTGGTTTTAGTTTCAATTAACATACATTTGGACAATGTTTCACAAAATCCACAAATGTTGAAACAAAAAGTGTGTGTCTCATGTTATTGTCTTATCCTCTCTCATACTCACAAGTGAGTTTTATTACATAAATGTAAACTACCATGGAGTCATTTGGATATAATAATACTATATAGAAAACTTTTTATACAATATGAAGGGATTTTATATTAATATATATTATATTATTATAAAATTCATTTATTTGTATAAAATATTTTTTATATAATATAAAATCCTGTTATATTCAAATAAAATCATGATATTTATATAACCAAGGATTTTCCTTTGGGGCAGTACAACTTTTTTGTTTTCACATAACAATTACTTTCACACATTATAGGTTGAATATTATGTTATTTGATCTTAAAAATATATCAGATAAATTTCAAAATATTATGAATGATATATTTAATTCATATAAAAATTTACAATTATTTATATAAATTATGTATTAATGTTCTTAAAATCCACAATAAAACATTTTAATCATATTAAGAAATTTCATAATATTGTTAAAATAAATAGTTTAGTTGTTTGTACAAAGAAAATGAGATTATACATAGTTAAAATTAAATTTTTGTCAAGAAACCTTATTAATATATTTATAAAATTTGCTAGTAAATTTAAAATAAAAGAAAAACAACAATTACAAAGATTTTTGGAATTTTTTAATTATATCTCTAATATATTCCTAATCTTAGAACTATATGTTTCCCTTTGTATAATACAATTAAGAAAAATAATCTTGAATGGAAAAAATTAAATGACTCAAGTTATTTTAAAAATAAAATCATTAGTTAAATCTTTGTTATATCTAGGAATATCTTATTCTAATGCTTTTTTGATAGTTAAAACTAATACATTTGACTTAAAATATAAAGGAATATTAAAAAAAAATTGATAATAATTTATTTTTTTGTAAGATATCATTCAAAAATTTGGTAAGGATATAAGGTGAATTATTAAATTATTAAAAAAGGAGTTTCATGTAACTACATCATGGCATTTCAAGATTATATTTTTAATTAAAAAAATTTAGTTCACATTAATTATCAACCAACAAAGTTTTTTTAGAAAATGATGTGAAAAATTTAGTTTCCAAACAAAATTTTGCAAGATGCTAAACTTTCTTCTTTAGTTCTAATTCTAAAATTGAATCTATTTATACTAGTAATCTCATCATCTATGTAAGAAACATGCTTTAATATTATTATGTTGGGTCAAATTCATTTAGTTTCTAATAATATACTAGAAAATTTTAATTACTATGTTCAAGTACAAAATCAAGTAAACATTGTTTATAATTTTGAAATTTAATTTGATAAGAATTTGAAAACATAATGAAAATAAGTGAATATGAAAAATTACAAATATTTTTATTAATAAGCGCCAAAGAAGATAATTCTCACAAAGATTGGAAGGATTAGATAGACTCATGGAGAAAATTAAAGAGAATCAAACTTTACAAAAAAATCTTCCTATTGCCTTTTTTTTATTAGAATAACCTATTTATAGACATTTTTTAACTTTACAAGTTTTGAAATTGAAAAGCAAGCTCTTACTTCAAAATTTCAATAATTGCTTTTTAAAAATTATTACTTATTAGTTGTAAAAATGTTTGATTTAGTTAGGTTCATAGTTTGGATCTTCATTATTGAAGTATGAGTTACCAATTTGACTTTCTATCTCCTTATTGAATATTTTGTGATAATGCTTCTTTTAACTTTTTCTTATAATCTTCAAGAGAGGAGATTAATGCTCAAAAAGCATGAATTTTACTTTTGATAGTATGAAAGTATATGGTTCTATCATAGGTTTGACATAAATGTATTTTTCCTTTGGTTTTGTTGCAATAATCTGCTATAACTTGTAATCTAGCTTGTTAAGTAGGAACATCATGCCATCATTTGAGACTAATGTGTCTTATTAACATAAGAAGATAAGGATTAGGATAACTTTCTTCAATTAAATAGTTCCAACTTAAAATCCATGGCATTTTAAATGTAATGGAGAAATAATAATCTAAAGGAAGGTCTACCTTCCACTATTTTGAATAAAAAGCATATCCTTCTTGTAGACCTATTAGTTTCAACCAAATGTTTTCTACCAATCATGAAACCAACTAGAAAATTTAATTGAAATATCATAATTAAAATGTATAAATTAAGAATTATTCCAATATGAAGTCTTATGTGATGTTGTGCCTATACATGTAGGTCATATTCTATAAAGGAGGCCATGGTAGTTTGACAAGTGAGTAATACAAAAAGGCTTCAAGAATCAATATTCCTTCATAATAAATGGAAAACTCATCACTTTTGTGCCATTAACACCTTAGAAAGCTTGTGAAGATCAATTGAGGATTAAAAGAGCGAACAAAAAAGCAAGAGTGAAAAGAAAAGGATAATCAAAAGAAAAAAGAGTGGAGAGAAAGTGAGGACATAAGAAAAAGAAAGGAAAAAAGAAAGTTTTTATGCAAAATAAAGAGACATTTGAATCAATTTTATCCTTGGTGCATCCATTTTGAACTGGCTAGGATATAAGAGTAACCCTAAGGAGACAAGAGAGATTGAAAGGTAGGTTAAGGAACTTATATCGAATGGATATTTGAGAGAAAGCAAGAGTCTATGTGCGGTTCTTGTTTCACTTATGTCCAAAAAGGATGAGACTTCAAAGATGTGTGTTAATTGTCAAATAGTCAACAAAATTACTATTAAATATAAACATTGATAAGGGATTGAACCTTAACTCCACCACAAAAGCTAGCTCTCGAGTGGAGGGTTGACCCAACCCTTATAAACAGCCCAAAGACCTCCCTCAGAACCGATGTGGGACACATCATTCCCGACCCCTTCAAAGGTATGCCCTTGTTTTTACTTTGAATGCAAACTTACTAAGATTTGAGATGCTAATTATCTTAATTTTGCTAATGTTTATGGAATTTGTTAGAAAACAACTTTTAGGAAGTTTTCTAAGAATGAGTGTTATTTATATAAAGAGAATAAATTGTATGTGTCTATGAGTTCCTTAAGAGAGCTACTTATGCATTAGGCTCATAAGGGTGGTTTAATGGGTCATTTTGGTGTTAGGAAAATTTTAGATGTCTTGATTAAGCATTTCTTTTGGCCATATATAAGATATGAAGTTGAGAGAGTGTGTGAAAAATGTATCACACATAAACAAGCTAAACTAAAGTTTTACTCCATGACTTATATAACCCTTTACTTGTTCTTAGTGAACCTTGGGTTGATATTTCTATAAATTTTGTTTTAGGTTTACCTAAGGCAAAAGGAAAGGAATTATGTTTTTGTTGTTGCAAACAATTTTTCAAAAATGATACATTACATTCAATGTCATAAAAACATGGTATATTTGTTTTTAAGGAGATTGTCTGTTTACATGGCATGCAAAAAAGTATAATTTTAGATTAAGATGTCAAGTTATTAAGCTACTCTTGGAAGAAGTTATGTGGCAAGTTGGGAATTAAACTTTTATTTTTCATTTCTTATCATCCACAAACAGATGAAAAAATTAAGGTGATTAATAGAATTTTATTAAATATGTTATGTTTGTTACATGTAAAGTTTGCTTATAACAAAAGTATCATTTTGCATGAGAAGGTCAAGCAACACTTATCAATGATAATGCCTACAAATTGGATCTTATAAATGGGTTTAATGCTACTTTTCATTTACTAAGCTTTCTCTTTTTAATATAGGTTATGATTTAAGGATGAATCCTTTTAAGGAGAAAGAAATAATGAGAAGTTTGCAGATGATGCATGAAGGGCTTTGGGAGATTTAAGAAATCCATTGTATATTCCAAAATGTTCAATCATGTGAGCTAGAGACAAAAAGATAAAAGAAGCACTAAATTGGCTAATTAAGGCCATTAGGGCCAACCAAGCTACAAATGACATGAATTCAAGCTTAAAAGAGGACCAAGGCTTTAGTAATATGTTAGAGTTCTTAATGGACAAGGGTTAAGCAATAAATCAACTCCTAAATAGGATTTTCCTAAAAAATTAGAGTTTGCTAGTTGTGATTTAGTTCTTTTTCAATAAAATAGATGTGTTCTTATATTTTAAAAGTTCATCATTATCTTTATTTTAAGGGTTGTTATTTCAACCTATAAATAAGGACCTCTTTATAAACTCATGGTGCAAATGATTATGTGAATAGAGAAGTGAGGAACTTTCTCTTCAGGTTAATTATTGAACTTTGAGAACCTAGTAAGATTATTGTTTTATAGCATTTTAATTTGATTTATCTCTCTCAAATTCATTCTCTTTTGAAGTGTAATGTTCATATCCTTCTTCGCACCTTTGGTTTGTATTGCTTTAAACATTAAGTTTAAGTCTTTATATGATTGAAATTTGATTTAGTTTCTTTTTCTTTTTTTTTTTTTTGATTTTACTTGATTCCTTGTGTATGTGGGTCTTTAAGTTACATCTTTTAGGGTCTATTTCATTATATCTATTAATAGTTCTTTATCTTTCAAAATTATTTTTATATATCCAAGTTATGCACAATTTCATACCATCTTCACTCTCACTATTACATGAATAAGAAGTTGGTTGTTTTTCAATTTCTAATACTTTATCACTAGATTCTTTTAGTAAATCACCATCTACATATGATATTTCATCTATTAAACTAGGAATTTTGTTTTTAATCTTTTCTTTTACTTGTAAAGCTTGTACCTATTATTTTAATTTATATTGACTTTTTAATGTTCAACCTATCTTTATTTATAATAATTTATTTGATTTCATTTTAAGTTGACTTTTTCTTTTATATAAACTTTTTGAGCTTGTAAGAAGATTTAAACAGTTTAAAAGGTATATTATAATTTTCCTTTTTAAATCACTTAAAATTTTTATTTTTCCATTTTCTATCTCTTGAAAGAGAAAGAGAAGTACTGATGTGGAAAACCCCAAAAGAGACGTGGCTTGGGGACCCAACGCACATAAGGAATCAAAGATGAACCAGGAAAGATAAACCATAATTAAATAACACAAACCCTAGACCCAAGATTTGAAGGAACACGAACCTAGGGTATTTAAGAAGGATATAGACGCCACACTCGAGAACAGAAAGGAATTAGGAGTGATAAGTCAATTGGAACGCCACAAGAAGAAGTATCTCTTGATAAGTTCTTTAGTTCTCAAAAGAACCGAGGGAGAAAATCCTTACTTTCTATTTCACTCAAAGTTGTATATCCTTTTAGAGCTTACGAGAGGTTGCCTATTTATAGGTAAAGATAGAAATCCTAAAAAGGCACAAATTCCTACTTAGGACAAATCCTTATTTTGAGAAATTTCTAACAATGGAAAAATTCTACAACAAATAATAAACTCCTGTTTAGGAGTGAGTGCTATTACTTATTACAGGTCATCAAGTACTCCAATCATATTAATTAGGCCTCTACTCTTTGTCAAACTTGAATTCGCACCATTTGAAGTTTGGTTGGCCAGAATGTCCTTAATCAGCCCATTTAGTGTTTCTTTAATTGTTTTGGCTCTAGCTCGTGTTATTGGGTCTTCTGGAATGTGAAATGGACCTTTTGCATCAATTGGAACCTTCCAGCCATCATCTCTACGGTTCACATCATTAGCTTGTGTTATTGGGCCTCTTGTATCCATTGGAGTTTTCCAGTCATTATTGTTATGGTTCTCATCAAGTACAATTTGATAACCCTATTAAAAATAAAATGATCCTTATTCTTTTTTGCTAGTTTGTAATTTATTTTTCATTTTTACTTTTAATTTTAAGTCAATACATAATTGTAATCCTTCATTATTGATTAGGTAATGATTTCTTTATATGTTAAAGAATCATAACATATGTTTCCATCACAGATATTTCTATCTTAGTTCTAACTTTTTAGTAATTAGTTTTGGTAATTTAACAATGAATTGTTCTTTCCAAATGGAATAATTGCAATAAGTTATATTTCAAAAGATTTTTGTTGAAATTGATTAAGATCTCTTATAGAATGTTTAAAGATAATATAAAGTAAAGTATTAGTAGCATATTCTTTTAGTTTTATCTTTATTTGAACATTAGATGTACCTTCTATTGGTATTTGGGTTGTAACTTGTTTAGTAGCATTTAATACTTATTTTCTTTTATTACTTGTTAAATAAGTATCTCACTATCATTTTAGTATATGATTGAAACTAGTAAAAGATTAATTGCTATAAATTTATCTAAAATTCCTCTTTGTTGATATGTTGTCGCTACCATTGTGATTTATTGTAAAACATTATTAATGTTATGTTGACTTAATCCATTTATGGTCCATTTATATACATTACTCTCATCAAAGCTTATATTTCTTAAATAAAGTCTCTAATCACTCGCTATATTAAGAAATGATAGTTTATGATAAAAATATCTTTTTTATTTGTTTATTAAACTATTTTTTATTATTGTTACATATTTTACTTATAGTTAAACCTTCTTTAAATTATTGTTATAAATTTTTTATTTCTCGATCTTTTGCTAAGATATGTATTTCCTTTCTTTCTTCATCATTATTTTTTATTTCTAAAAATTTTAATTTTTTTATTTTTTCTAAGAGATGGTTAGATTTTGTTTCTAATTTTATTTTTTTTCAACAAATATTTTTAATAAAGTAAATAAAGGTTTAAATATAGTTATTTGTTTCTCAACTAATTTTTTTGACACTTGTATAATATCATTTTCTATTATTTGTATCTACTAAGATATTATATTTAATATTTTGATTTGTATTTTTTTGTTATGATTCCCAATTTAAGCCACCATTAGTCCTTGCAGGCCTAAAAAGGCTTAAGAGGCCACCTCTCTTGGTCCTTATGCCAAAAAGTGGGATCCAATTCACAAAAAGACAGATACCACACCTGTTATACCCACATTAAGCCTCGATGATATAAATCAATCTAAATACATATATGTAATCTAGGTCACCAGGTTGTTATCAAGGTTACATAACAATAATTATACTTTAAAATAAAAGACTTGATTAAATAAAACAACTTATAAAAATATCAATTACTAAAATTTTAGTTTCAAATTCATTCATAACTATAATATTTAATGCTTTTAATTATCAAAATGTTGATTCAATTTTGTTAGAACTATTAATCCTAGATAACAACAAATTTTGTTACTTTTATTTTTTCTTATATATTCACTAAGTAGAACATGTCTTAGAAACCTAAAATTGGTCCGTGACATGCTCCACCTCTTATTTTGCTCTTTGAGCCATGAATTGAGCCTCCTTTGAAGACTTCTTCATGTCATTACATGTCATATGGACCTACTTTAGACTTTAATATAAGGAACCAATATATATGTCATGTCTGCTTAAAACACAAATGCAACTCAATAAGATGACTATTGGCCAAAACTAAATCCTCCTTTAGACCCTAACAAACCCCAGTCAACATAATTGGGCCATTAAGTGCTTGGCATTGAAAATACCCTGCTTCATTGTACAACTCAAATAGGTGAGACTAATATTGCATTTCATGATAAGAGGGAACCACCATGAGGTGAGCTATGACCAATCTATTGTTTAACAATAACTGAGTACTCAATGTTGAAGTAATCTACCCCATTACTAAATCATAATGGAATAAGAACTCCATAATGACCAAAGGAAAAAGAAAACAAATTTCGACGTCCTCTAAGACCACCCGACATATGACTATGTAACCCAAAAAGGGCCTTTAAGCCTTTCTTTAATCATAAGTCTTGCATAGCCCTAGCATCTACACTAGATAGGCATGACTTAAATACTCAGCGAGACTCTTTGCAATACCATATGATTTTAAAATTGGGCAACCAGTCATGAATTACTTCATATGAATTATGCAAGAAACCAAATCAAGACTAACAAAAGATAAAAAGTACAAAAGATACCAATTAGTAATTTATAAATGGTAGCATTAAGATGGTTGTTAGAGAACTGATGCCTTCATTAAAAAGGTGATTATCAAACTTAACAATTTGAAAGTTCAAAAAGAAATAAGGCCTTCAAAACTTAAACCAAACACTACATCTTGGCCCTCTTTTAAGGAGGTAAGTGATGAGGAGATCTACAATAACTCATAGATCACCCCACACAAGACCTAAAAATAGCCTTGAGCTCATGAAACTTTAGATTTAGGCCTACCACTAGTCCTTTTGGGCCTAGAAAGGTCTAAAAGGCCACCCCTCCTATCCCCTACATCAAGGAATGGGATTTAATCCACAAAGTGATAGATACCACCCTCCTCACACCCACATTAGACCCCACTTATACAAATTAGGCTAGACATATATATAGTCTAGGTGAAAACCTATTAATGGTAATTGTTATTCTCTCTCTTTATTCATCTATCTAAGAACTCTTATCCTTTGATTCTTAGTCATGAACTTTTTTGTAGGTCCCAATCAAGACTTAACTACTAATTTTCCTCTTGCATTGACTTGACCAGATACCATCTCGACATGTACTCCTTTTGTTAAGCACTTCTTATCATATATATATTTTTTTTACTTTTGAAAATTAAATGTCAAGAATTGGAACAAGAAACATAATCATTTTTCTGTTGGAATTCATTTCTTAGTTAAACAAACTATTGCAAACCAAAAAAATGAAATAGGTTAAAAAAATTGCTTTAATGAGACTAAAAAAAATTAATTGATTGATTAATCAAAACTCAATCTTTATGGATTTGACCTTTACTCACTTTAATTACAAACTTGTTAATTGAGTGATTAGAGTAATTTTGACCTATTTGGTATACATCAAATTTAGGCACTGTGCACTGTTATTGAAGGTTGACTTGTGTTGCGGGCTTGTATATTTGACAAAGAGTTTGACTCAAAACTCTATCAAATAAGAGTAGTATTCAAGCCAATAAGCACATAATTTTCCCACCTTCACTAGGACTTACACTCACATCCAACTATCATCATCAAACTTATCAAGTGCCATTAAGATAAAAAAAATCACTTTACATAGATGATATTAATGTTAATGTTGCTTTGAGTTAAAATTTAACCTAATTCATCTCTTGCCAATTTGTCATGGTCTTATAGATAAAGATCCACTTAAGTGTCTAATGGAATTTAATGTAGTTTGTCCAAGCATGAAACCTATTGGGATATATAAAGAACAAATCAAATTGAGGGCTTTCCATTCTCCTTGGCATCTCCTAGCAAAGGTGATGAGAACCATAAAGATGGTGACTAGAAAGCTCCAATGGATACAAGAGGTCTAATAACACAAGCTAATGATGAGAACCGTAGAGATGATGGTTGGAAGGCTCCAATGGATGTAAAAGTTCCAATAACACGAGCTAGAGCCAAAACAATTAAAGAAGCACTAAATGGGCTGATTAAGGATATTTAGACCAACCAAACTTCAAATGGTGCGAATTCAAGTTTGACAAAGAGAAAAAGCCTAATTAATATGTTGGAGTACTTGATGGCCCGTAATAAGTAATAGCACTCACTCCTAAATAGGAGTTTATTTTATGTTGTGGAATTTTTCCATTGTTAGAAATTTGTCAAAATAAGAATTTGTCTTGAGTAGGAATTTGTGCCTCTTTAGGATTGCTATCTTTGCCTATAAATAGGCACCCCTTATAAGCTCTGAAGGATATATAACTTTAAGTGAAATTGATGAGAACCATAACGATGATAACTGAAAAGCTCCAATGGATACAAGAAGCCCAATAACACAAGCTAATGATGTGAACCGTACAGATGATGGTTGGAAGGCTCCAATGGATGCAAAAGGTTCATTTCACATTCCAGAAGATCTAATAACATGAGCTAGAGCCAAAACAATTAAAGAAGCACTAAATGGGCTGATTAAGGATATTCAGGCCAACCAAGCTTCAAATGGTGCGAATTCAAGTTTGACAAAGAGTAGAGGCCTAATTAATATGATTGGAGTACTTGATGACCCGTAATAAGTAATAGCACTCGCTCCTAAACAAGAGTTTATTCTCTTTTGTGGAAATTTTCCATTGTTAGAAATTTCTCAAAATAAGGATTTGTCCTAAGTAGGAATTTATGCCTCTTTAGGAATTCTATCTTTGCCTATAAATAGGCACCCCCTTCTAAGCTCTAAAGGATATATAACTTTGAGTAAAATAGAAAGTAAGGGTTTTCTCCCTTGGTTCTTTTGAGAACTAAAGAACTTATTAAGAGGTACTTCTTCTTGTGGCGATCCAATCGACTTATCACTCCCAATTCCTTTCTGTTCTGGAGTGCGACATCCATATGCTTCTTAAATACCCTAGGGTCGTGTTCCTTTGAATGTTGGGTCTAGGGTTTGTTTCATTTAACTATGGTTTAGCTTTCCTGGTTCATCTTTGATTCCTTGTGTGCGTTGGGTCCCTAAACCGCCTCTTTTTTTCAGGATTTTCCGTATCAGTTGGTATCAGAGTCTGGTGCTAAATCAGGTTGAATCCATTCACCCTTCAATTTTCTACCTTGTGATTTATTTATTTCGATTGAGTTTGTGCATTACTATTCAAATACACAAATCTGTTTGTTTGCAATCTTTCTCCCTCTGTTTGTTCGTTGAGCTCATAAACGCGCCAATTCCAATTCCAATTATGGCATATAAGTATTTTACTGTTATTTTGTATTAATAATAATAAAAAAATATCAATGAAGAAAAAAAAAAGAGTTTAGTTCATTGAATTCATTTGCCTTGATATGCTTTTTCATTTTTAATTGCTTGTTTTCCAAATTGTTCAATTCTATGCCATTTGTCATATTTTGTTCAGAATCAATACTCTTGATTTATGTTGTTTAATTCTTTATAGAGCTGAAAGGGGAAATCTGAGTGGTAAAAGGCAAGAGAGAAAATTCATATAAAGGAAAAGCCATCAAGAGTGTAAACACGAGGGAGTGTGACATCATCTTTTGAGTGAAACACGTGAGGGAGAGTTCTGAGAGGTATCTTAATTATTTTGTGTAAAAGTAATACTATGACGTTCAAAGACAAAGGTGTAGCTCAGGAGGGAGCTGGTGATATGTCCTTCATGATCAAAGCTATGCAACAACAATTTGAGCATATGAATACCAGATTTGATGATATACGGGCAAGGATGGAGGAGCAAGCTAATACAATAGCAGAGTTGCAAAGGAGGCATGGGGAATATGAGGCTCCCAGAGCACGAAGGCAGTTGAGACGTGCCTATGAGCATGAAGATGATGTAGACAATGATGAATTTGACGATCAAACTACTGTAGTTAGAACTCTTAACAATAGAAGGGATGTAGTATGATTATTGATGGTGGGAGTTGCACTAATGTTGCTAGCAAAACTATGGTTGAGAAACTGAATTTGCATACTATGAAGCATCCTAGGCCATATAAACTTTAGTGGTTGAATGACAATGGTGAAGTCAAGGTGAATGAGCAAGTTCTTATATCATTTTCTATCGGAAGGTACCATATGAAGTTTTATGTGACGTTATACCTATGCCTGCGGGTCATATTCTACTAGGAAGACCATGACAATTTGACAGACGAGTTATGCATGACAACTTTAAGAATCAATATTCTTTTGTAATAAATGAAAAACCTCACACTCTTGTACCCTTATCACCTCAACAAACTTATGAGGATCAATTAAGGATTAAAAATGAGAATGAGTCAAAAAAAGAGATTGATAAAAGAGAAAAGAGAGGAAAAAATGTGGGGACATAAGAAAAAGAGAAGAAAAGAAAGAGTTTCTATGCAACAGAAAGTGATGTCAAAAGACCATTTTATACCAATTAGTTTATGATCCTATTTTTGTACAAGGAGGCTTATTTTAACACTAACAAATTTGACTCATCTTTGCCTAGTGTTGTTGTTGCTCTATTGCAGGAATTTGAAGATGTATTCCCAGATGATGTTCCAACTGGATTGCCACCTAATAGAGGAATTGAGCATCAAATTGATTTCATCCTGGGTGCATCCATCCCTAACAGGCCAGCATATAAGAGCAATCCTGAGGAGACAAAAGAGCTTCAAAGGCAGGTTGAGGAGCTTATTTTGAAAGGACATGTGAGGGAAAGCATGAGTCCATGTGCTGTTCCTGTCCTATTTGTACCCAAAAATGATGGGACTTGGAGGATGTGCGTTGATTGTCGAGCAATCAACAAAATCACTGTAAAGTATCGTCACCGCATACCTAGATTAGATGACATGTTGGATGAATTGCATGGTTCATGTGTCTTTTCTAAGATTGATTTGAAAAGTGGATATCATCAAATTAGGATGAGAGAGGGAGATGAGTGGAAAACAGCTTTCAAAACTAAGTACGGTTTGTATGAATGGCTTGTTATGCCATTTGGTCTCACCAATGCACCAAGTACTTTTATGCGACTAATGAATCATGTTTTGCGTCCATTCATTGGTAAATTTGTAGTTGTATATTTTGATGATATTTTGGTATATAGTAAAACCCTAGAAGAGCATCTGCATCATTTACGTTTTATTGTAAGTGTTTTACGTTCTGAGAAATTGTATGCTAACTTACATTAATATTCCTTTTGCACTAATCTAAAGGTATTGAGGTTGATCAGGAAAAAGTTAAGGCAATTTGTGATTGGCCTACACCTAAGTCAGTTAGTGATGTGCGTAGCTTTCATAGTTTAGCTAGTTTCTATAGATGCTTTGTTAAGGACTTTAGCATCATTGTTACACCACTCACGAAGCTTATCAAAAAGAACATAAGTTCTAGGTGGGGTATTGACCAAGACAAGTCTTTTAATTGCATCAAGAAAAAATTAAGTTTTGCACCCTTACTTGTTTTACCTAACTTTGCAAACGCTTTGGAGATTGAGTGGGATGCTTCAGGTATTGGCATTGGAGTTGTTTTAATGCAGGAAAAGTGCCCAATTGCTTATTTTAGTGAAAAGTTAAGTGCAGCAAGCTTTGGAGACATGGCAACATTACCTTTGGCCCAAGGAGTTTGTCATCCATACTGACCATAAATCTTTGAAGCACTGGAAGGGACAAGGAAAGTTGAACAAAAGACATGTTAGGTGGATTGAATTCATTGAGCCCTTCCCCTACATCATCAAATATAAACAAGGTAAGGAAAATGTGGTAGCTGATGCATTATCTAGCAAGTATGCCCTTATCTCTACACTTGCTACAAACTTATTAGGATTTGAACATATTAAGGGTTTATATGTGAATGATCTTGACTTTTCTAAGGTGTATGGAGTATGTCACACATCAGCCTTTCAGAAGTTTTATAGGCATAAGGGTTTCTTATTTAGGGAAAATCATTTATGCATGCCTATGAGTTCTTTGAGAAAGTTAGTTGTAAGAGAAGTTCATGAGGGAGGTCTAATGGCTCATTTCGGTCTTAGAAAAACCCTAGATGTCCTCAATGAACTTTTTTTTTGGCCACGTATGAAACGAGATGTTGAGAGGATATATGAGAAACGCATAACATGCAAACAGGCGAAATCTAGAGTTTTGCCCCATGGCTTGTATACCACTTTGCCCATACATAGCCATCCTTGGGTTGATTTATCTATGGACTTTGTACTTGGATTGCCATGAACAAAAAGGGGTAGAGATTCTGCATTTGTTGTTGTTAATAGATTTTCAAAAGTGGCACACTTCATCCCATGTCATAAAATTGATGATGCAAACAATGTGACTGACTTATTCTTTAGAGAAGTAGTATGTTTGCATGGCATGCCACGAAGCATTATTTTAGATCGAGATACAAAGTTCTTAAGCTACTTCTGGAAGACTTTGTGGGGTAAGTTAGGTACTAAGCTATTGTTTTGAACCACTTGTCATCCACAAACTGATGGGCAAATTGAGGTGGTTAATCGAACTCTTTCTACTCTTTTGTGTGCTATTATTCAAATGAATTTGAAAACATGGGAAGATTGTTTACTACATGTTGATGAGTGGGGGAATGATAAGAACCATAAAGATGATGACTGGAAAGCTCTAATGGATACAAGAGGTCCAATAACACAAGCTAATGATGAGAACCGTAGAGATGATGACTGGAAAGCTCTAATGGATGCAAAAGGTCCAATAACACAAGCTAGAGCTTCAATGGATGCAAGAGGTCTATTTCACATTCCAGGAGGCCCAATAACACAAGCTAGAGCCAAAACAATTAAAGAAGCACTAAATGGGCTGATTAAGGATATTCAGGCCAACCAAGTTGCAAATGGTGCGAATTTAAGTTTGACAAAGAGAAGAGGCCTAATTAATATGATTGGAGTACTTGATGGCCCGTAATAAGTAATAGCACTCGCTCCTAAATAAGAGTTTATTTTCTGTTGTGGAATTTTTCCATTGTTAGAAATTTGTCAAAATAAGAATTTGTCCTAAGTAGAAATTTGTGCCTCTTTAAGATTGCTATCTTTGCCTATAAATAGGCACCCCTTGTAAGCTCTAAAAGGATATACAACTTTGAGTGTAATAGAAAGTAAGGGTTTTCTCCCTCGGTTCTTTTGAGAACTAAAGAACTTATCAAGAGGTACTTTTTCTTGTGGTGTTCCAATCCACTCATCGCTCCCAATTCCTTTCTGTTCTGCAGTATGGCGTCCATAACCTTCTTAAATACCCTAGGTTTGTGTTTCTTCGAATGTTGGGTCTAGGGTTTGTGTTATTTAACACTGGTTTAACTTTCCTGGTTCATCTTTGATTCATTATATGTGTTGGGTCCCTAAGCCATGTCTTTTTGGGGTTTTCTGCATCACAAAAGCTAGCTCTTAAGTGAAGGGTTGACCCAACCCTTATAAACAAAGACCTCCCTCAGAACCGATGTGGGACACATCATTAGGATTGACTTTGCTGCTTACCTTTAAGATCCATCACCATATTGAATGAGATGAAGAGTCTACTTTTAAAGGAGTACTTTTCAACTTTTAGAGTTGCTACCATTCAAAAGGAGATATGTGACATTTGATAATACAATGGGGAGTCCCTATATGAATATTTGGAACATTTTAAGAAGCTTTGCCTAAGTTTCCCTTATCATATCAATGGTTAACTCTTAATCCAATACTTCTATGAAATACTTATTCCCATTGATAAAAGTATGATCAACATAGCTAGTGGAGGAGAATTGGTTGACAAAATCCTAGAATCCATAAGAAAATTGATAGCAAACATGGTTACAAATTCTCAACAATTTAGCACTCAACATGATCCATCATCTAAGCATATTGATAAGGTAAGTACATATTCTCTTAAACAACAAATTGCTAGTTTGACTTTTCTTGTGTGTTAAATGGTTTTAGGAAACATGTAATAAGTTTAAGCATTTGGCATTTGCTTAAATCAAGGACATTAAACTGATATGTGTCTAACACTTCAAGATGATTCAATAAAGCAAGCCAATGCCATGGGAGAATTCTAAGGACAATGATAATGTAAGTATGATCCTTTCACCAAAACTTACAATCCTAGATGAAGATATCATCCTAAATTCAATTATGGTAGTCAATAAGCTATTTATAATGCTCCCAAATGCCAATTTTGATAGGTGGCACCACCCTTTCAAGTTAGACAAAATACACCCTAAAACTCAAGTTTGTCTCTTGATAAAATTGTTAAAGAACTTACTAATAACATTAAATAATTTCAATAGGAAATAAGGGCAAGCATTCAAAACTTGGAGAATTAAATCAGTTAACTTGTCATGGCTATGAGTATATTAGAGGCACAAGGATTAGGCAAACTACCTTTTCAAACCATGGTAAATCTAAAAGAGAACACAAATGTCATAATCTTAACAAAGGAAGAGAAGTGAAAGCACCAATAAAGACACTTCCCAAGGCAAAACAAAAGGCAATGGAAGACAAATTCATGCCAAACAAAGATAAACCCATCAAATCCTAAATGTTGCCACTTAAGGTAAAACTTCAACTTTCTATTTCCTCCAATGTTACCTTGTGTCCCTTCCCAATCAGATTTATGAAATCTAGAAAATAAGGGTAGAAAAAATAGATTTTGGAGATGTTTTGAAAGGTGGAAGTAAGCATACCCCTCTTTAATGCAATGAAATAAATGCCTCAATGTGCCAAGCTTCTCAAGGAATTGTGCACCTCTTAGGGGGAGCTCAAAGGTCACAAAAATTGAAGTGTGGGAAAGAATATCTCAGTTATTATGTTCACTCTTGCCCTAAATTCAAATACTATTATAGTAAGTATTGCTTGCCCAATAGACAACACTAAATTTGAAAGAGTCATTCTAGATCTAGAAGCATCAATTAATGTTATGTCACACTTTATTTGTGCTTCTTTAAATCTTGATCCTTTAAAAGAAACTAGTGTGTTTATACAACTTGATAATTGATCTGATGTCTATCTTGAGGCAGTTGTTAAGGATGTTCTTATATAGGTTAATAAATTATCCTTTCCAATAGATTTCTTCATTATTGGCATGGGGAATGATGACTCAACCAATGTTGCCCTCATCTTGTTGGGAAGACCTTTCTTAAAGACATTAAATACAAAGATAAATGTTCCTGATGGTATACTTACAATGGAGTTTGATAGTAAATTGTTCAATTCAACATCTCTAAGGCCACAAGGCATCTTAGTGATGTGTATTTAGTTTTTGCTATTGAAATTCTTGATTCTTTAGTGTAACAAGTTTTTAAACTTAATGGAAAAGATGAGTTAGAAATAGTCATTAGCCAATGCCTTGAGAAGGAAGATTTCAAGAAACCCAAAAGAGAACTACCTTTGTGTCAAAGTGTAAAGGACATGATAATGACATTACATTCATTGTATAATGATCTAAGAAGGTATGATATATCCTATATTGAATTACCTACTTTTAAATAACAAACATTGTAGAGGCATCCATATTAGAATTGAATTCATTATTAGAACATCTCAATTATGTTTTAATGAGAGATGAAGAAACCCTATTGGTGATTATTGCAAAGAACTTAACCCCTATTGCAATAAGAAAAGTCTGTTTAGGTTCTAAAAGATTACAAGATGAAAATTGGATGGACCATAGCAAACATCAAAAGGATAATCCCATCCATGTGTATGAATCACATAATGTAGATCAAACCCTCCCATGATGGATGTAATGAAGAAAGAGGTATTAAAGCTTTTTAATGTTGGTGTGATCTATCCAATCTTAAATAGAAAATTGGTTAGCTTGGTGTAAGTGATTCCAAATAATATGGACTCACAATGGTTAAGATACAAGATGATGACTTGATTCCCACCCAAATTAAAAAAAAATGAAGGGTTTTTATTAATTATTACAAGTTAAATGCTACAACTCACAAAGATCAATTTCCTTTACCTTTTATTAATAAAATGCTTGAAGGTTTTACTAGTCAATCTCACTATTATTTTCTTGATGGTTATTCACGTTACAACAAGATTGTGATTGCACCAAAAGACCAAGAGAAGAAAAACTTTACATGCCCATTTGGCCCCTTTTCTTATTGATAAAATGTCTTTTGGACATTTCAAAGGTGTATTATTAGCATATTTTTGATTATATTGAAAACAAATATCATTGACATTTTTATGGATGATTTTACTATTTATTGAGACTCTTTTATGCATGTTTAAAAAAAAATATTCATTCATATTTAATTGGCTTTAAAGTGATTGCTTATTCTAGTCATGCAGCTTTGAGGAACTTGTTATCAAAGAAAGATGTTGAGCTAAGGTTGATTAAATGGATTCTTCTATTACAAGAGTTTGATTTGGTGATTATAGAAAAGAAAGGCAAAGAGAACCTAGTTGCAAATCATTTAAATTTTTTGGTTAATGAAGTGGATGCATGGCCTTTGCAAGAAGTCTTTCCAAATGACCAATTGCTTGCAATTAAGTTAAAATCCTCTTGGTATGCAAATATTGTTAACTACTTGGTCACAAGAACTTTTCCAAATGACTTAATGAAAGCTCAAAAAGAGAAGAAAGAGATGCAAAAGTACTATGCATGGGATAAGCCATACTCACAGAAGAATTGCTTAGATTAAGTAATAATTAGGTGTATACCTAAAATTGAGTTTTATTATAGTATCATCTTAAGTCATTCTTATGCTTGTAAATGACACTTGGGATTGAAAAGAAAAACAAGAAAGGTACTTCAATAAGGTTTTTGTTTTGCATGACTTGTGAACATTATCAAAGAATATGTAACTTATCTTATAAAGATCAAATCTCACATACCCTTACGATAGTTTTTGTAATTTTTTATGTTTAAGGCTTTAATTTTATAAGATCTTTTCCTTCTTTAGGTAATGTTTATATTCTTCTTATTGTTGATTATGTTTCTCAATGGGTTAAAGATAAATCCATTAAGACTAATGATTCTAAAGTTATACATTTTGTCAACTCTCACTTTTTTTGTTAGGTATGGAAAACCAAGAGCTTTGATCAATAATAAAGACATACATTTTTGCAACTGAATGGTGGAGGATTTGTTAAGAAAAGATCATGTCACTCATAAAGTGTTAACTATATATCTTCCATAAATAAGCGGATAAACTATGGTTTTCAATTGGGAAATTAAGAGTATGCTTAAGAAGATGAATCCAAATAGAAAGGATTAGAGCATGTGACTTAATGATGCATTATGGGCATGTTACCCTATCAATTAGTGTTTTACAAGGAAAGACTAAATGTCTTTGACGACAAGATGAACTCTAGGAAGAATTTTGTTGTTGGTCAAAAAGTTCTTTTCTACCATTCATGACTAAATTCTTTTTTAGGTAATTGTGCTTTTATTAGATTGGCCCTTTTCTTGTTACTAATGCCTTATGGTGCAATTGACATTCAAAGTGTAAAGACAAATAAGGTGTTTAAAGTGAATGGCCAAAGGTTGAAACCTTATTATAAAGGATTCCACATGTATATTATGAAGGAGATAGAGCTGCAAGACCTTATTTATGCCTTATGACATGCTTTATAGTCAGGTTAACGACATTACATAAATGCTTTATTTAGGAGGTAACCCAAAAATCAAATTTATTTTATCTTCCCTTCCATCTTTATTTTTGTTTTCATGTGTGATTATGTATTTTGGTTTTCTTTATTCTTTTGTACATTTAATTATTACATTGGGACCATATGAGGTTTAAGTGTATAAAAGGATAAGTTTGTTATGTTCAATTTTTTTTACCTTATCTTGATTTAAATATATATATGCTTGATTTGACTATTATGAATCTATTATTTAGTTTCATAAAATTTTTCTTTTGTTATTGCATGGTAATACAAGTGAATGACATCTTTCTTACTATGATTAAATTGGAATTTGAAAAGGTCTTATGGATTGAGTTGAGTTAAGGGTGTTTCGGCTATTATGAGTGTTGAAGTGTATGCTCTTTAAAAAGACTTATGTGAGTTTATGATTTGGCATGGTTGCTCATGTGATGTTTAATTTGTGATTACTCATTAAAGATTGAAAGTTTAATTAGATAAAGGAACCAAAAAAAAGGAAAAAGTAAGAATAAATAAGAAAGAGGCCACAAGTTTGCTAAAGTAATATACTCTAATGTTTTAAGTTACTTAGTAACTAAATGTCTTCATCATAAATATTGATTTTCATGTTGAAAGGTGGCTTGAAATATGAATACACAAAGCACTCTAGGTTTTTTACTTATGATGTAACCAAGTACTCTTATTACAATTGTTAGTATTTGTATCAAAAAGAAAATAAGTGTTTAAATAAGACAATATTGTAGTCTTTCAATAAAAGGAAAATAAGCAAGAGAAAAAACTTAAATTTCTTATTTTTTTTCATAAGAATGTAAGGTAATTGCCTATTGCAATTGTGTTGATTATTGATTTGCATGAGCTTACTGAGAAATATATATGGATATATGAGTAATAATTATAATGTGATTGACTTGTTTATTTTGTTTTGTTAGATTTCAAGTTAAGACTCATGCTTGAGATATGTCATGAGCTTAATTACTACTTAGTGTTTTCTTTTATTTTGTGTTGTACATGTATTGCATACATAAAGGATTTTATTTTGTTTTACTCATGAAATAACGAAAGTTAGGTACAAGGAAAGTTGATAAGTATACTATGTGCATTATATTTATTCTCTTATATTTAAAATTTTTTGTGTATTTTCCTCTTACATGTACTTATTGGAGTTCATTTTATATTTTAGGAGAACCTTAGATGGATTGGGGGCAATTTGGAAGCTTAAAGATATGGTTTTGAGAAAATCTAACCACTAAAGGGTATTTTGGAAATTTTATATTCTAAACATTGTTAGAATAATTTGAGGCCTTCATAAGAATTAAAATAAACATCTTGAGCTTTCTATAATGGGCATATGTGCAAAGATCTAGGAAGAATTGGATTATACACTGGTGTCTTTAATCCAACCTATAGGTTAGTCAAAATTATCCTAATTAAAAGTTGTTTTTCAAATATGATAAATTGATCTAATGAAGAAATGCCTAACTTTTTTTGAGTTAGTTTTATTGTTCCTTAAAAGCTATAAATAGAGATATTAGGGCACTAAAAACAAAGATATACACAGATCTCTCTTTCTTTCTTTTTGATATATATGCCTATGATATGTAAGATTAGAGTTTTATTTTCAATTATAAGAATTAGGGTCATTGGAGGAAGTGTTGTCAGATTTATTGGTTTTTATTTTTAATCTAATTCTTTATTTTGAATTATTGTGTTCTTTTATCATAATTATTATTTATAATTAACTTTTTTTTATTGCTAGAATTCATATTAAACAATCGTGCTTTATGATTTAATGTTAGTTTATAATTCAAGTTCGTAATTACTTAACGAATCTAATGCTAAGTAACAAATAGAAATTGATAATTTTACTCAAGTTTTTATCTAATTTCTAGAAAAAAACATGGTCTAAAATTAAAAAAGATCAACTTGTGAATTTGTTGTTTACATTCAACTATTTTTCTTATCTTAATGTTATCAATAAATTATATCTAGATAGTTTGTCCTAAGTAGTTTAATTGATAAGAGATTAATTAAAGAAGTTATCTTAATTGATAATGAACTAAGGAAAGATTTAGAATAATGAACTTGTCATTATTTTAGGTTGAATATTCAATTAAAAAATTGATGATTTTTAGTGTCAATAATCAATGTGTGAATTCAATTGTGTAAATATCCTTATTGTTGAAAGTATGTACATTTATTGATTTTATTAGCAATTAATTTTCTGATTTGATTTTTATTGCTTTAATGTATGCCAAATTCCCCCCTTTGCTTTGTTATTTGCGTAAACTCAATAAGACGAAGATCATTAATAAACTAATTAATCAAAACTTAATCTTTATAGATTCAATCTCTATTTACCTTAATTACAAACTTGTTAATTGAATAATTTAAAGTAATTTTGGTATATTTGGTACACAATAGGAATATGTCTCGTTGCTAAATGTTAAAGGGTGATATTGCATTGGGTTTATCAGGACTTCTATAGTGAGGTTAATGGAAAGTTTGTGAAGTGTTTGTCTAAGATAGGGACGGAGGGACTTGAAGAGGGTAGTGATATTACAAATTGTTGAAATATTTATCAAATAAATTTGTAATAGAAGTAAATATTTTAAAATTGACTCATAAGAATGAATTGGCTACTTATTACATATAATTGCAAAACTAGCTTATAATATAGAATCATTACTAAGGTTTTCTTGATTATTCTTATTTTAGCCATTGGGTTGTCATAAATCATTACTATCCAAATGTATGTGCTCTAACAATTATTCATGTAGACACTTAGAAATAATTCTCTAAACTCTTTAGGAAGCAAAGCATTGAGAGTCAATATTATTATACTAGGTTTAGTGTATTTTGCCTAGCCATTTAAAGAGGTATATATAAGAATTCTACTTTTGAACCCAAATTTGTATACTTGTATCAATTTATTATAAATTGTATTTTCAGATATCTCAATTTGACCTTAAATGTTTCTAAAAACCTTTCAATTAAGTTAAACTTGAACTCCATTTTATATTTGCACAATTGTCTTTTTATGTGTGATCCATTAGGATCTTAACATATTGACAATACATATGAATTATAATCCTATATGATTAGATAAATTAAACTACTTTAATTTATTATTAATTCACCTATTAATCAATTCATATTTATTGATCATAATTAACGCTAATTATATATCATGATTATTCAAATATTAAAACTATCAAAATGTGGTTTGACATTTTCTTTTAGTGCACGATCTCTCATTGTAATTTAATATTTTCATCAAATTAATTATATAATTAGATATACAATATGAAATAGATATTTACTCTATTTTATCTAATTATATTCTTTTTCAAACATAAACCACAAATTTCATTAATGAAATCATAACATATGAATACTTATTTCACCTTAACCAAAGAATTTCATCAATCAATATCTATTAAAAATAGTGAAACATTCTCTGAGTATGACTTCAAGGTGATAAATGTTTTATTAATCATTTAACTATTTTCACATTATTCATATTATACCCAATATAAGTCCTCTTATGCAATTCTTGACTAGGACAACTCAAATGTTATATCAAAATAAAATAATTTTTATATCAAATACCTCAATAATCTCAAATTTAATAATCATTTACACAATCATTATACAAGCAATTCCATAGACATACAAGTACCACTTCATTTGGGAATTGTGATAGTAAGTCAAATTAGTGAACTTGTTTATCTACCAGGTATTTATATGTTTGTTTAAATATCTTTATACTTCAATTTATTAAATTGATTATTTTTTTTCATAAAAAGGAAACATAATATGTACTAGTCTTGGGACTATATTGATGTTTTATTTTAATAATATATAGACTAATAATATTTTAAATTAATACTTTAATATAAGAGATGCTGTCAAGTAGTCTGTTAACGATGGGTCTTTGTGGTACGATCAGATTTGTAATACTAATGGGTTTCTCAATTTGCTTTTGTGTTTTTCTTTTTTTTTTCTTTTAATAAATTTGTATTTCGATTTGTATTTCTTTTCTTTAAATAAGTTATTTTGAACAAGAATTTGTTCAATTCCATATGGGGGGAACTCAAAATAAAGATTAATAACTTTGAAGTTATAATTCTAAATCTTGGTGCTTTTGTCATTTTTAGTGTAATATAATCTAATCAACATAACAAATTTATGCTGTGCAGACACTCAGTCTTGATACAACTCAAATCTCTCTACTTGCTCAACAGGGGAGTTGGGGACATCAGAAGATCTCCTATATTAGCTGGAGCGAATGTTTTGTACTGATTCTCTGGTTTTTCTTTTCCATAAAAGGTCGTGTACTGATTCTTAATTCTGTTTAAAGATTACTGTTACCATTATAAAGCATAAACTAGCCGCGGATTCATATTTTTTTTTCTTTGATTTTGGTGTTATAGCATGCTTATATTTAATAAATTGTGTCTTTGTGATAAGAAACTAGAGATTAAAAATTAAAAAAAATTACAAATATATAGCATCTTCTCGTGTGTAAATCATAAAAGTGAAGATTATACGAAAAATATCCTCAACACATGATACCAATAAATTTTTTATTCGGTGCAATAAACGACAGAGTCAGAACCCGAGTGGGAGGAATAGGATTGCTGGAACTGTTCCTTTTCCTTTTTATGCAAAGTAACTTGCGAATTGACACTAGATAATGGAAATATGCTACAAAACAGACCATTGAATTGTCCGAGTGCTATGATTGCTAGTGCCACCACCACAACATTTGAATGGATAGAAAAGTTGTTTGGAAGATTTGAATGACAGAGGAGCGTTTTGCTATTTTAATATTATATTTTATTTTAATTAAAATAATATATAATTAACATATAACTATTTTAATAAATAAATGATATAATTAACTAAAATTTTGTTTTATTAAAAATTTAGATTTAATCCCGCCGTTGCTACCTCCATGTAGTGTAACTGTTAAAAAAACTCCAAAGATTGTAATTAGAAGCGTACCAGAACTATTTTGATGTTCCCAATTCCTAGAACACCTTTCACACCACATCTAGTTTCTTTCCCATAAATCTTCAAAAGATTGTGTCTGTCACAATCCTGTAAATCCTGCCGTCCTCGAAGCCGTGTTTTTCACATTATAAACTTTTAACATGTTAAACCTCACAATTTGATTCCCTCTCAAGCAAGGCTCTCCAAGATTCATCCAGCTCCATAAGCCGCGTGCAAGTACCGATCCTCTTTTCTAATTTTCCGCAGCGGCAATGGCATGAAAGTTTTCCTCCTGTTTTTTCCTTTCACTTGCATTACTGGTATGCTTACTTTACATATCCCTTGTATTCTTGTTGAAAAGTGACATGTTCAACATTCGATGTGCACTGTGATGCGGAAAATCCAAAGGGAACCAACGCACACAAGGAATCAAAGATGAACCAGTAAAGCTAAATCAGAGTTAAATAACACAAACCCTAAATCCAACATGTGAAGGAACACGAATCTAGAGTATTTAAGAAGGATATGGACGCCACACTCCAGAACAGAAAAGAGTTGGAAGTGATAAGTCGATTGGAACACCACAAGAAGAAGTACCTCTTGATAAGTTCTTTAGTTCTCAAAAGAACCGAGAGAGAAAACTCTTACTTTCTATTTCACTCAAAGTTGTCTGTCTTTCAGAACTTACAAGGGGTGCCTATTTATAGGCAAAGATAGCAATCCTAAAGAGGAACAAATTCCTACTTAGCACAAATCCTTATTTTGAGAAATTTTTAACAATGGAAAAATTCCACAACAGAAAATACTCTTATTTAGGAGTGAATGCTATTGCTTAATACGATCTATCAAGTACTCCAATGAAATTAATTAGGCCTCTACACTTTGTCAAGCTTGAATTCGCACCATTTGAAGCCTGGTGGGCCTGAATGTCCTTAATCAGCCCATTTAGTGCTTCTTTAATTGTTTTGGCTCTAGCTCGTGTTATTGGGCCTTTTGGAATCTGAAATGGACTTTTTGCATCCATTGGAGCCTTCCAGCCATCATCTTTATGGTTCACATCATTAGCTTGTGTTATTGGACCTCTTGTATCCATTGGAGCTTTCCAGTCATCATTGTTATGATTCTCATCATTCCCCTTCTCCTCAAAAGGATTCGACCTCGAATCATCACCTACATTAAAATGGGAAAGATCAGAAACGTTAAATGTTGCACTCACATTATACTCACCAGGAAGGTCCAACTTATAAACATTGTCATTAATTCGTGCTACAACTTGAAAGGGACCATCTCCTCTAGGTTGTAGTTTTGAACGCCTTTGAGCTGAAAACCATTCCTTGCGCATATGCACCCAAACCCAGTCACCAGGTTCAAACACCAATCTTTTTCGTCCCTTGTTAACTTGGGATGCGTATTGCTCAGTTCGTTTTTCAATTTGTTGCCAATTTGTGCCAACAACCTTTTCATGCAATTTTTTTAACCATGTCAGCCTTGCGTTCACCATCTAAGCTGGCATACTCATTGACAGCTATAGGTACCAAATCCAAAGGAGTCAACGGATTAAAACCATATACAATTTCAAATGAGAAATAACTAGTAGCAGATGAACACTCCTATTATATGCAAACTCGACATGTGGTAAACAATCTTCCCATGTTTTCAAATTTGTTCGAATAATAGCTCGCAAAAAAGTAGAAAGAGTTCGATTAACCACCTCAGTTTGCCCATCAGTTTGTGGATGACAAGTTGTTGAAAACAGTAGCTTAGTACCTAACTTACCCTACAAAGTCTTCCGGAAGTACTAAGAACTTTGTATCTCGATATGAAACAATGCTTCGTGGCATGCCATGCAAACGTACTACTTCTCTAAAGAATAAGTCACCACATTGTTTGCGTCATCAGTTTTATGACATGGGATGAAGTGTGTCATTTTTGAAAATCTATCAACATACA
>CM038487.1:2581267-2645243 GCA_021464305.1 Kandelia obovata
GAACTAAACAACATAAATCAAGAGTATTGATTCTGAACAAAATATGACAAATGGCATAGAGTTGAACAATTTGGAGAACAAGCAATTAAAAGGGAAAAAGGATATCAAGGCAAACGAATTTAATGAACTAAACTCACAAAAGTCAGGACTTGAGTAGTTAATCCTTGCTTCTTCTTTCTTTTCTTTGTTTTTTTTTTTTCATTGATCCCTTTTTTTTTTTGATTAACACGAAATAACTATAAAATACTTACATGCCACAATTAGAATTGGAATTGGCACGTTTATGAGCTTAACAAACAAACAAACAGAGAAGGATTGCAAACAAACTGTTTTGTGTGTTTGAATAGTAATGCACAAACTCAATCGAAATAACTAAATCACAAGGTAGAAAATTGAAGGGTGAATGAGTTCAACCTGATTTAGAAACAGGCTCTGATACCAAGTGATGCGGAAAACCCAAAGGGAACCAACGCACACAAGGAATCAAAGATGAACCAGTAAAGCTAAATCAGAGTTAAATCTGTCTCTTATACACATCTAGATGTGTATAAGAGACAGCATTGGAGCCTTCCAGCCATCATCTTTATGGTTCACATCATTAGCTTGTGGTATTGGACTTCTTGTATCCATTGGAGCTTTCCAGTCACTGTCTCTTATACACATCTAGATGTGTATAAGAGACAGTGACTGGAAAGCTCCAATGGATACAAGAAGTCCAATACCACAAGCTAATGATGTGAACCATAAAGATGATGGCTGGAAGGCTCCAATGGATGCAAAACTGTCTCTTATACACATCTAGATGTGTATAAGAGACAGCCATTGGAGCCTTCCAGCCATCATCTTTATGGTTCACATCATTAGCTTGTGTTATTGGACTTCTTGTATCCATTGGAGCTTTCCAGTCATCATTGTTATGGTTCTCATCACACTGGCATTAAAATGTATCCTTGACCCTTGCACAAAATAACATAAGAAGCGACAGGTACCACATGCAGCTTTATCATGGCAGAAAGTACTTGCAAATGAACTAATGACACCCCACAAAAATTCATGGCAAGAACTAATTACTACATAGGAGATGGAGTTGAAGCCAAATGCTGAACTGGGATCCAGAACCCCATTGTAAACGAACTTTAGTGAACACATCAATCCTCCAACTCCAAGAAGCCACTATCATCATGTGATCATTTCAATACCTCAAGGTTGAAAACAGCAAAACCTAAGTGCAGAGTATCAAAGGTCCAGGAAGCCTTCTCATCAGCTTTTACAATTAAGGGAAAAACATACCCCAGGATACTTGGAAACAATTTTAAGCTCCAATCTTGGTAGGTCTGCTAGTTTTATAACAGCAAAGATTTTGATGAAGCTACATATGGCTCAAATACCAAAAATTTCAGGAAATAAGCCTGGTAGAGAGATCCAAAGGATAATATGCCTTAGCAGAAAAAAAGCAAAGCAACAAAGCAAGCCAAAGGGAGCCACTGCATAGTAGCTTTAGAAGCTTTCACCTTGAAGGACATTTCCAACAATGATTTTCTTCAACAACTAAGCTTAATCAGAAATTTTCAATTCCACAGGGGTGTGACTATGTAACACTAAATCACACTAGGTTTGCCTACCGTCACATTATACTTGCAATAGGTGCAATTGAATCACAATGAAATCTCGCAGCTAAGCTGCGTGACTAGATTCTAGCAAATAAACAGAGGAAAGCAAAACAATATAGAGAATAAAAATAACAAATAGTGTAAACCATCGTTACCATCAATTTCAAATCCCCTCATCAATTCAACTTCTAAAGATAGAATCACCAAGCATATCAATAGCTCTTCTAGAACATCTGCTAATCAAACACTTAAAAATTCACAGAAACAATATACCCACCTCCATGGTATGTCCAATCTCTCTAATCCATTACAGATAAGGGAAATCAAAGAAAAACCCACATCATGAATAATTCTTTAAGCAACAACAACAGAAAATAACAATAAGAAGCTCTTCCGAATCATCCCAACGTCACACACTGTCCCTCTTTTCCAATACCAGAAACCCAGAAAAAAGAAACAAAAATTCAATCGCAGACAAAGACCTGCTGGGGAAGCCGCCAAGCCTCGGCATTCGTGAAGCACATGTCATCAAGGGCCTCGCTTTTGCACCAGCGGCACTTGGGGTCCTGAGAGCACTGAGATCTCGAAACCATTTCACCACAGTTGGGGATGATCTGCTGCCTCTTGGGGTTTCCTCGTAAGCCAAATACGCCCCGGCGAAGTGAATCAAGTGACCATCTGTCCTTGCTAGCTTCGCCGTGCAGTGCTGACAACGAAGATTGGAGCAGATTTGCGAGGACGACGAGAAGTAGTGTGTGAGAGACGACGGAGTGCCTTTTGGCTTTCGACTTGGTCCTTGCCATGTCCAAGAGGAGACGGACACGCGTTAGATTTCATGTAGGTTGAAATAACAATCTTAAAATTAAAGATAACGGTGCACAAGAACAATTTTGTATTATTAAAAAAAATTATAATTAATATATTTTAATTTTATAATAACTTTTTATTTAAAATTTAATTTTATTACTTAACTTTAAACTATTAAACACTCTAATTATATTAATAAAGAGTTATTCCTCAATATCCTGAGTCATGTGTTTGCAACTTTTGAAATATACATTAGATCTCTTAAATCTCTTCCCGTCCTTTATGTATTACATCTAAACTTCTCATTATATGTGTTTAAATTTATTTTATATTTTTTTTGACATATTTTAAAGTGTCTGACATGTACAAGATAAATATGAAAGAGTCATTTTACTAAGAAATGAAAATAAGAACCAATGATTTCATTCTCATTTTTCTATTTATAAAATTGAAATTCTTTTATATATATGAGAATCACTATTCTTTAATTTCATTTTCTTTTATTTTTCTCCACAAGTTAGATAAAATATAATAAAATATTAATAAAAATAAATAATATTACTAATATATATATATATATATATATATATATATCCATAAAAATATATATTATAATTATTGGTAATTTAATTATTAACATAATTTTAAAATATTTAAAGTCATTATAAGAACAAATTTTTTAATATAAATCATATTTATTTTTATGGTAATAAAACTTATTTTAATTATATTATTATTATTTATCTTTTTTCTTATAATAATTTTTTATTCTAATTTTAATAATTTCCAATTTAAACAAAATGTTGCAAAAGGAATTTAATTTTAATTTTAGAGTAAATCAAACATTTTATAAAAATTTATTATTCTATTTTGATTTTATTTTATTTTTATTATGATTCCAAATCATGAACCATATAAATCTTAGAAGTGAATTTTTTTTTATCATTTTCGGTGTTTAGAGATGGGTAATAAGAGAGAACTAAAACTAAAAATTTTTGTTTCAATAAAGGAAAATGAAGAGAAGAGAAATAATATGTATAATAATATTAATTTTATCTTTCAAATAAAACTATGATACACACACACACTTAATAACAATAATAAATTTTTTCAATAAAAATATCACAAAAATTGATGAGAACCATAACAATGATGACTAGAAAACTCCAATGGATACAAGAGGCCCAATAACGCAAGTTAATAATGTAAACTGTAGAGATGATGGCTGGAAGGCTTCACTGGATGCAAAAGGTCCATTTTACATTCGAGAAGGCCTAATAACACGAGTTAGAGCCAAAACAATTAAAGAAGCACTAAATGGGCTGATTAAGGATATTCAGGCCAACCAAACTTCAAATGGTGCGAATTCAAGTTTGACAAAGAGTAGAGGCCTAATTAATATGATTGGAGTACTTGATGACCCGTAATAAGTAATAGCACTCACTCCTAAACAAGAGTTTATTTTTTATTGTGAAATTTTTTCATTGTTAGAAATTTCTCAAAATAAGGATTTGTCCTAAGTAGGAATATGTGTCTCTTTAGAATTGCTATCTTTGCCTATAAATAGGCACCCCTTGTAAGCTTTTAAAGATATACAACTTTGAGTAAAATAGAAAGTAGGGGTTTTCTCTCTTGGTTCTTTTGAGAACTAAAGAACTTATCAATAGGTACTTCTTCTTGTGACATTCCAATTAACTCATCACTTCCAATTCCTTTCTGTTCTGGAGTGTGGCGTCCATATCCTTCTTAAATACCTTAGGTTCGTGTTCCTACGAATGTTGGGTCTAGGGTTTGTTTCATTTAACTCTGGTTTAACTTTCCTGGTTCATCTTTGATTCCTTGTGTGCGTTGGGTCCCTAAGCTGCCTCTTTTTTTGGGGTTTTCCGCATCAGTTGGTATCAAAGCCTGGTGCTAAATCAAGTTGAATCCATTCACCCTTCAATTTTTTACCTTGTGATTTATTTATTTCGATTAAGTTTGTGTATTACCATTCAAATACACAAATCTGTTTGTTTGCAATCTTTCTCCCTTTGTTTGTTTGTTAAGCTCATAAACATGCCAATTCCAATTTCAATTGTGGCATATAAGTATTTTACTATTATTTCGTGTTAATAAAAAAAATGATCAACGAAAAAAAAAAGAAAGAAAAAGCAAGGCCTAATTACTCAAGTCATTAAATTCGTTTGCCTTGACATCCTTTTTCATTTTTAATTGCTTGTTCTCCAAATTGTTCAATTCTACGCCATTTATCATACTTTTTTCAGAATCAATACTCTTGATTTATGTTGTTTAGTTATTTATAGAGCTGAAAGGGGAAATCTGAGTGGTAAAAGGCAAGAGAGAAAGTTCATATAAAGGAAAAGCCATCAAGAGTGTAAACACGAGGGAGTGTGACATCATCTTTTAAGTGAAACACGTGAGGAAGCGTTCTGTGAGGTATCTTAATTATTTTGTGTAAAAGTAATACTATGACGTCCAAAGACAAAGGTGCAGCTCAGGAAGGAGCTGGTGATGTGTCCTTCATGATCAAAACTATGCAACAACAATTTGAGCGCATGAATACCAGATTTGATGATATGCCGGAGAGGATAGAGGAGCAAGCTAATACAATAACAGAGTTGCAAAGGAGCCATGGGGAATATGAGGCTCCCAGAGCAAGAAGGTAGTTGAGACATGCCTGTAACCATGAAGATAATGTAGACGATGATGAATTTGACGATTAAACTACTGTGGTTAGAACTCTTAACAATAGAAGGGATCGAAGAGAATGTGGGAGGCAAGACACCTATGACCATAATTTGGGCACTATTAAAATGAAATTCCTACATTCCAAGATAAGAATAATCCTAATGTATACCTAGAATGGGAGAAGAAGGTTGAATTGTTTTTTGACTGCCACAACTATTTCGAGGAGAAAAAGGTAAAACTTGCTGCAATTGAATTTACTGATTATGCTATTATTTGGTGGGATCAACTTGTTTTGACTAGGAGAAGGAATCGCGAGCTGCCTATTGATACATGGGAGGAGATGAAGGCTATTATGAGGAGGAGGTTTATCCTTAATCACTATTATAGGAAGTTGTACCGAAAGCTACAAGGGCTCACTCAGGGCACCAAAAGTGTAGAGGACTACCACAAAGATATGAAGATTACCATGATTAGGGCAAATGTAGAAGAAGATAGAAAGACAACTATGACTTGATTTCTGCAAGGGCTAAATAGGGATATAGCAAACGTGGTTGAGTTGCAACATTATGTGGAATTAGAAGACATGGTGTACATGAAAATGAAAGTTGAAAGGGTTCCACATAGTTTGCTCAGAATTCGATTTCTACCTCGTCTTGGAAGCCAAATCAGAGTAAAGAGGACGATATGGCCAATTACAAGTCCAAAGCCGAGCTATCCAAGCAAAAGAATGTGAGTTCTAGCAAGGAGACAGGTAATTTCAAACTCTAAGTAAGTAGAAATAGAGATGTTAAATGTTTTAAGTGTTTGGGCAGGGGTCACATGGCATCTCAGTGTCCAAATAAGCGTGCAATGATCTTAAGAAGTAATGAAGATGTAGAAACTGAAAGTGAATCAGATGATGATTCTGTGCCATCATCAAAGGCTGAAAGTGATGGAGAGAAGTATCCAGTTAATGGTATAGCTCTTGTCACAGAGCGAGCATTGAATGTGCAAGTAAAGGAAGAAAATGTAATGCAACAAGATAACGTCTTTCAGACAAGGTGTCTGATCAAGGATAAGATATGTAGTATGATTATTGATGGTGGGAGTTGCACTAATGTTGCTAGCAAAACTATGGTTGAGAAGCTGAATTTACATACTAAGAAGCATTCTAGGCTATATAAACTTTAGTAGTTGAATGAGAATGGTGAAGTCAAGGTGAATGAGCAAGTTCTTATATCATTTTCTATTGGAAGGTACCACGATGAAGTTTTATGTGATGTTGTACCTATGCATGCGGGTCATATTCTATTAAGAAGACCATGACAATTTGACAGACGAGTTACTCATCACGGCTTCAAGAATCGATATTCTTTTATAATGAATGAAAAACCCATCACTCTTGTACCCTTATCACCTCAACAAGCTTATGAGGATCAAGTAAGGATGAAAAATGAGAGTGAACTGAAAAAAGAGATTGATAAAAGAGAAAAAAGAGGAGAAAATATGGGGACACAAGAAAAAGAGAGAGTTTCTATGCAAAAGAAAGTGATGTCAAAAAAGCATCCTTAAAAGTTTGCTAAGGTGTTAATGCTACAAGTAATGAATGACAATTTATTCATTTTATTCCCTTTTACATTTAGTTTTTTTTTAATAATTTGTATACTAATTTTAGCTAATTAGAATATTTTTTTGTGACTTAGGTATGTTTTGGGGTAAGTTTTGAGAATAGGAAAAATTCCATCATTTTATTGTTTTGACCTCTTTTGCGTCTTTTCTTGTTTTATTGGTTCATGTGTCTTTTCTAAGATTGATTTGAAAAGTGGATATCATCAAATTAGGATGAGAGCGGGAGATGAGTGGAAAACAACTTTCAAAATTAAGCATGGTTTGTATGAATGACTTGTTATGCCATTTGGTCTCACTAATGCACTAAGTACTTTTATGCGACTAATGAATCATGTTTTGCTTCTATTCATTGGTAAATTTGTAGTTGTATATTTTGATGATATTTTGGTCTATAGTAAAACCCTAGAAGAGCATCTGCATCATTTACGTTTCATTGTAAGTGTTTTACATTCTGAGAAATTGTATGCTAACTTACATAAATGTTCCTTTTGGACTAATCAAATCACATTTCTTGGCTATATTGTCAATGCTAAAGGTGTTGAGGTTGATCGGGAAAAAGTTAAGGCAATTCGTGATTGGCCTACACCCAAGTTAGTTAGTTATGTGCGTAGCTTTTATGGTTTAACGAGTTTCTATAGATGCTTTGTTAAGGACTTTAGCACCATTGCTGCACCACTCATGGAGCTTATAAAAAAGAACATAAGTTTTAGGTGGGGCACTGACCAAGATAAGACTTTTAATTATATCAAGGAAAAATTAAGTTATGCACCCTTACTTGCTTTACCTAACTTTGCAAACGCTTTGGAGATTGAGTGGGATGCTTCAAGTATTGGCATTGGAGCTGTTTTGATGCAAGAAAAGCACCCAATTGCTTATTTTAGTGAAAAGTTAAATGGAGCAAGCCTTAATTATCTTACCTATGATAAGGAGTTGTATGCATTGGTGCAAGCTTTGGAGACATGGCAACATTACCTTTGGCCTAAGGAGTTTGTCATCCATACTGACCATGAATCTTTGAAGTACTTGAAGGGACAAGGAAAGTTGAACAAAAGACATGCCAGGTGGATTGAATTCATTGAAACCTTCCCCCACATCATCAAATATAAATAAGGTAAGGAAAATGTGGTAGCTGATGCATTATCTCGCAGGTATGCCCTTATCTCTACACTTACTGCAAACTTATTAGGATTTGAACATATTAAGAATTTATATGTGAATGATCTTGACTTTACTAACATGTATGGAGTATGTGAGATGTCAGCCTTTGAAAAGTCTTATAGGTATAAGGGTTTCTTATTTAGGGAAAATTGTTTATGCATGCCTATGAGTTCTTTGAGGGAGTTGGTTGTAAGAGAAGCTCATGAGGGAGGTCTAATTAGTCATTTCGGTGTTAGGAAAACCTTAGATGTCCTCAATGAACATTTCTTTTGGCCATGCATGAAACATGTTGAGAGGATATGTGAGCAATGCATAACATGCAAACAGGCAAAATCTAAAGTTTTACCCCATGGCTTGTATACCCCTTTGCCCATACTTAGCCATCCTTGGGTTGATTTATCTATGGACTTTGTACTTTGATTGCCACAAATAAAAAGGGGTAGAGATTTTGCATTTGTTGTTATTGATAGATTTTCAAAAATGGCACACTTCATCCCATGCCATAAAACTAATGACGAAAACAATGTGGCTGACTTATTCTTTAGAGAAGTAGTACGTTTGCATGACATGCCACGAAGTATTATTTTAAATCGAGATACAAAGTTCTTAAGCTACTTCTGGAAGACTTTATGGGGTAAGTTAGGTACTGAGCTATTGTTTTCAACCACTTGTCATCCACAAACTGATGGGCAAACTGAGGTGGTAAATCGAACTCTTTCTACTATTTTTTGTGCTATTATTCGAACAAATTTGAAAACATGGGAAGATTGTTTACCACATGTCGAGTTTGCATATAATAGGAGTGTTCATTCTGCTACTAGTTATTCTCTATTAGAAATTATATATGGTTTTAATCCGTTGACTCCTTTGGATTTGGTACCTATATTTGTCAATGAGTATGCCAGCTTAGATGGTGAACGCAAGGCTGACATGATTACAAAATTGCATGAAAAGGTACGACAACAAATTGAAAAATGAATTGAGCAATACGTATCTCATGTCAACAAGGGATGAAAGAGAGTGGTGTTTGAACCTGGTGATTGGGTTTGGGTGCATATGCTCAAGGAATGGTTTCCAGCTCAAAGGTGTTCAAAACTACAACCTAAAGGAGATGGTCCCTTTCAAGTTGTAGCACGAATTAATGACAATGCTTATAAGTTGGACCTTCCTGGTGAGTATAATGTGACTGTAACATTTAACATTTCTGATCTTTCCCATTTTAATGTAGGTGATGATTCGAGGTCGAATCCTTTTGAGGAGAGGGGAATGATGAGAACCATAACAATGATGACTGGAAAGCTCCAATGGATACAAGAGGCCTAATAACACAACCTAATGATGTGAACCGTAGAGGTGATGGCTGGAAGGCTCAACTAGATGCAAAAGGTCTATTTCACATTCCAGAAGGCCCAATAACATGAGGTAGAGCCAAAACAATTAAAGAAGCACTAAATGGGCTGATTAAGAATATTCAGGCCAACCAAACTTCAAATGGTGCGAATTCAAGTTTGAAAAAGAGTAGAGGCCTAATTAATATGATTGGAGTACTTGATGACCCGTAATAAGTAATATCACTCACTCCTAAACAAGAGTTTATTTTCTATTGTGGAACTTTTCCATTGTTAGAAATTTCTCAAATTACGGATTTGTCATAAGTAGGAATTTATGCCTCTTTAGGATTGTTATCTTTGCCTATAAATAGGCACCCCTTGTAAGCTCTGAAGGATATACAACCTGTCTCTTATACACATCTAGATGTGTATAAGAGACAGGACTTATCACTCACAATTCCTTTCTGTTCTGGAGTGTGGCTGTCTCTTATACACATCTAGATGTGTATAAGAGACAGATATACAACTTTGAGTGAAATAGAAAGTAAGGGGTTTCTCACTCTGTTCTTTTGAGAACTAAAGAACTTATCAAGAGGTACTTCTTCTTGTGGCGTTCCAATTGACTTATCACTCACAATTCCTTTCTGTTCTGGAGTGTGGCGTCCATATCCTTCTTAAATACCTTAAGTTCGTGTTCCTGCGAATGTTGGGTCTAGGGTTTGTGTCATTTAACTCTGGTTTAACTTTCCTGATTCATTTTTTATTCCTTGTGTGCATTGGGTCCCTAAGCCGTGTCTTTTTTTGGGGTTTTCCGAGTCAAAAATAAATAATTATTCTTTTAATTTTAAATACAATGGATAAAGTAGATTAAAGAAAAAAAATTATGTTTTCTTTCTAACAACATTTTTAAATGCAAGCTTTAATTTTTATTTTTCTCTTTTTCTTACCTCTTTTAAATACAATGTAAAATGTTTCTTTAATAAGTGATATTAAAAATTATAAAAAAAATTTGCTAAATGATGTTATACATTACAAGTCATTATAGATATATGTCCTGTCACTAAAGTATCTCATAATCATAATAGAAAAAAAGAAAATAAAAACAAATAAAAATAAAAATAAGTATGGTAAAATCCAAGCAAAGTCTAAAAGGTCCAACTAAAATCTAAAACGTGTTTGTCTCCTCTTGAGCATGACAAGGACCAAGTCGACAACTAAGGTATATAAGCAAGGGCTACTGTCAATTTTTATTAGGAGACACCATGATGAAGTCTTATATGACATTATGTTTATGCATTTGGGTCATACTTTATTAGGGAGGTCATGACAATTTGACAAGCGAGTGATGCATGATGACTTTAAGAATCAATATTCCTTTATAAACAATGGAAAGCTCATCACTCTTATTGGTAGCTATCATTATAGTGACAATAATTAAATTCCTTAATGTTGATCATACAATATTAGATAATGTGAATAAGGTTAATCTCACAAAAAGTGTTATAAATTCAATGCCAAATAAATAATAATTAAACACACTAATATGAGTGAGAGAGGTAATATTGATTCTTGACTTTGTAACAATTAAAGTAAATGATTTAATTAAATAAAACAACTTATACAAATGTCAACTAATTTCAAATTTTGGTTCATTCACAACTATGATATTTGATACTTTTGATTATCCATGATGTTGTATTAATTTTATTAGAATTCTTAACCCTAGATAACAAGCTACGTTACATAAATTTATCTTAGATATTTACTAAGTAGAATAAACTCTCTATTTAAACTCAAACCTTTATACACATAGAATAAATTTTTCAAAGTTATATATTAGTAGTTTTAAGAATTAGGGAAATAAGTTAATTCAAACAACATTCACATAAGTTTAAATTACTTAACTTGCATTGATTTATTCTTAATAATAAGAAGAAAATTTCTTCATAATCTTTTATTGTTAATTGCTACTCAGTAATTAGGAATAGGATAAATACAGGTTACACTCTTTAACCTTAGCAATTGAAAATCATTTAATCTATTCAGTAAGACTAACTAAATTAATTGAACAAACAATTATTCAATAATCAAATAAGAATAACTCTAACAATTCCAATAGAAAAAAAAACATCAAAATAATTTATTGCATCAAAATACCAAATGTTTTGAAATTCCTTAAAACTACATGCTTCTTTAATCAACATAAATGAGATCCTCAAGCTTTATCACCTTAACATTTTGTACCTAAAAACCTTCATAAAAAGGTTTGAGCCTATATTCATTCACCTTGAATAGCTTATCTATCGGTAAACTCTTTATCTTAATTGCACTACAACCAAAAACATTAGTAATAATAAAAGGACTAACCCATTGAGAAAATAACTTACCTAAAAATAGTTTAAGCCTTAAATGACAATGGAAAACCTTTTGGCCAATAATAAAGCTCTTCTTTGATATCCTTTCATTATGAAAGTCTTTTGTCTTCTCTTTATAGATTTTAGAGCTCTCATATGCATCGTTTCTTATCTCTTCAAGCTCTTATAGTTATAACTTCTTTTGTTCACCCACCTCATTTATTTTTATGTTGCATTGTTTTATTGCCTAATAAGCTTTATATTCTAACTCTATTGGAAGATGGCTTGACTTATTGTAGACAAACTAGTAGGGTGACATTCTTATCGATATTTTATATGTTGTCCTATAACCCATAATGCATCATCTAGTTGTAAACTTTAATCTTTTTATTTCAACTAATTGTCTTTGCAATGATGAATTTAACCTCTCTATTTGACACTTTAGTTTGACTACTTGTTTGGAAGTGGTAAGGCATGACAATCTTGTGTGTAACTTAATACCTTCATAGTAGTGCCTCTACCATCTTTTTACAGAAATAGGTGCCTCTGTCATTAATCATGACCTTTAGTGTCCTAAACCTTATAAAAATGTTAGTTTTCATAAAATCTGCAAAATCCTTAGAATCATTAGTCTTGGTTGTTTTAGTTTTTACCCATTTTGAAACATAATTGACATAAAAAAATAATATAAATATTACTAAAAGAAATTGGAAATGGTTCCATGAAATCAATGCCTTAAATATAAACAATCTTAATAATCAAGAGAGGGAATTGTAGCATTTGATTTCTATGAGATATATTACCTGTCCTAATGCGGAAAACCCTAAAAAGACGTGGCTTAGGGACCCAACACATACAATGAATCAAAGATGAACCAGAAAAGCTAAACCAGTGTTAAATAACACAAACCCTGGACCCAACATTCGAAGGAACACAAATCTGGGGTATTTAAGAAGGATATGGACACCGTACTCCAAAACAGAAAGGAATTGAGAGTGATGAGTCGATTGGAACGCCACAAGAAGAAGTATCTCTTGATAAGTTCTTTAGTTCTCAAAAGAATCGAGAGAGAAAATCCTTACTTTCTATTTCACTCAAAGTTGTATATCCTTCAGAACTTACAAGGGGTGTCTATTTATAAGCAAAGATAGCAATCCTAAAGAGACACAAATTCCTACTTAGGACAAATTCTTATTTTGAAAAATTTCTAACAATGGAAAAATTCCACAATAGAGAATAAACTCCTGTTTAAGAGTGAGTGCTATTATTTATTACGGGCCATCAAGTACTCCAATCATATTAATTAGGCCTCTTCTCTTTGTCAAACTTGAATTCACACCATTTGAAGCTTGGTTGGCCTGAATATCCTTAATCAATCCATTTAGTGCTTCTTTAATTGTTTTGGCTCTAGCTTGTGTTATTGTACCTTTTACATCCATTGGAGCCTTCCAGCCATCATCTCTATGGTTCTCATCATTAGCTTGTGTTATTGGATCTCTTATATCCGTTGAAGTTTTCCAGTCATCATTTTTATGGTTCTCATCATGTCCATTAATAATTCTTATAAGAGTTATAAAATATATAGACATCCTTAAGTAAAATTAGCAAATAAAGTCCATAATCTAAAATCTTAAAAGCTATTATCTTTGGTCTAAAATAACCCTACAAGCATAAGGATGGAGAAAAATCTTTATAAATATAGGTAATCTCATATATAATATTTAACATCATTCTTAAACTTATCCTTTTGAGTTTTAAAAAGTTATTAGGAAATTATTTACTAATTAAGCAATTAACATTATATGTATATCAAGGTAATACCTTATTGACGAAATATAGTACTCATTAGGAAAAGATTCTTGCTAAGGCAACAAATCCTCCTCATGCTCTAGTTTGCTCAAATGATCTACTATAAAGTTTTTTATGCCTTCTTGTGTTTATCTCTAATCTTTAAAGTAAACTCTTGCAATAATAAAATCCTTTTAATGAGCTACAGTTACGCTTTTTCTTTGAAAACAAATACTTAAAGGTTGTATGATCATAATAAATTATCATTTTAGTTCCAAGCAAATAAAACTAAAATTTTTTTAAAGTAAAAACAATAGAAAAAACTTCTTTTTCAATCATGGAATAAATGAATTTGGTTGCATTTAGAGACATTGAGGCATAGTAAATGAATTAGGTGGTCTTGTTAACTTTTTATCCCAAAACAGTTCCCACTATATAAGTGTCATAGATAATCTCAAATAGGAACTCCTAATTGGGTAGTTGCATTACTGGTGCTAAGGTTAAAAGCTTCTTTAACTTGTCAAATGCATCCTTACACTCTTTATCAAACTAAAATAACACATCCTTTTGCAGTAGCTTATGTAAGGGCAAAGTTATCTTTGAAAAATTCTTAATAAATCAATGATAAAAATTTACATGGCCAAGAAAAGATCAAATCTCACAAACATTAGCATGATAAGATAAAGTAGAAATTATATCTATCTTAAACTTATATACCTTTATTCCTTTAATTGCAATAACATGCCTATATGATGCAGAAAACCCAAAAAAGACGTGGCTTAGGGACCCAACGCACACAATGAATCAAAGATAAACTAGGAAAGTTAAACCAGAGTTAAATAACACAAACCCTACACCCAACATTCAAAGGAACACGAACCTAAGGTATTTAAGAAGGATATGGACACCACACTCCATAAAAGAAAGAAATTGGGAGTGATGAGTCGATTGGAACGCCGCAAGAAGAAGTATCTCTTGATAAGTTCTTTAGTCCTCAAAAGAACCAAGGGAGAAAATCCTTACTTTCCATTTCACTTAAAGTTGTATATTTTTTAGAGCTTACAAGGGGTATCTATTTATAGGCAAAGAGGCACAAATTTCTACTTAAGACAAATCCTTATTTGGAGAAATTTCTAACAATGAAAAAATTCCACAACAAAAAATAAACTCCTATTTAGGAGTGAGTGCTATTACTTATTATGAGCCATCAAGTACTCCAATCATATTAATTAGGCCTCTACTCTTTGTCAAACTTGAATTTGTACCATTTGAAGTTTGGTTGGCGTGAGTGTCCTCAATCAGCCCATTTTGTGCTTCTTTAATTGTTTTGGCTCTAGCTCGTGTTATTGGACCTTCTAGAATGTGAAATGGACCTCTTGCATCCACTGAAACTCTAGCTTGTGTTAATGGATCTCTTGCATCCATTGGAGCCTTCCAGCCATCATCTCTATGGTTCTTATTATTAGCTTGTGTTATTGGACCTCTTGCATCCATTGAAGCCTTCTAGCCATCATTTTTATGGTTCTCATCACTAGAACTATACCTTGCTTTAACATGAAATGAAATTTTTTCCAACTTAGAACCAAGTTAGTTTTTAAACACCTTTTGAAAATCAATGTAATGTTATCCAAACAACTATTAAAAGAATTACCATAAACAATAAAGTCATTAACAAACACCTCTATGCTATTCTTTATATAATAAAAAAAAAATTAACCATACACCTATGAAAAGTGGTTAGAGTGCTACAAAGTCTAAATGGCATTTTGCAATAAGAAAACCTCATAAACATACATGTGAAAGTGATTTTCTCCTTATCTCCTAATGCAATCACAATTTGATTGTAACCAAAAAGCTCCTTAAGAAAGCAATTATAACTAGCTAATCTTTTTGACATCTAATGAATTAAAGGTGGAGGGAAATGATCTTTATAGGTGGAGGAGTTTAACTTCTTGTAGTCAATGCACACTCTTTACCCCGTTTACATGCATATAGGTATCAACTCATTGCTATCATTTGGAACCACTGTGACACTAGATTTCTTTGGGACCACTTAAATTGGATTCACTTGTTATTCAAGGTTGGATATATGATTTGAACATTAAGGAATTTCATAATCTCCTTCTTAGTTGACTTCATCATTTGGGTGTTCAACTAATGTTGATATTCCTTAATGGGTTTGACTCTTTCTTCCAATAATTTTTTGTGAATACATATGTTTGGACTTATCCCCTTAATGTTTACAATTGTTCAACCAATTTTTTTCTTATACTTAGCACACAAATCACCTTTTCTTCTTACATATACGTTAGATTCCATGCAATAATAGCTAGTAGGGTGTCATCCTCTCCTATATATATATACTTCAAATGAACTAGTAATAATTTTAATTTCAACACAAGAGCCTATAAAACAAAAGGTTTATGAGCAATTGGTAGGTGAAAGAAAGAAACTACACACTTATCTAAATCACTAATAATGAGTGCAATTCAACCACAGTTTTCTTTAACTTCTTATTTAGCTAAACTTCTCCTTCTGTTCATATCTCAAGATGTTTGATGAGCATGGAATCTATTCCTAAAGAAGCATAAATGGATTGTGGCATCAATTTAATAAAAACTCTCAAATTTAATAAAGCTCTTTCAATTTTGGTATTACCCATTTTGCACAGGCTTGTGAACATACCTTTGACTTTGCACTTAGGGGAAAAATTCCCTTTTATAATTGCAAATACATTCTTGCTCACTTTAATCTTCTCATCATCTTTTATTCTTTTCTTAATAATGCACAATTCATTAAGAAACTTAGTACTTGCATGATCACCTCTAAGAGCAGTATATTTACCTCTACTTTACAAAATATCTCAAGGATTTCTCTCTCTTACTCTTCTTCTTAGATTTTATGCACATGGTGGGAAAAAGGAAAGGGGTTAACTTTAACTTGAATGGAAGGGTTAGGATTTACCTTAGATAGTGATGCGGAAAACCGCAAAAAGACATGGCTCATGGACCTAACGTATACAATGAATCAGAGATGAACCAGAAAAGCTAAACCAGTGTTAAATAACACAAACCCTAGACCCAACATTCGAAGGAATACAAACCTAGGGTATTTAAGAAGGATATGGATGCCACACTCCAGAACAGAAAGGAATTAGGAGTGATGAGTCGATTGGAACACCACAAGAAGAAATACCTCTTGATAAGTTCTTTAGTTCTCAAAAGAACCGAGTGAGAAAACCCTTATTTTCTATTTCACTCAAAGTTATATATCCTTCAGAGCTTACAAGGGGTGCCTATTTATCGGCAAAGATAGCAATCCTAAAGAGGCATGAATTCCTACTTAGGACAAATCCTTATTTTGACAAATTTCTAACAATGGAAAAATTCTACAACAGAGAATAAACTCCTATTTAGGAGTGAGTGCTATTACTTATTATGGGCCATTGAGTACTCCAATCATATTAATTCGCACCATTTGAAGTTTGGTTGGCCTGAATATCCTTAATCAGCCTATTTAGTGCTTCTTTAATTATTTTGGCTCTAGCTTGTGTTATTGGGCCTTCTGGAATGTGAAATGGACCTTTTGTATCCATTGGAGCCTTCCAGCCATCATCTCTATAGTTCACATCATTAGCTTGTGTTATTGGACCTCTTGTATCCATTGGAGCTTTCCAGTCATCATCGTTATGGTTCTCATCATTCCCCCTCTCTGCAAAAGGATTCGACCTCGAATCATCACCTACATTAAAATGGGAAAGATCAGAAACGTTATATGTTGCACTCACATTATACTCACTAGGAAGGTCCAACTTATAAGCGTTGTCATTAATTCGTGCTACAACTTGAAAAAGACCATCTCCTCTAGGTTGTAGTTTTGAATGCCTTTGAGTTGGAAACTGTTCCTTGTGCATGTGAACCCAAACCCAATCACCAAGTTCAAACACCACTCTCTTTCGTCCCTTGTTGACATGGGATACGTATTGCTCAATTCGTTTTTCAATTTGTTGTCATACCTTTTCATGAAATTTTTTAATCATTTCAGCCTTGCATTCACCATCTAAGTTGACATGCTCATTGACAGGTATAGGTACCAAATCCAAAGGAGTCAATAGATTAAAACCGTATACAATTTCAAATGAAGAATAACTAGTAGCAGAATGAACACTCGTATTATATACAAACTCGACATGTGGTAAACAATCTTCCCATGTTTTCACATTCGTTTGAATAATAGCACGCAAAAGAGTAAAAAGAGTTTGATTAACCACCTCAGTTTTCCCATCAGTTTGTGGATGACAAGTGGTTGAAAACAATAACTTAGTACCTAACTTACCCCACAAAGTCTTCCAGAAGTAGCTTAAGAACTTTGTATCTCGATCTGAAACAATGCTTCGTGGCATGCCATACAAACGTACTACTTCTCTAAAGAATAAGTCAGCCACATTGTTTGCGTTATCAGTTTGATGGCATGGGATGAAGTGTGCCATTTGTGAAAATCTCTCAACAATAACAAATATAGAATCTCTACCCCTTTTTGTTCGTGGCAATCCTAGTACAAAGTCCATAGATAAATCAACCCAATGATGGCTAGGAATGGGCAAAGGGGTATACAAGCCATGGGGCAAACCTCTAGATTTTGCCTGTTTGCATGTTATGCATTTCTCACATATCCTCTCAACATCTTGTTTCATGTGTGGCCAAAAGAAATGTTCATTGATGACATCTAGGGTTTTCCTAACACCGAAATGACCTATTAGACCTCCCTCATGAGCTTCTCTTACAACTAACTCCCTCAAAGAACTCATAGACATGCATAAACGATTTTCCCTAAATAAGAAACCTTTATGCCTATAAAAATTCTCAAAGGTTGTCATCTCACATGCTTCATACACGTTAGCAAAGTCATGATCATTCACATATAAACCCTTAATATGTTCAAATTCTAATAAGTTTGCAGTAAGTGTAGAGATAAGGGCATACCTGCAAAATAATGTATTAGCTACCACATTTTCCTTACCTTGTTTATATTTGATGATGTAAGGGAAGGTCTCAATGAATTCAATCCACCTGGCATGTATTTTGTTCAACTTTCCTTGTCTCTTCAAGTGCTTCAAAGATTCATAGTCAATATGGATGACAAACTCCTTGGGCTAAAGGTAATGTTGCCATGTCTCCAAAACTCACACCAATGCATACAACTCCTTATCATAGGTAGGATAATTAAGGCTTGCTCCACTTAACTTTTCACTAAAATAAGCAATTTGACGCTTTTCTTGCATCAAAACAGCTCCAATGCCAATACCCAAAGCATCGCACTCAATCTCAAAAGCGTTTGCAAAGTTAGGTAAAGCAAGTCAGGGTGCAGAACTTAATTTTTTCTTGATGTAATTAAAAGCTTTGTCTTGGTCAATACCCCACCTAAAAGTTATGTTCTTTTTGATAAGCTCCGCGAGTGGTGCAGCAATGGTGCTAAAGTACTTAACAAAGCATCTATATAAACTATCTATACCATGAAAGCTACGCATATCACTAACTGACTTAGGTGTAGGCCAATCACAAATTGCCTTAACTTTTTCCTGATCAACCAAGAAATGTGATTTGATTAGTACAAAAGGAATATTAATGTAAGTTAGCATACAATTTCTCAAAACTTAAAACATTTACAATGAAACATAAATGATGCAGATGCTTTTCTAGGGTTTTACTATAGACCAAAATATCATCAAAATATACAACTACAAATTTACCAATGAATGGACGCAAAACATGATTCATTAGTCGCATAAAAGTACTTGGTGCATTGGTGAGACCAAATGGCATAACAAGCCATTCATACAAACCGTACTTAGTTTTGAAAGTTGTTTTCCACTCATCTCCCGCTCTCATCCTAATTTGATGATATCCACTTTTCAAATCAATCTTAGAAAAGACACATGAACCAATAAAACAAGAAAAGACGCAAAAGAGGTCAAAAGAATAAAATGATGGAATTTTTCCTATTCTCAAAACATACGTAAGTCACAAAAAAAATATTCTAATTAGCTAAAATTAGTATACAAATTATTAAAAAAAAACTAAATGTAAAAGGGAATAAATGAATAAATTGTCATTCATTGCTTGTAGCATTAACACCGTAGAAAACTTTTAAAGATCAATTAAGGATTAAAAATGAGAGTAAACAGATAAGAGAGAGTGAAATAGAAGGATAACCAAAACATAAAGAGAGGAGAGAAAGTGAGGACACAAGAGAATGATAGCAAAAAAGAAAGCTTATATGCAAAAGAAAGTGATATCAAAAGAGTTTTTTTACGCTTAACAGTCTATGATTAATATTCCCTTCTTATACAAAGAGACTTATTTTAATATTAACAAACTTGATCCTTCTTTGTTTAGTGTTACTATTTCTCTTTCTTTTTCTTTTTTTTTTTTGCAAGAATTTGAACATGTATTCCTTAAGCATATTCCACACAATTTATCATCTAAAAGGGAAATTGAGCATCAAATTGATTTTATAATTAGTGCATCTATTTCTAATTGGCCAAACATAGAAGCAATACTAAGGAGGCAAAGGAGCTTGAAAGGTAAGTTGAAAAACTTATGTTGAAAGGATATGTGAGTGAAAGCATAAGTTAATGAGAGATTCCCATTTTACTAAAGAAGGGGATTAGAGGATGTGTGTTGATTGCGAAGTGGTCAACAAAATCACTGTAAAATATTGACATCTCATTCTTAGATTAGATGATATACTTGATGAATTACATGAGCCTTGTGTATTTTCTAAAAATGATTCTAAAATGGATATCATCACATTAGGATGAGAGAAGATGATCAATGGAAAATAACCTTTAAATTCATTTGGGTTAACTAATTCTTGTAGTACATTTATTAGACTAATGAATTATATTTTGCATGTTTTTATTGGTAAATTTGTGGTTGCTTACTTTAATGGTATTTTTGTTTATAGCAAGAGCTTAGATGAACATATTGATCATTTGTGAAGACTTCTAATTGTTTTGATAAAAGAGAAGATATATGTTAACTTTAAAAAATGTCCCTTCTATATAAATCAAATTGCATTTCTTGGTTATATTATTAGTACTAGAGGAATTGATGTTGACTAGGACATTAAAGTTAAGGTCATTAAGGATTGGCCTACACCTCAAACTATTAGTAAAATGCATAGTTTTTATGGTCTGACTAGTTTTTATTTGAGGTCCATTAAGTACTTTAGCATTATACCTACACAATTGATAGAAGTTGTCAAGAAGAGTGTTAGATTTAAGTGGGCTAATAAGCAAAATAAAACTTTTGATTTGATTAAGGAAAAATTTGAGTTTTGCACCATTACTTGCTTTACTTGATTTTACTAAATTTTTTAAGTTAAGTGTGATATTATAGGTATTGGCATTACATTAGTTCTAATGTAAAAATATTGTCTTATTGCTTATTTTAGTGAAAAACTAAATGAAGCAACTTTTAATTGCTCACGAATGATAAAGAGATGTATGCATTGGTTCAAGCCTTAGATTCATGGCAACATTATTTATGGTTTATGAAGTTTTTCATTCATCCTAATCATGAGTCCTTGAAGTATCTGAAGGGGTAAAAAAAATTAAACAAGTGACAAGCCAAATGAGTAGTGATCATTAAGACATATTATGAGATTAAGTATAAGCAAAGCAAGGATAACATGATGGCTAATTCATTATTTTGAAGGTATGCCCTTATTTCTACTTTGAATGCAAAAGTTCTAAGATTTAAGTACATTAAAGCCTTATATATGATAATGATACTAATTTTGCTAATGTTTAGGAACTTATGAGAATATGACTTTTGGGAAGTTCTATAGGCATAAGGGTTATTTGTACAGAAAGAACAAATTATATGCGCCTATAAGTTCCTTGAGAGAGCTAATTATGTGTAAGGCTTATAGGGGTGGTTTAATAAGTCATTTTAGTGTTCATAAAACTTTAGAAGTCTTGACCAAGTATTTCTTTTGGCCACATATAAGATATGAAGTCAGCCAAAAATGTGAGAAGTGTATCACATCCAAATAAGCTAAATCTAGAGTTTTTTTTTTTTCTCATGGCTTTTATAACCCTTTATTTATTTCTAAGGAACCTTGGCTTGATGTTTCTATGGACTTTATCTTGGGTTTTCCTAGGACAAAAAAGAGAAAGGATTATGTTTTTGTTATTATCAACAAGTTTTCAAAGATGACACATTTTATTCCATGTCATAAAATTGATGATGCACATAGCATAATAGCTTTGTTTTTCAAGGATATTGTGTGTTTGCATGGCATGTTAAGGAGCATAATTTCAAATCAAGATGCTAAGTTCTTAAACTACTTTTGGAAGACATTATAGGATAAGTTGGGAACAAAACTCTTGTTTTTAACTACCTAATATAAACATATACATAAATTAAGGTGGTGAATGGAACTTTATCAACTTTGTTGTGTGTTATTATTCAAAAAAACTTCAAACATTGGGGAAGATTGCTTGTCATATTTAAAGTTTGCTTATAATATAAGTGTTCATTTTGTTACTCTTTATTCACTATTTAAAATTGTTTATGGTTTTAATCCATTGGATTTATTACCCTTGCCTATTAATAACTGTGTTAGTTTAGATGGTAAGTATAAGGCTAAATTGATAAGGTAATTGCATGAGAAGATGATGCAACACCTTGAGAAAAGAACTAAGCAATATGCTACTTAGGCAAACAAAAGGTGCAAGAAAATGATGTTTGAACTAGGGGATTGGGTTTGGGTGTATGTAAGTTAGGTGAGATTTTTAGCTTGAAGGCATTCAAAGTTGTATCCTAAAGGAGATGGGTCATTCCAAGTGGTTGTATGGATCACGATAATGCCTACAAATTAGATCTTTTATATAGGTTTAATGCTACTTTTAATGTTTTTAATATTTCTCCTTTTGATGTAGGTGATGATTTAAGGATGAATCTTTTTAAGGAAAGGAAGAATGAAGAGAAAGTTGGACATGACGTGTGGAGGGCTTCAAGAGATTTAAGAGATCCATTGCACATTCTAAAAGGTCCAATCACGTGAGTTAAAGCAAAAAAGATGAAAGAATCACTAAATGGGCTTATTAAGGACATTTGAGCTAACCAAACTACAAATGTTGTGAATTCAAGCTTGAAAGAACACTAAGTCTTTATTAATATGATTGGAGTGTATAATGGACTAAGGTTAAGTAATAAAATTAACTCCTAAATAGGAGTTTGCCATAAGATTGGAGTTTTCTAGTTATAATTTAGTTCCTTTCCAATAAAATATGAATGTTTGTATATTTTAAAAGTCCATTATTATCTTTAATTTAGTGTATAAATAGACATATCCTTATAAGTTCATAGGGGTAAACAACTATGTGAATTGAGAAGTGAGAAACTTTCTCCTGGATTTCTTCATCAAACTTTGAGAACTTATCTAAATTATAGTCTTGTGACATTCCAACTAACTTATCATTCTCAAATCCATTTTTCTTTTATAGATTATGTCATCATACCCTTCTTTATACTTTTGATTTTTATTTCTTTAAACATTTAGTCTAGGTCATATGTGATTTAAATCTGATTTAGCTTTATTGGATTCTTGCTTAATTCCTTATGAATGTTGGGTCCCTAAGCCACGTTAACTTTTAACTAGGAGTTTGCTAGTTGTAATTTAGCGTTTTCATAATAACATAAAAGTGTTCCTATGTTTTAGGAGTCTATTATTATCTCTAATTTATGGTTATTATTTTAGTCTATAAATAGGTATCTCTTTCTAAGCTAATTGAGGGTAGAAAATTATGTTAGTTGAGAAGTGAGAAACTTTCTTCTTAGGTTTTTCATTAAACTTTCACAACTTATCAAAATTATTGTTTTCTGACATTCTAAATTGCTTACCACTCCCAAGTCCATTCTTCATTTGGAGTGTATTGTCCATATCCTTTTTTATACCTTTTCTTTAAACCTTGGGTTTAGGTCTTACATGATTGAAATTTGATTTAGTTTTCATAGGTTTTTGTTCAATTCTGTATAAGTATTGGGTCCTTTAATCATGTCTTAATACATGTTGGACATTTATAATTTGTATGTCAGATACTTTTAATACATGTATTTGACACATATTAAACATATGTAAAATTAATTTCAAAATTCTTTAAAAGTTATAAATTTTTTTTATAAACATATTAACAAATAGTATAATGTTTAAAAATAAACTTCTTTAATTTTATTAATTATATTAAATAATTTAAATTAAAATTTCTTAAATATTATATATGTATGTAATATATAGATATATTGTATACTTGTTGTACTCATGTCTTAATTTTTCAAGAGTCTACATGTCCTCATAGTAATGTTTTTGGTTGTATTTGTATCTTCATATCCATTTTCACGCATTATAACTTTTAGTTTGTTTATCACACTTTTGTTAATTTTTCAGTGCATATCAACACTTAAGGAATCACATAACATAAAATATCTGAAAAAGGATAACAAAATAATTTTTAAAATTTTTTAGATTATAATATTTTTCTACCAATATTTATTATCTTATATGTTGTTAAATATGATTTTATGAGAAACCATTGTTGTATACAAATAATGAAAGGACTATTGGAGGTCCATCACTATCATTCCAATACCAATAAGTCCTTTGGCTGGTCCAATGAACTGTGTAATATATGAGTTCTTTAATGTCTTCCAAGGATCAAGCACAAGGTATGAAGATCTATAGTATTGTTGCTTAAATGATAGTGATGTCCCATATGCCTCTAACTAATCCAAAAGTTTAAGGTCTCACTTAGATGAGGTAGACTTGACCCAAGGCTAGCATTAAGAGCAAAGTAAATAGTAGTAGACAGACGCAACAGTGTGTATGGAAGATTGCGCATACAGACACAGCAACAACAGTGCATGTGGATAACATTAGCAGCACGCATGGATAACAACAACAATGTGTATAAACAACATTAACATCACGTGCAAGCAACACTAACAATGGGTGAAACAATAATGACAGTGAAGGAATGAGAAGATATATATTCTACTTTAATAGTCTGTACACATTGAGTGATCGTTCTCTAGGAAATGTTTTACCATAAACTTTTGATAAATTTATTGAAAAATAGGGTGAGATACCCTTAAAGTGATCAGAAGATCAATTCCTTGATTGAGAGATCATTGTAAATGGTTAAGGAGTAGTCCTTCCACAAGTAGTTAAGGAGTGATCCTTCCACAATCAAACTATATTACTTGATAACAAGAGTGTATTGTGTGATTTAGGAGTGATCCTATCATACCATGGACATAGCTCACACATTGTGGGTGAAACACGTAAAAATTATCTTATGTTCTTTGGTGCTTGCATTTGATTAATATCTGTACGATTGTTCTCAAATAAAAAAGAGATAAAAAATTGGATCATCGGCTCTAACAAGTCATATCAGTTAAATCCAAATCAATTTTCAAAAATGACATATCTCACACTGATTCACCCTCATCTCAATGTAAGACCTAAAACGGTCCTTATCAAGTGGTATCAGAGCTTGGTTCCTCTGTTGATCCAATTTTTCTACTTTGAAGTGAAGTTGTGCATTACTATGTGAGTTTTTATTTTTACTGCTACTTGAGATTATGGATAGCATGAATACTATCAATAATAAGGGCATCCCTACATTTAATGGACAGAATTATCAGTTATGAAAGAATAGAATGCTTTTGTATCTTATGTCCCTTGGTTTTGATATGTTTGAGTATGTTGTTAGTGGCTTCATCCCTATTGCTGTTAGTGACACCAGCTGATAAGAAAAACATGAAGTGTGATGGAAAGGCAAGAAATGCCTTATATGCCTCCATGTCCGATAAAGAATTCACCAAGGTGATGGAGTGTAACACAACTAAACAAATTTGGGACAAATTGAAGAATATCTATGAAAGAGACAAGGTTATGAAGGAAGCCAAACTACAAATCTAAAGGAGCAAATTTGAAGACATAAAGATGTAGAATGATGAGATTATAAATGCATTCTTCACAAGAGTAAAGAAAATTGTGTGTTTCATCAGAGGCTATGAAGAAGAGATCCACATTGCCATTGTGGTAAGGAAAATACTTAAAACCTTGCCAAAAGCTTAAAACGCCAAAGTCTCTTCCATAAAAGATTAAGATATAGATAAACTACCCTTAGATGACCTGTAGAGCATATTGGTATCTTCTGAAATGAGAATAGCCCCAATGAACAAAGAAAAGAAGTCTAAGGTGTAGAAGGAGTTTGTTTTCGAGGAAATGAGGAAATTAAAGATTAAAGACCAAGAAGAGGAGTTTGATAGCAAAGAAGATGGTGATACTGATGAGAACCATAACAATGATGACTGGAAAGCTCCAATGGATACAAGACTGTCTCTTATACACATCTAGATGTGTATAAGAGACAGTATCTGATGCGGAAAACCCAAAGGGAGCCAACGCACACAAGGAATCAAAGCTGAACCAGGAAAGCTAAATCAGAGTTAAATAACAAAAACCCTAGACCCAACAGGTGAAGGAACACGAATCTAGGGTATTTAAGAATGATATGGATGCCACACTCCAGAACAGAAAGGAATTGGGAGTGATAAGTCGATTGGAACGCCATCAGAAGAAGTACCTCTTGATAAGTTCTTTAGATCTCAAAAGAACTGAGGGAGAAAACCCTTACTCTCTATTTCACTCAAAGTTGTCTGTCCTTCAGAGCTTACAAGTGGTGCCTATTTATAGGCAAAGATAGCAATCCTAAATAGGAACAAATTCCTACTTAGGACAAATCCTTATTTTGAGAAATTTTTAACAATGGAAAAATTCCACAACAGAAAATACTCTTGTTTAGGAGTGAGTGCTATTGCTTAATACGGGTTATCAAGTACTCCAATGATATTAATTCTGTCTCTTATACACATCTAGATGTGTATAAGAGACAGGATTTAGCTTTCCTGGTTCATCTTTGATTCCTTGTGTGCGTTGGTTCCCTTTGGGTTTTCCGCATCAGATACTAAGCTAAATGAAGTCATGAAATACATAACTAGGAACTTGAGGAAAGGAAAAGGAAGGTTCAAGGAAAAATTACCCTTGAAGTGCTTCAGGTGTGGAGCAATTGGGCACTTTGTCATGGATTGCCTAAAGAGAAGCAAACAATGAGGATGATGATGAGCTAGTCCTAAGGAGGAGAACAAAGTAATTCAGCTACTTTGAAGCTGAAAATTTAGGTACTAAAGGGAAAAAAAAAAAATTCTCCAAATCCAAAAGAAGGAATTTCCTGAATGAGCTAGATGAAGAAGATTATGAAGAGGAAAGTGATGATGATTTCGTTAATGAGGCTACAAAGGATGTCTTAGTCACTCAAGTAGATGATGATCACAAATCTTTAAGTGATGAGGAATCAACAGAAGAGGAAGAGGATGAGTTGGTGTAGCAACTTGAGATTGAGTTGAGGGCTTGTTTAGACAAAAACAACAAGCATGAAAAAGAGGTAAATCATCTCAAGAAGCTATATGAAAATTTTACTGTTGATGATTTTGATCTCCAAGTGAAGATAAAGGAGTTTAAAGAAAAAGAGAAGGAATACTTGAAGAGAATTGAGGAGTTAATCATATTTAAGGCAAAGTAAGGCAAGATACATGAAGACCTTAATGCTAAGGTGATTACACAAGAGCAACAGATGTTGACTTTACAAACCAAGCTTCACAAGGCCGAGTTTGAGCTAAAGAAACATAAAGAAAGCTTTATGTAGGCCATGGAAGTGAAAGGAGATACATCATTAGCAAATGCCATCAAGGAGGATTCTATTAGAAAGTTGGATGAGTGTCTAAGCAATCAAAGACCTTATTCTATGGGGAAGAAAAGACTTGGCTACATTGAAAAGTTGAGTGAAAAGGTAGAAGAAAAGAAAAAAATTGTATTTGTGCCCGAAAGCAAGCATAATGATGTGATGGAGGAGAGAGACCAACACAAGTTAAAATGGGTTAGGAAAAACATGGTAGAGACTCTTATCTAAAGGAGACAAGCTGTCAAAGATGGAGAAAAGGTTGTCACACCAATTGCTAAAGAAAAGAGACATGGACTTGGTAAAAAAAAGTAAATCCAGGTTCAAAGGATTTTGCTAGAGCTATGATAAGTATGAGCATAAGGCCAATGTGTGCTAGAGTAATAGGCCTAGAATGAAGATAAATGTAAGGCAAGAGTCTAAAGGGAGACTCTATCAAGAAAAGAGGCAGTCTTAGGTAGACAAAAGTTATATTCCACTGAGAAATAGGATTTACTTGTTAGGGGAGATCTGTGGAAGATGTGAAAGGGTTGGACATACTATTGAGGACTATTGGACATTGTTGCCTTATCAAAGAATGCAAAGAAGAACACCAACACCAACTCCTTCATTCAGCCAAAGAAGAAAAAAAAAAAAGGAAAAGAAACATTTATGGTTGTGAAAGTAGCCTTAAAAGCTTCTGAGAAAGAAAAGTCATTGATCCTAGACATTGACTACTCTTCACACATAATAGGAGACTCCAAGATATTGAAGGGAGTAGCCTAATATGATGAAGGGTCAGTCAAATTTGAAAATGATGGGTACTTGGACATTTATGGGTTGATGAGATAAAGATCAATCAAGGGTGATAGGTAATTCATTTCCTTCATTTATGAATTTAAAAGAAAAATCATCGATCCTAGACAATGACTGCTCTTCACACATGACAGGAGACTTCAAGATATTGAAGGGAGTAGCCAAATATGATGAAAGGTCAGTCAAATTTGAAAATGATGGGTACTTAGACATCTGTGGGTTGATGAGACAAAGATCAATCAAGGGTGATAGGTACTTCATTTCCTTCATTGATGATTTTAAAAGAAAATTCATCGATCCTAGACAATGATTACTCTTCACACATGATAGGAAACTCTAAGATATTCAAGGGAGTAGCCAAATATGATGAAAGGTCAGTCAAATTTGAAAATGATGGGTACTTGGACATCTGTGGGTTGATGAGACAAAGATCAATCAAGGGTGATAGGTACTTCATTTCCTTCATTGATGATTTTAAAAGAAAATTCATCGATCCTAGACAATGATTACTCTTCACACATGATAGGAAACTCTAAGATATTCAAGGGAGTAGCCAAATATGATGAAAAGTCAGTCAAATTTGAAAATGATGGGTACTTGGACATCTGTGGGTTGATGAGACAAAGATCAATCAAGGGTGATAGGTACTTCATTTCCTTCATTGATGATTTTAAAAGAAAATTCATCAATCCTAGACAATGATTACTCTTCACACATGATAGGAAACTCTAAGATATTCAAGGGAGTAGCCAAATATGATGAAAAGTCAGTCAAATTTGAAAATGATGGGTACTTGGACATCTGTGGGTTGATGAGACAAAGATCAATTAAGGGTGATAGGTACTTCATTTCCTTCATTGATGATTTTAAAAGAATGGTTTGCATTATATTCTTGAAATATAAATTAGAGGCTCTCAATAATTTCAAGAGCCAAAGCAGGCTGGCTGAAAACCAGTTGAGGGGAAAAATTAAAAGCCTCAAGACAAATAATAAGATAGAATACATATACAGTGAATTTGAATATTATTTAAAGAAGCATGAAGTGAAGTATGAATATACTATTCCCTACACATCCCAATAAAATGGAGTGATCAAAAGGAATAATAGAAGTTTAGTGAAAATGGCAAGAACTATGTTGGTTGAGCATAGTATATCACATGTCTTCTCGAGAAAGGCTATCACCACTGTAATTTAGGTTCAAAATAGATAACTGATGAGACCACATATTGACAAAACACCTTATTAACTATGGTAAGGAAAGAAGCCAACAATAAAATACTTTAAAGTGTTTGGGAGCTTGTTTCTCATTAAACTCAAAGGTAAACATCTCGACAAATTTAATGAGAATAACTTGAAGGCATATTCTTGGACTATGTACCAAATAGAAGAGGTTTCATATGCTCTAACAAAAGATTGCTAAAAATAGTGGACAATTTTGATGTTAAAGTGATTGAAGATGGTGTTACAATGCAATCATAGCATGTGGAAGCTGAAGATGGCATGCATTACAAATAATGAGAGTCTAACAGTGATGAATCTGAGGCCATTTAGCATGAGGAATATGTTGATTCTCAAATTACAAGTGATAAAGAAAAAGAATAAAGGCATTTTCAAACTTATAATAGAGCGAAAGCTGAAGTTGTGGCCAAAAATATTATTGGTAGAAAAGAGAACTTTGTATAAACTATAAAAAGACTATGGGGGTGGTGAACAAACCTCACTGATTTTCGAGGTTGAACCCAAGTTCATAGAAAAAGCATTAAAACACAAGGAATAAGTGTGTGCTATGAATGAGGAGCTTAACCAAATTGAAAAAAATAACACTTGGTGTTAAGTACCTAGACTTAAAGGAAAAAACATCATTGGAACCAAGTGAGTTTTTAGAAATAAGCTCAATGAAAAGGGTGAGGTGGTAAGAAATAAGGCAAGACTTATTTGCAAAGGCTACTCACAAGTAGAAAGTGTTGACTTTGAAGAGATATTTACTTTAGTGGCTAGACTTGAAGCCATAAGAATATTTATGGTCATTGTTGCTCAAAGGAACTACAAATTCTATCAGATGAATGCAAAGCCTGCATTTTTGAATGGAAAGTTTAAAGAGGAGGTATTTATCGAATAACCTAATTGTTTTTATACTTGATCATGATGGTTTAAGTGTGTGCAGATTAAACAAGACTTTATATGTAAAGAAGGTATATATTCATAAAAAGAGGGAGTAGCTTGATGGATAAAGGGGAAGAAGTAGAAAAGGGGAAGTTATGAATGACATTGTGTAGGAGGAGCAGTAAATGTCAACAATTCTTGTATGTGCATTGTTGGATTTAATGTGTTGCCAACAAATCCAAAGGAGGAGATTGTTGAGCTCATCTTTGATGACTAATGTTAGATTTGTTACATGGTTATATGTGTTGATTTGAGGTTATGAATACTGTTAAGATAAAGAGAGATTATTGGAAAAAAAAAAACGATGATAACAAGTCAACCCTGATGTTAAGGAGTCAATGTTGACTATGACCCTAAATTTTAGGAGTCAAGATTTATCGTTGACTATTGACTCTAAATTTTAGAAAGTCAATATTGACCATAGACCCTAAATTTTAGGACTCAAATCTGGTTGTTGATTGTAGGGCAACATTTAGAAATCAACGATGATTATTGATTATTGTGTAGCCCTAATCTCAATGCTTTATTAATACCCTATGCATTCTTGCAAAAAGAATGTGTACTGTAGAAAATTGAGTAAACAGCAAAGGCAAAGCAGCTAGTCAAGGAGAGAAAGAAAGTGGGCAAGGCAACCGACCAAGGAGAGTGCAGTAGCCACCAACCAGAGGCAGCAAGGCAGCTGACCAAGGAGAGTGCAACAATCACCAAGGAGAACCAGTAAGGTGTAGCCAGCCAAAGAGAAAAGAAAGAGAGCAAGGTAGCCAGCCACTCACACCAACAAACCCTTATGAAGACAACCACCACACCAATAAGCCCTCACAAAGGTGACAACAGCAGCTAGCCACTCACACCAACAAACCCTTACCAAGACAATCACCACACCAGTAAGCCCTCATAAAGGTGACAACAGTAGCCAACCACCACACCAATACATCCAGGAGGCTTTCCATCAGAGCAGCAACACATCCTAGCACATCTAAAAGGCTTTCTAGCAGACCAGCAACACATCCCAACACATCTAGGAGACTTTCCAACAGACCAACAACACATCCTTGCACGTTTAGGAGGGTATCCCAACACCAGCAGCACATCAAGGAGGCTTCCTTGCACCAGCAGCATGTCCAGGATGATATACCTGCTCCAACAAACACCACCAAGGCAACAGCCACACCAGTAAACTAACAAAGTAGCCAAGGAAAAAAAAATCAGGAGGTGGAGCAATAGCACAAGGGTTCTGCACTAGCAACTAATGTGCAGCAGCAGGTGGTGCACTAGCAGATAGTAGCAGTGTGTAGGGATAGCAGTAACGGCATAAGAAAACAGCGAATAGCAATAGCGACATGAGTACACAAATGTAGCGCACTCTAATAGCAGAAATAGTGCATGTGGAAAATAGTCGCAGTGTATGCGAAGAGAAGGCATAGCTTGCGTGGACAACAGGCAGAGTGGGTGTGGACAGCAGGCACAGTGCTTGCCAACAACAAGCGCAATGCATGCAGGCAGCAGGCAACAGCAACAGTGCATAAGGGCAGCAAGCAGCAACAACAACACATGTAGACAACAGCAAACATACGTGAGAGTGCCTACAAACAACATTAATAGTGCCTATGGACAGCAGCAGGCACGAACAATAGCACAATGGATGTGGACATCATTAGTAGCAGACAACATTAGCAGCACATGTAAATAGCAACGACAACGCGTACAAACAATATTAGCATCACGTGTTGGTAGCACCAATAGTGAAGGAAACAACATTGGCCGCAAAGGAAGGAGAAGATTCATATTTTGCTCTGGCAATATATACACATTGAGTGATCATTCTCTAAGAAAGGTTTTACTATAAACTAGTGATAAATTTATTGAAAAACAGAGTGAGATACCCTTGGAGTAATCGAGAGATCAACTTCTTGATTGGAACATCATTGTAAGTGGTTAAAAAGTAGTCCTTTCACAAGTGGTTAAGGAATGATGATTCCATAATCAAACTATATCCTTTGATAACAAGAGTGAATTGTGTAATTTTGTTGTGATCCTAGCACACCCTGAACATAGTTCACATATTGTGGGTGAACAATGTAAAAATTATTTTGTGTTCTTTGGTGCTTGTATTTGATTGATATTCGTACTATCGGTATCACATAAAAAAGAGATATGAAATTGGATCATTGGCTCTAACAAATCACAGAGGTTAAATCTAGATCAATTTGTAAAAAAGACACATCTCACATTGATTCACCTCCCTCTTAATGTGAGACTTAAAACGGTCCTCATCAAAACTAATCTTTAGTTATTCTTTAATCTCGAACCAAGTTTGTATGCATAAAACTACATATTTTAACTAATCCAAGGAAATAGTTGAATGAAATTTAGGTTTGATTAACTAATAATATAAGTCTCGCTAAGGGATAAGCCAACAAATAGTCTTAAACCTTTCTAATTTTTCTAATTTAGATCTAAATGTTACGAATCCTTGTTAATGTAATATTATTAGAGATGAAAATTAGTCAACTGTTAAGTTTGTTAATTAAAGTACAAATATACATATAAATGATAGTATAAGAAACTAAGATATATCCCTAATACCTTAATTACTCTTGCTATGTTACATATTTTGGCCCATATTACAAATGTTCTTCCTCTTGTTTAAAATTAATGATTTCACTTTTTGCCACTTTCTTGAATAATTGTTTTCCTCAATTTGATTGTTAGAAACACCTATCATTGTAGAAACTAATGAAAGAGATTAGAGACAAAAAAGGTTACAGCAATGTTGTGCCAATATGGGAAGGAAATGATGATAAGGACATCATGGACCAATCTAAACTCAAGAAAAAGATTTGTTTCATATGGGCAGTTTAAGGTAAGACTTAACAATTTATTTATTTTTGGTTAACATTTATTAGAATATTTTTTTTTGATATTAAGTAACAAGAATTATTTTTTTACATAAAATATAAAAAACTTATTAATTTTATTTTGTAAGAATTCACATTTTTTTGTATTATAGTTAATTGATTAAGAAGTTTTTCTTTTTGTTATAATTCATTAATAAGATTTAATTATTTATTTTGCTTAATATCTGCAACATGAAGGTTGTGGTGTATTCCATTAGATTGATCCTCTAATATGTGAGAGATCAACGTAAATTGTTTTTGGATTGTCAAGAAAGTTTAGCATAATAGAGAGGGATAGGGTATGACATTAAAAGGAATTGAAGTTCCTTTGTATTGTGGTTGGTTTGCCAATAATGGGTTTTTGGGTGATGTTGACTTGGGTTGCAAAAAGAATATTTTTTAAGTAGTTTGCAATTGGAGATATGGGAAAACATTTGGTAGTTGCTCAAAAAATTCTATATCTTCAAAATGCTTTTTGTTTGTAATGTATTTTAAACCTACTAAGGTAAATGTGTAACAATGTGATTGATAATCCCTTTAGTTAGACCACCTAATGAAATTTGTGATGTTGCAATTTGACCAATTAAATTAAATTTGGTGAAGCAACAAAATGTAAGGCATAATTAGGTGTTAAATATTCCTGTTCATCATAATATCTCTAACCAAATGGTTTGATACAACTTGAGTTTCAATAATAAAAACAAAGGGCAAGGCATAATTAAATGAAAAATGTACCTATTCATTAAAATTCCAAGGTACATGTTTCCAATTTATGATGTTAACCAAAACAAAAATGTATTTTAAAAGACAAAAATTGGCCAAGCACAAAAACAAAACCATGGTTAATCAAAAAGGTTATGTAATAAAAACCTTCTCTTCATTTCTTTAGTCATCAATGTGTCCTATGTTTCCTTTTCTTTGCAATCTATTTCTACTCCTCATCCATTTGACTTTACAAAAAACATTAATAACCCCAAACTAATTCATTTGAAATGATAATGGACACATTTTAACTTTATGGGATTGTCATGAAAGAATTAGACCCCCCCAGTTGTTGTTGTACTGTAATAACAATGTAACTACTTCTAGTTGTCAACCTATTTGATTATCTTGAAGGATCCTTAATAGTTTAAGACACATATGGATTTGCAAGGATTTGCAAGGATTGTGTTGGAAATTCATTTTTATCTTTTATAGTCATATGGGCTTTAACACCTTCAACTGACGTACTAGCCTTTCTACCACCCATATCATGTCCTAAGCTATCCTCCCTTGTACCAACACTTACTTCTTATTCATTGTGAATTACACACACTTCAAATTCCTTATGCTTCAATATAATATTACTTTTCTCCATAATTATACTATCTTTGTTGTCTAAGACCTTTAAGCCTTTATCTAAACTTTTTGCTAGTAGCATGTAATATAGTTCTTTAAAACTGGGATACCCTAACAGTTTGATAACTATATTTTACACATCCCAATAGTTGAACCTATCAACCTTAACCAACATTACCTCATTCATAATAAGTGTATGGTTCCTTGTTTAATACCCTACCATGTTAGATATATATGAACTCATCAATATCATCCATCTTAAAGATGAAAAAAAAACAACAAACATAAAGCCCCATGTTATAAAAAAATACCTAAATAAAGTCAAACACAAATAGACAACCTTTATTATTTTTTAAGGCCTTATGTTTCATACATGATTATGAACGTGGTCCTAAGAATAGTAATCATTAGGACAATATAATGAATTTTTCATTATTAAATTACAACTTGACTATCAAAGTCTTACATCAATAACTATTGAGACGACAATTTAAATATAACAAACATGAAATATATACAAATATACACACTAATACATAAAAACCAAAGAAAGTCATTTAACTAAATACAAACATTCAATACCATTTTTAGAAGGACAAATTTCATGAATTTAGGAACATAAGGAAACACATAATAAAAAATAATAATTGCAAAATGTCTTTATGTAATAATTAGACAAAGAGAAATGCCAATAAATGTAGATGAAGAGAAAAAACAACTTTTTTCATCATGTCAACATGACGAAACTCAACAACAACCAAATAAACTTACACACTTGTTGAAGAGTTCTAGCAATTAAAGGCAACGATGAAGGTCATATCTTTATTTGAGTGTTTTTTTTACAAGTGGTAAGTACATAAATTAGGATGAGCATTGAAGAAAGAGTCCAAAACGTGGCTATTGTTTTTGGCTTAGGTTAGAAAAACCCTAATTTGTAGAAAACATCAAAAAGAGAGGACCACAATGCACTCATGCAAGTATTTTTTATTTGTTGTATGTATTCAGTTAAAAAAAAATCATAAATTAATTATGTTCCTATATATTTTTATACATTAACTAACAAACTTAATGGTTAACTAATTTTTGGTCTTTCATAGTACTACATTGATAGGAATTCGTAATATTTATGAATGAATTGAAAAAATCAAAAGGTATAAGAGTATATTGAAAATATTAAAAAGTTTAGGACTATTTTTTGACTTATCCCTACTAGTTGACAGTGAGTATTAAATTCAAGAGTAAAATTCAATGTTTGAACCAAAAATACCACTCTTAGTTAAGTAGGCACAAAAGAAAACAAGAAATAAATTATGATTTCATCATTAAAATTGTAAGAAAATATATTTACCAAAATAATAAAAAATGTAGTCTAAGTTTATATATATTGGAAGCTTTACTTGGCATTATGCTTTTTATTCACCTCTACTTATAAAGAAAAGCATAATATCCCAATATTTGTATGTCACCCCTATTACATCATAACTATATATAAGGATACATTACCAAAACTTAGAAAAAAATTAGATATTGTTTATGTGAAGATTTCTCATAAATTTACAAATTAAGAATCTTAAAATATGTTATAATTACAAAGATGTGATTACAGTGAAAAAAATTATGAATCAATCAAAATAAATTTAATTATAATCAAATAAAAATTCTATTAATGTATAAACTCTCATCTTAATTTTAAAATTAATTTAATTTAACTAATTATTTTTCTTAAATATAAATTAACTATAAAAATAACTTAAACTAAATTTAACATTTTTAATCAAATATCTAAAACTTGTGCAACATGTATGTCCAAATTTAGTAGGTTGATAAATTTTAGTCATAACAAAGTAAAAATAAGTAAAGAGAGTGTGTGGAAGAGAGAGGCTTGTCTATAAATCAAGAACTAATTAAAATTATCAACATTAACTTGGTACAATGCTAGTGAAAATTCTAATTGGTTGGATATTTGACAATTGTTCTTATGTCAAAACTATCTCTTTTTGGATTTTCAAAATTACCCCCCAAAAAGTCTCCTTTCATCCTTGTTTTATTTTACAAAAGTCACAACATACAACTCTAAAAATTTCTAATTTTATAGGCTTCCTTAGTAGACAATATTGGGATCTTAGTCCCTTCTTTTATGGAGAAACCCAATTCTTTTCATGAATTTGATATAGTCCCTTGAAAAATGTTTCATCACGTAACTTAAAATATTTAATGAGCATTTGATATCTCATTATGGCTCCTAGAAACTTTAAGAAAAGAGAGGATACTACAAACTATAAAGAGGGATGAAAAAAGAAAGAGAAAAAAAACAGTGCAAGTTTTAAGATGATAATGACATTTGATCTCATTTTTTGTTAAGGCAAGATATGGTCTAATCGAGTTGAAATTTGGACAACTTATAATTGTTTTTTATTTGAAAAGGTAGAGATTGGGTTTGGTTTATATTATAAGTCTAAATTTTAGCTTCCAGTTTGTAATATGTAATTTAAGAGGAATTTTGTCAAGTATTAATTATCTTTGCAATCAAAAAGTGATTTAGTCTTTTTAGGCTAATTTTTAATTTGTTGGTTGGGGATATTGTTGAGGTCATTTTTTATGGTTAATATTAGATTTGTTGTCAACACCATCTCACATGGTTATATGTGTTGATTTGAAGTTATGAATACTATTGAGTTGTAGAGAGGTCATTAGGAAAAACTAGTGATGGCAGGTTAACCCTGATGTTGATGAGTCTATGTTGACTATGACCCTAAATTTTAGGAGTCAAAATTGGCAATTAACCCTAAATTTTAAGAGTTAAGATTGTCCATTGACCTTAAATTTGAGGAAGTTAATGTTGACCATTGACCCTAAATTTTAAAACTCAAATCTAGGCATTGATTGTAAGACAACCTTTGCGAATCAACGATGACTACTGATGATCGTGTAGCCTTAATCTCAAGTCTTTATAAATACCCTATGTGTTCTTGCAAGAAGAATGTGTGCTACAGAAAATTGAGTAAACGACAAAGGCAAGGCAGCTGGTCAAGGAGAGAAAGAAAGAGGGTAAGGCAGTTGGCTAAAGAGATTGCAGTAGCTACCAAGTAGAGTGCAGTAGTCACCAAGGAGAAGTAGCAATGCGCAACCACCCAAGAAGGAAAGAAAGAGAACAAGGTAGCTGACCACCCATACTAGCAACTTTCACTAAGACAACCAACTCACCAACAAGCCCTTACAAAGGTGATAGTAGCAACCAGTCACCACAACAACACATCCAGAAGGCTTTTTAGTAGACCAGCAGCACATGCTAGCACATCCATAAGGCTTTCTAGGAGACTAATAGCACGTCCTTGCACATTCAGAAAGGTATACTAGCAACAACAGACATCCCTATAGGTTTAAAAGGGTATACTAGCACCAACAACATATCTAAGAAGCTTCCTTGCACCAGTAACACATCCAAGATGATATACTCACACTAGCAAACACCACCAAGGCAACAACCGCACCAGAAAATATCACCAAGGTAGCAACTACACTAGCAAACCAACAAAGCAACCAAAACAAACAAAGAGGTGGAGCAACAGCATAAGGATCCTACACTAGCAACCAACGTGCAATAGCAAATGGATCACCAGAAGAGGACAACAGTGCACTGGGATAGCAACAGCAAAGCGAGCAAATAGCAGCAGTGCGAGCGAATAGCAATAGCGGTTTGAGTAAACAATAGTAGTACACTTGAATAGCAAGAACAACGCATATGGACAACAGTCACAATGTGTGCGGACAAAAGGCACAACTTGTGCAGATAGTGGGCACAGTAGGTGCAAACAATAAGAACAACTAGTGCAGACCATAGGCACAACATCTGCAGACAAGAGGCAACAATGATAGTACATTCATTTAGCATTAATAGTGCGTGTGAATAGCAACAAATAGCAATAGATAGACACAACAACACATACAAAAGACAGTGTATAGACAACATTAATAGCGTATGCAAATAGCAGCAAATAGAATTAGCAGTGCACGTAGACAACAACAATAGTGCATGCAAACAACATTAATAGCACATGTAGATAAAAATGACAATGTGTATAGTCAACATTAAAGTCACATGCAAGCAGCACCGACAGAGGGTGAAATAACACCAGTAATGAAGGAAGGAGAAGATTCATATTCTGCTCTACAGTCTGTACACATTGAGTAATCATTCTCCAGGAAAGATTTTAGTATAAACTCTTGATAAATTTATTAAAAAATAGGGTAAGATACCCCTGGAGTGATTGAGAAATCATTGTAAGTGGTTAAATAGTAGTTCTTTCACAAGTGGTTAAGGAATGATGATTCTACAATCAAACTGTATCCTTTGATAATAAGAGTGAATTGTGTGATTTAAGAGTGATCATATCACACCATGAACATAGCTCACATACTATGGGTAAACCACGTAAAAATTATTGTGTGTTCTTCAGTGCTTGCATTTGATTGATATCCATACGACTTCTCTCACATAAATAAGAGATAAAAAAATTGGATCACCGGTTCTAATAAGTCACAGAGGTTAAATTTGGATCAATTTGTAAAAAGGGCATATCTCACACTAGTTCCTCAACAAATGGTGTTAGAGCCTGGTTCCTTTGTTGATCCAATTTTTCTGTTTTGAAGTAAAAATGTGCATTGTTGTGTGAGTTGTTATTTCTACTGCTACTTAAGATTATGGATAACATAAACTCTTTAACCACTTGTAGAAGGATCACTCCTTAACCACTTACAATGATCTTTCGATTACTTAATGGATTGATCTCACAATCACTCCAAGGGTCTCCCACCTTTTTTTCAAGAAGTTTATCAAAAATTTTATAACTAAAACTTTCCTAAAAATTACTCAATGTGTATATAGGCTACTATTGCAAAACATAAATCTTCTCCTTCCTTTGCTATTGCCTTCTCCTTGCTGCATTTGCTTTCTTCTCCTTGCTACAATTGCTTCCTTCACCATGCTACAATTACTTCCTTCTCTTTGTTGCAATTGCTGGTTTCTCCTTAGTCATTGCATACCTTCTCCCTTGGTATGGTTGATTTGTGGCCACTGCACACCTTTCCTTGGTGTGGTTGATTGGTTTCCACTAAACACCTCTCCTTGGTGTGATTTGCTGCTACACACTCTCTTCCTGGGTATAGTTGATTTGTCGTTATCTCCCTCTTTGGTGGTTGCTATACCTTTTTCTTCAAGTATTTGTTGCACATTCTCGTTCGGGTGGTTGTTGTACTTTCTCTTTTAGGTGACTATTGTACTTTCTCCTTTGAGTGGTTGTCACACCTTATTCTTTGAGTGATTGTTGTACCTTCTCTTTGTGTGGTTACCAGCTGCTGCTGCCGCAATCATTCTAATTCTTCTTCCAGTGTTATTGCAATACAAATAACAATCTCTCACAACATCCTTGTTAAATATTACAGCATCTATATTAAATTTGCATATACTTTGCGGAGATAAGACTATATCGGTCTTGTGGTTGTATCTTCACCTTCATGGTAGGGTAAACACCTCTAATATTTAATGTGAACTCATCATTGTAAAGTTACATTTTGTCCACTTTACTTATATCTATCACTACAGTCAGATATGAATTAGATTGTAAATTTGCTCAACTAAAACTGATTTAATTGCAAAATTTTGTTTATTCTTACTAGATTCATTCCACAATTACGTAAAAATCAATCATATATATTTCCTTTCATATGCAGCCATTACTCATACCGGAACCATCAACACATACACTCCACTAGAAATTTATCTTTTTTACATGGGACATCATTGCTCGTCTTGGTATCGCATGTCCCCTTTCTCGAGCCAATCACAATGCCCTCTTTATCAGATATATTCCAAAAATAACATCTTTGAGCTTGATTTCTCTATTTTTCCCATCAAATATCCTATCTTCTATCAATACAACCTTTATAATAAATACTACATGAATAAAATCTTAAATATACTAGGCCAGTACCTGACATGTGTCTTTTAAATCACCTAAGAAATTACCTAACCTCAGTTGACAAATAATCTCGTTCAAAGATACCCTAATCTTAAAGATCGAACACAGAATGTTAAAGCATATAAAGATGAGCCAGGTCAGTTAACAGATATCGTCCCCACTAGCCTCAATTTTAACTTCTTCCACAGATTACAAAGTTTTGGAGCTTCTAACAGTAACAAAGGAATTTTATACAAAACATTCATAATGTTGCCTCACAACATTCCTGGCATTATATTTTTCTATTAGAGATTAAACTATTGCAGTTCGATTCTCATGTCAATATGGCAAAGTTTGGCCGCTAAAAATGTCCACATGCAGCTGCGTAAATTTAGGACTTGTCTCAGGATTGTTTCTCTAACTGGTTGTTAGAAGAGTTCACCTCTACTAAAGTTGAAGTAAAATGTTTATTAGCCCAACCATGTATTTTAGCCAACTCACCAAAAATAAAGAAAAAGAAAAAATAAACCATGTGTTTAAGCCGTTTAATTTGTGATCAGGTTCTGCCATTAATATGTATCCTCACAAATACAATAACTAACATCAACACATACCAGAAGAAAATTACTTGAAAATCAAGATCATACAATATAAATACTTACTCTTCCTCAATTGTGGCCTTTTCTAGCCATTGCACAAAAGCCCGTGGTCTATTTAGGACTACATGCCCCTGATTATGGAAATGGAAACTATGTAAGAGGAAGTATTACTGAGACAGATTCATCCAGAGAACACAGCAGCATGTCCAGTCAGAAATGTAGGAAAGAGACTGAAATCAAAGGAACACGTTCAAGTAGAAGTTCTACAAAAGCATATGGCTGAAGTAACCAAGTCACCTAACTTTCACTAGTTTTCTCCTCAGCAAAATCCTAGCAGTTTCAAAATATAGTCTTAATATAATGTGTGAAAGGTATTAAAGTTTCTGTCTATTGCTATAGTTGATTTGCTGTCAGAACAGTAGATACGAATCAAATACAGAAGGTATGAGATCAAAATTCAACCATTCTCTTTTGGTGCATTTAACAACGTTCTAGATGTGGAAGTCCTGAATTACAATTCAGTCTTTAAAGCATGGAATTTTCTATCATTCAGAGTATAAGCGTTCATTTCTAAGTAACCAGAAAAATCACGGTACAAAGCCAATCTGCAGCAGTCAAAAGTATCCCCGTCTATCACTGAAGGCATATATCAAAAGAAATTAGCCTAACACTTCTTAACGAGCAAAGGGCCACGACACAGAAAAAAATACAGGAGTGGCGAACAATAAAGAACAAAGCATACTCACCCTATCCATGTCCGTTGGAAAAGGATCAACTACTAGAGTGGGAATCTCATCCATCAGGTCGTCAGAACGGCCTGAATGCAGTATCAGTGTAAAGCCTCCCATCCCAGACCGCCGAAGGTCTTTCTGCTTCTTGTACCAGTATTACATTATAAGACACTGCCATTTGCTGTAAGGAGTCGTAATTGCTATCACGGCAACATGAAAGGGCATTTGGACACTCTTTGTCACTTTGCTTGCAACGGTGCTTGATATGCATGTATAGCCCGAGAGGTCCAATTCTTATACATGAACAACAAAATAAGTTTTTTTTAGGAAATTTGAGATATATTTCAAAAAATAAAACAAAAATATCATTGTAAATCTACACAAATAACATTTATAAATATCACTTTAACCAATGTCACTAAATCTTATAGTGATATTTTCAAATATGGTTGTGGTGGTAGATATAATAATATTTTAAAAATATTATTATAATATATTATATTGTGACATATATAATTATCACTAAATTCATATATAATTGTGATAATATGTCATAAATTTTATTAATTAATAATTTAATACAATATTTATCAAAATCATAATTATGTAAATTTGATATTTATCAAATTCATAATTATATAAATTTTAAATTTATTATTATATTCAATAATTATAAAAATTTTCAGTTGAATAGCTGATAATTATTACTCTCAAGAAAAAATAAAAATAATAAAACTATAACAATCTTTTAATCAAATATTATTTTTATTATTAATAATAAAATTTATTTTACAACAATAATTACAAAAAAATTACATATTTAAACAAATAATTTGAGACTTTTTTCTTTGTATATTTAAGAATTAAAATAGAATATCTATATAAAATAAACACCCTTCGTTCCTCACACCGTGTTTTAAACTCTTAGTTATGAATTATTTATCTTCTTAAAATCTCATTAATTTGTAAAGTTACAATCGCTTTAAGAATATTCTTGACACCTTTGACACGTAACCTTTTTCAAGTATACCTTAATCCTAAGGCTAAAAACTACAATGATGAAGCAAATTGAAGTGAGCCTAAAAATCCTTAATCCTGAAGGGCCTACAAGCTTCGGACATTACGGGTTTAAGGTTGCGAGCCCAAAATATTTGGGTTTACAGTCGGCCGCCCTCTCCGGTGGTTTTCTTTCACTAGCATCGTACCAAAATCCCAAAACCCAAATCCTCTCTCTCCGAGTTGCAAAGCAGTGATTTTCGGAGGTAACGTTTTTCCTCTCCATTTGCCTTTTTTTTTTCTTCGTTTTCTTTTCCGTGTTTTTTGATTTTCAGTGATTTTTTTCTCTTTTTTTTATTTTGGGGTTTTGATTGAAATTCGAATTGGAAATTTTTTCATGGGTATTTTTGTATGAATCTGAATTTGTAACCTTGAATAAGAACACTCCAGACTGCATCAGTGAGGCTTTCCTACTGGTACTTGAAGAAAATGGGTTCTTTGTTATTTTCTTGCCTGTTCTCTGTAGTCAATGTTGAGATATTATCATGGCAGCCACTTGGTACTGAAAACATTTTGTCGATTCGTGATTTTTAACAGAGACGAATGAAGAACCAATTGAGGAAATTATTTTGAGACGTGCTTTGGCGTTGAGGTATGCCTATCCATCTGCCTACAATCTTCCAGGAATGGCTATTGTTTGTGGTTCATCACTTCAGGCACATACTGGCCAACAAAGGGCCTACTCTAATTTTCGCGAAATTGGTATTGTCGAGAGGAAAGAATCTGGGTCTAAGGAATCTTTGAATGAAAAGTGCAAGACACTTGATGATGCTCATAGTTTGGTCAATCAGATGGTTCAAAGGAGACCTTTGCCTTCAATAATCAAGTTTACCATGCTTTTTGCAGAAGTGGCACAAATGAAGCATTATTCGGTTGTGATTTCTTGGAGTAAACAAGTAGAAGTATTAGGAGTAAAACATGATATGAACAGTCTAAATCTCTTGATTGATTGTTTCTGTCAATTGATACGTGTGAATTTTGGTTTTTCTGTGTTGGAAAAGGCATTGAAACATGGTTATGAGCCTAGCTCTGTGTTTATTAATTTTCTTATGAATGGCCTTACTTTGGTAGGTAAATGCCCTCAGTTGATGAGCCTCCTAGATGAGATGGTGAAAAAGGGTTACAAACCTGATTTAATTACTTACAGGACCGCCATAAAGGGTCTATGTAAAGCAGGCAATACACGAATGGCAGTCCAAATGCTGAAGAAGATTGAAGAACATGGTTGTAAGCTTGATGTTGTAGCATATAGCACTATTATAAGTAGTCTTTGCAAAGAAAAGCTGCTAAGTGAGGCTATGGACCTCTTCTCTGAGATGTTGCGTAGAGGCATTCCTCCAACAATAGTTACTTACAATGCTTTTAATTCATGGATATTATTTGGGAAGCCAAATGGATCAGGCACTAGTAGTGTTTCATTTGATGATTGCTAGAGGCCATGTACCAAATGTGGTAAATTATAACACCTTGATAAATGGTTATTGTCAAAGTAGAAGGATGGATGAAGCAATGAAGCTTTTCAAGGAGATGCATCGAGAAAGGTTGTTTCCGGACATTGTTACTTACACTTCCATTATTGGTGGACTTTTCAAGTAGGTTTTCGAATAGCGATCATACAAATATAAGCCGTCATCTTTGGCCAGGTTTGATGTCGCGATAACCACATGACTTGTTAAATCTTTTACCATACCAGTAGGTCTTGTAGCCACCCCATGGTTAGCGGGACCAAAGTTAAAATTACACCAAAATAATGTAGTGGCAAAATGATTCACGCCAAACTTGAATTAATAGTTATCATTGATTGCCACAGCATGGTTGCATTGGGTCTTTGAAAGGATTGTGGTTGGGGTGATCACTAGTGTCCATATCGGACATGACACGATTTGGCCATGGTAACGCCAAGGAAGAGAAAGAATGCGCAACTCTTTTGGTTTGCACTGATAATATGGGGTTTGTATTCTTTTGTTGTTGCTGCCTCCACAAAGAACAAAAGAAACAACGGAAAAAAACGAAGGATTTTATATTATTAGTTGGGATCCTCGTGTTAAAATAATAAACAAATTTATTACATTGATTTATAAAGATTAAATACTAGTTAAGACTTTGAAAACTATTTAATATTTTGATATTATTATCGGTAATTATTATTTCTAAGTATTATTATAATTTTTTAAATTTATTATCATTTATTTTAATTTATCAAATAATATTTGTAGTAATTTATTTTATCTAATTTAATTTAATTTGTCTTATCTTGAAAATAACTTCTTTTTTCATTTGGTTTATAGTTATTAAATCAAAATTCTATTTTTTTCTTTAATGGTAAGTTGTATATAGACAAAGTTTTACACTTGCATTAGACTGAACAAAAAGATTTTCTTTGACAACAAAAAACACATATATAAAGTAATTTATATTTATAATATATATGACCCTATTACATGTAGGTTTTCATATCTAGGCCACTAAATTTATGTGGTGTGTCTTGTCCTACTTAATTAAAGCGTTTTCAAAATAGTTATCCTAACAAAGTAGGAAAACGAAAGAAATTCGATTTATTGATCTATTATTGATATTGTAGAATACTAATACGAGTTTTCAAAGCTTCTCCTCTCAATTATTTACCCATGCAACTGTAATACGAGAATTATTTTAATACTTACCTCATTCCACTAACACTACAACTTTACAGTCTCTTTAACTGCAAATAGTTAATCTCATTAATTTAATGGCTCTAATTGTCTCGAAGAACATGCATACAAAATTTTCATTATTGCCTCCTAACATACCTCTTATACCTATTACTCCTTGTGCATTAATTATTACAGCATATATATTAAATTTGTATATACTTTATGGAGATAAAGACTATATCATGTCTTGTGGTTGTATCTTCACCTTCATCTTCAGGTAAACACCTTTGATATTTAATACATACTCATCATTATAAAGTTACATTACGTCCACTTTGCTTATAACTATCACCACAGTCTAATATGAATTAAATTGCAAATTTTCTCGACTAAAAATATTTTAATCACAAAAATTTATTTATTTTTCTTTAACTAGATAAATTCCATAATTACACAAAAATTAATCATCTATATTTCCTTTCATATGCAACCATTATTCATATCAAAACCATCCGCATGTAGACTCCACCATAAGTTTATCTTTTTTAGATGGGACATCGTTACTCTTGTTTTGGTATCACGTGTCCTCTTTCTCGAACCCATTACAATTCACTCTTTATTAAAAATATTCCAAAAATAACATCTATGGAGCTTCATTTCTCTAGTTTTCCCATCAAATATCCTATCTTCTATCCATACAATCTTTATAACAAATACAACATGAATAAAATCTTAAATATACTAGGCTAGTGCATGACATATGTCTTTTAAATCACCAAAGAAATTACTTAACTTCAGTTGATAAATAATCTCATTTGAGCATACCTTAATATTAAAGATTAAACACATAATGTTAAAGCATATAAAGATGATGATAAAAAACCTGCTAGACAACCTTCCCTAAAAACCCTTAAATCAATTTGTTATGCACATCTTAGAAAGCTAGGAGACAAGTTAGGTTGATCAAATCATAATTCTAAGGAAACCAAGTCGTAAAAGCCCTAATCTTAACATGCTATAAAGGTAGATCACTTCCTTGATAAGTCAAGACAATGTATTTTTCTAAGAACACAAGAAAACAAAACAAAGGTTATTGAAAAATACCCCAATCTTATTGATTCTATTTTACATAGTTGTAGCTTTTACATAGACATGTAAATATTACAATCCTATAAGGAAAAGATATTTCTTAACATATCTAAATAGGAAAGCCTTAATTACAAGAGAACTCCCTAATTAAGGAATACAAATCTACCTTGATTAGGAATCCTAAATTTGCCTTGATTAGGAATTCTTAAAAAGACTATCACTAATGATAACTTGACCTAAAGTCAAAGTATAAACCTTAACTCCTAGATCAAGACTTAATTGAACCTACAAGGCCAAATAAACATAAGAAGTTAAGCCTTTCCCCTATGCAATTCGGCCTTAACTTCAAATCCAGCAACACAAAACAAAATCAAGCCCATTAATACAACTTAGCACACAATTAAGCCTTTCCATAAGTTAGTTATATAGCTTGGACTTATATCATAGGTTTCAAGTTTTGTTCTTTAAGTTCCAAGTCTCGTCATAATCTTGCACATAAAGATAAGTGATAATCTTTGATGTAGCCTTGGAAACATTTAAAACAACCTTGGAATCTTCTAGAGCACCCTATTTGTCATGTAGCTCCATGATTAAACCTTGTAAAGCCTCTTTCATCCTTTTTGTATTTACCCTAGTCATTGGACCATTGATTCCTTGCAAAGGATATAGAGAATACTTGCTTTGTTACACTTGAATAACATCTTTTTCTCCATCATTCCTCCCCTCCTTTGAAAGGATTCATCCTCGAATCACCTCTATTAAATAAAGATAAGCCAACAACATTAAAAGTAGTACTAACATTACCATAGTTGCTTGGTGAATCTAGCTTGTAGTCATTGTCATTAATCCTCTTCAAGACTTGAAAAGGTTCGTCTCCTTAAGGCTGCAATTTAGATTTTTTTTACAGGGGTAATCATTCCTTCCTCATATGCACCTATACCCAATTTCTATCTTTAAAGACAACCTTTACATGTCCTTTACTAACTTGCTCAGCATATTACTTATACTTCCTTTCAATGTTAGTTTGAACCTTAGAATGTAAATCCTTTATAAATTATGCCTTTTCATACCATCTTTATAAGTTTCCCTAATAAGCAACTAACAAATAAAACAAATAGGCACACATAATTTATCCCTCTTAAACAGAAACCCTCAATGCATATAAAAATCACCAAATGCACACTTATAACGAGCATTCCATACTTGGCCAAAATTAGAATCATTTGTATACAAGCCTTTGAGCAATTCAAAATCAAGTAACTTAATTTACAAAGACATAAGTAATGTATACCTCCTAAACAATGCATCAACAATGTTTTCCTTTTAATGTTTGTATTTGATTGCCTACGAAAATGTTTCTTTGAACTTCAACCATTTAACATGTCTTTTATTAAGCTTATCTTTGGATTTTAAGAACTTTAAGCTCTTATGATCAAAATGAATGATGAATTCTCTTAGCCACAAATAATGTTGCCATGTTTGAAGAGTTCATACCAATGTGTAAAGTTTGTTGTCATAAGTAGGATAATATAAGGCTGCCCACTTAGCCTTTCACTAAATTAAACAATTGTTTTGGAATCTTACATTTAAACAACCTCTATTCTTATTTCAGATGCATCACATTCTACCTCACAAACTTCATCAAAGTTAGACAATCATAACAAAGGCTCATTAGCAAGCTTTTCTTTTAAAGTATTGAAAGCTTGATCATGCATAACATCTCACTTGAAAACAACATTTTTTTAACAAGTTCATTTAAAGATATAACAATGGAATTAAAATTCTTAACAGACTTTCAATAAAAACTTGCTAACCATGAAAACTTCGTACCTCATTCACGTTCTTAAGCATTCAGTCCCTTATCGCCTTAAAATTCTCCTTATCCACACTAATACCTTGCAAACTAACAACATAGCCAAGAAACATAATGGATTCCATACAAAATGTGCACTTTTTGAGATTAGCATATAGTTAGTTCTCTCTTAACCCATTGAACACAACATGCAAATATTTCACATGTTCATCTAAATTCTTATTATAAATTAAAATATCATCAAAGTAAACTACTACAAATTTCTCCATGAAAGTACATAAGACATGATTTATTAACCTCATGAATGTACCAGGTGCATTGATTAATCTAAAAGGCATTACTAACCACTTATACAATCTATATTTAGTTTTAAATGTTATTTTCCATTTATCTCTCTCTTTCAAGCGAATTTGATAAGTCATCTTTAAATCAATTTTTGAAAACACACATGTACCATGCAACTCATCAAGCATATCATTTAATTTAGGTATTAAATGTCTATAATTTACAGTGATCTTATTAATGACTCGACAATCCATACACATGTGCGTTGTTACATCTTTCTTTGGGACTAAGATGACAGAGACCAAGCATGGACTAAGACTGTCCCTTACAAATCCCTTTTGCACCAACTCATCCACTTGTCTCTGTATCTCCTTTGTTTATCTGGATTAGCCTTATAGGTAGGTCGGTTCAGTATGCGAACACCAGGTATGAAGTCTATTTGGTGCTCAATTCCTTTTAAAGGAGGTAATCTCTAACGAACCTCTTCAAGAAATAAATCTTTATGCTCTTAAAATAATAAAATAACCACACTAGGTAAAGAGAAATTAGAGTCATTAGAAAAAAAAATAAAAATCCTTATACATAAGTATAAGTAGTTATTGTCTTACGATCATAACACTTTTAACCTCACTTTTCTTAGCAAACACACTCACCTTCTTACTTTTATCTCCTTTTTGCACACTTTTCTCACCAATTTTTCTCTCTACCTTGCCATTTTCACTTGAATTTTTTTCCCTTAACCATGTTTTCTCTTCTTTCCTTTGACGTCTCACTGTTCTCTCATCTATTCTTCTTTCATTTTGCATTCTCTTGTTATTTTAATCTGATCTTCATATGCTTGAATAAGTTTGATATGAGTTAATATAACATTTTAATTATTAATTATAAAGGAATATCTATTCTTATGGCACAGAGAACCTCATATTTGTAATTGCCAATAAAAAAGACAACTATGGAAAAAAATACAGAAGTGGCGAACAACAAAAAACAAAGCATACTCACCCTATCCATGTCCGCTGGAAAAGGATCAACTACTAGAGTGGGAATCTCATCCTTCAAGTTGTTAAGATGGCTTGCATGCAATATCTGTGTAAAACCTCTCATCCCATACCCTAAAAGGTCCTTCTGCTTCTTGTACCAGTAAATACATTATGCGACACTGCCATTTGCTGTAAGGAGTCACAATTGTTGTCAAAGCGACATGAAATGGTATTTTGATACTCTTTGCAACTTTGCTTGTAACGGTGTTTGATATTTATATATAGCTTGAAGGTCTAATTTTTATACATATTATCATGACTAGGCAACAACAAAATAAGTCTTTTATGAAGTTTGAGATATATTTCAAAAAATAAAAATAAAAATGTCATATAAATCCACACAAATATTTTTCATAAATGTTTTATAAATGTCACTTTAATCAATGCCACTAAGTGTTATAGTGACATTTTCAAAAAGCATTGTCAAGATAGATATAGTAAGATTTTATAAATGTCAATATAATATATTATATTATGATATATATAATTATCACTAAATTCATCTATAATTGTCATTATATGTCATACATTTTATTAATTAATAATTTAATTTAACACATATAAAAATTATAATTATGTAAATTTGATATTTCTCAAATTTATAATTATATAAATTTTAAATTTATTGTTATATTAAAAATCACAAATATTTTTATTTAATGATTAATAATTATTATTCTCAAGAAAAAAATGAAACAATAACAATCATTTGATCAAATATTATTTTTATTATTAAAAATAATTTTTATTTTACAACTATGGCCACAAACAATTGTATATTTCAATAATATTGAAACAATTTGAAACTCATTTTTCGGTACATTAAGATTAAAAATAGAATATTTACAAAAAAAAATGTTCCCTTGATTCCTCACACTGTGTTTTAAACTTTTAAGTATGAATTATTTCTCTTCTTCAAATCTCATTAATGACTATCACTCCCTCTTAAGGACCGTGTATGAACCTAGCACCAAATCTAAGTACGTCAATTATGCATGGATCAAAGTTCATCTTCCCACCCAAAATTCTACTTATCTCATTACATTACAACTACAGTTTTATAGCCTCCTTAATTACGAATAGCTACCTCTCATTAATATTAGTGGCTCTACTCATCTTGGAGAATATGCATGTAACATTTTCATCATTGTCTCACAGCATACCTTTTATGGTTATTACCCCCTTGCGCATTAGTTATTACAGCATCATAGCATCAAATGGAACCCCTCTTTTCTTATACCATTTCTAGAGCCAATTGTCACGGAGTTAGACTTTGATAGTGCTAACCCGTGTGACACCTAGTCACCTTGTGCGTAGAGATGAATTGAGTCACATTGTGCGTAGAGATGAATTGAGTAAGCTTTGAAGATTTTGAAAGAACTCAAAAAAGCAAATGAGAGGCTTGGAAATGAGAGAAGGATAGTAAGCACAAGTGCTTAGCAATATGGAGAAACTTTGCTATTAAGAGGTGACTTTAAAAATGAGAGAAGTGAGGTATTTATAGTTGCTTGTTCTCCTCAATATGTGACTACAATTATTTGTTTTAGAAAATTCTATGGAATATTCTAAACTAGGACTATTCTAGAATATCTAGATATTTACAATAGAGTAATTTAGATAGACACACCCAAGTATATTTCTAGAATTCTCCTTACCTTGTGTTGGGGCATCAATTAAGCTATCATTCAACAAGCGGGTTGGTAGCACATTTGGACAGCCCATGACACAATGCAGCCTTTTGTATTAATAGAACAGATGAGGGGATCTTAGCAGAGAGTATACATGTCAGAATATGGTCTAGTCAAGTTAGTTAAGAGGCCTGATGATCTAGTTTTGGCAAGGCCTTGCAAAAAAAGATACGACTAAGTGCCGAAGACGGACTCCTATCTTAACAATTTGATGTTCAAATTAAAATGAGAATCAAAGTTTTAAAATATATAGATGAAGAAAGAGTAATGTTACTTTTAATTGATATTAATACGACTTATATAGATACATCTGGAATAATTTGTACGAGTAAAATTTAATGTAAACATGGTAAATGTGAATTGATAATTGGGTCTCGTAATTTGGTGTACTGGACAAGAGATACGTGATCTGTTATGCCTCTCCAGGCCCAAAGTGATTAATGGAAGGGTACAAAGGAGAATGCGGTAGGCCCCACAACACTATTATCAAAATCTGATGTAAAATAGTTCGTGGTCAATTGCGAGCCTCCTTATCAAGAACCAAGCCGAACGTGTTGTGAGATCCTCTGTCCAACGCAACCTCTTCCCGCCAAGCAACTAGGTCAGCCACTCTTCCCACTCCCAACTCGACTTTGCATCAGCATCGGCAAAAGTTATTTGACTCCCATGGTCTGAGAGTAAAAGGAGACTTCCCCACGCCTTGTGCTCCTAATTTCATTGACAACAACACGTACATACTCCCACGGTCGCTTTTCACGTTGATTAAGCCAAGAGATCGCCGCCAAGGCATCGCTTTCAATCGTTAACTTGCTGCCTGCCTTGGGCCTCACTCCAATTTACCCACAATGGCCCCCAATTCTGTCCAAATAGGATATTGTCAAGTCCATTGCCATGGGGAACAAACACCTTACTCTCCTAATCCTCCCCTCTCAAGACCCCTCCAATAATACGACAGGGCCCGAGGCTTACCACACGCGCTCGATTAGCGTTGAACTTGGAAATGATGCATCGGTGGAGGTTGCCACTCTAATAGCCTCTCTCCTTCTTTTCTGGATAATCCCCACACTCTCCTCAGAAAAGATCAAGCTTTGAAATTATTGGTAGCATAACGGCAACCTTGCTTTTTTTTATCAAATCTAAATATTTAAAACTCAAAAACAAGAGAATTTAATAAAATTCAAAAATAGATAATATCTTAAACTGACAATTAATATTAGAATAATATAATAAGTGGTGGAGATCTTCTAAATAAAACAAAAAATACAAAAAATTAATTTGATCAATTATATTTTGAAAATGTTGTAAAAATTATATAATTATTAATAATTTTATATGTTAACAATGAATTTTGACTTTAAACATTTTTTATTTTTCTCTATACTAGGCCTCGAATGCAATTTCTTTAAAGTTTTTTTTCAACTGGTATGTAACGTGATATGTGTTGTACTGTATCTGTGTACTTTTCAGCTATAGCATTACTTGACATGCATATATAGCCCCGAGTTCCAATTCTTATACATCTTATTTTAACTGAATTTGAGTAGTATTCATTAGTAACTCATTTTTTGATTAAAAATAAAATAAAATCTAATTGACGTATTTACTCATTTAATTAATTACGGTTCACCGCACCAGTAGATCTTGTAGCCACCCCTATGGTTAGCAGGACCCCTGTCTCTTATACACATCTAGATGTGTATAAGAGACAGCCCCTATGGTTAGCAGGACCCAAGTTAAAATTACACCAAAATAATGTAGTCCAAAAAAAATTCAAGCCAAACTTAAAGTGGTAGTCATCATTGATGGCCACAGCATGGTCGCCGAGATGATTGGAAGCACATTGAACGTGGAGAAGATTACGACTTAAGTTGTTGACAATGTATACAACGAAGTTATCTGTCGGAAGACCGCAGCAAACGTAATCACTTGATACTCCATGGTCGCTTTTCACGTTGATTAAACCAAGAGATCGCCGCCAAGGCATCGCTTTCAAGCATTGACTTGCTGCCTGCCTTGGGCCTCACTCCAAACTTGCTTCTTCTTTTTTTTCCTATCAAATCTAAATCTTTAAAACTCAAAAAAAGAGAATTTAAAGAAATTAAAAGCAGACAAGACCTTAAACTAACATTTAATATTAAAAATAAAATAATAAGCGGTTGAGGTATTCAAAATAAAACTAAAGAAAACAAAAATTAATTTCATTAATTGGATTGTGAAAATGTTGTAAAAAAATACATAATTATTAATAATTTTATATATCAGAACTTTGGATTTTAAATATTTATTATGTGTTATACTACATCTGTATAGTTTTTTGCTTTAACATTACTTGATATGCATATATAGTTTGGAGTTTCAATTCTTACACATCTTATCCCAACTGGATTTGAGTAGCATTGATTAGGAACTCATTTTTTTATTAAAACGATAAAATTTAATTGATCTATTTACTCATTTTATTAATTATTCCAAGACACATATGATGTCTGTGTATATTCTGTAACCATTTTGACCCTAGGTCTGCCCGCTACCATCCAGCCATATATTACATTCGGTTACTGGACATATTATACGCCCAATTCACTTTCAATTCTCAGGCTCAAGCCTTAAGGTGTTAAATTCTTTCCAAGCATTTAAATCTGAGGCACGTGGCGTTTTTTCTCATTACGGTTCACCGCACCAGTAGATCTTGTAGCCACCCCTATGTTTAGCAAGACAGAAGTTAAAATTACAGCAAAATAATGTAGTGCAAAAACATTTCAAGCCAAACTTAAAGTGGTAGTCATCATTGATTGCCACAGCATGGTCGACTTTGGAGGCACATTGTTGACAATGCAAACAACGAATTTATCTTTCGAATTTAGTTTGTCAAAGTAAAAAAATTTATTTTGATAAGGTTTTTAAAATAATAAAAAAAAATTGTGTTTGTTTATTTTTAATTTTTGGACTAATTATCGAAGTTAAGTTTTTTCCTTTAAAATATAAGTCTTTTTTGATATACAATTACGTTCCAAATAACTAAAATAAACACATACAAAGCACAGCGGTTTAAATTGTTATATTAAATAAACTTCAACATTATTTTTCTTATTTTTATTGGTATTTGTTCAAAATATCATCGCAAAAAAAGCTGCAAAAGATAAATAGAGAACATAACATCTAATTGAAATATTTGCTCATATTATTAACTATTTCAATAGACATTTGATTTCTGCTTTATTTGTGAGCCACAAAGGTGCTGAGTGTACTTAAGTCGAAAAACCAAAATACAAAATGACATTCCCTAAACACATCATTTTTGCCACTCATAGTGTTTCAAGTAGGTTTCAGAAGGACGATCATGCAAATATAAGCCGTCATCTCTGGCCACCCAAGTAAGACGAGAGCAAGGGAAAAGACAAGGCTAGCCATTCAGTGCAAGATAAAAACTCTCTAAATTTTTGTTTTTATATATGCAATCGCCCTCATCGTGCTAGGGAATGACCAAAGAGGAAAAAGTTAAGTGCTATGGTTTTTGAGGAGGGTGACAAATGTTTTGGCGGGGACAAAGGTGGACCCCCTTGAGTCAATCCTTTACAATTTGTGAATGTTGTCCAAGCAGAAAAATCTCCTCAACTTGGCCTAATGTATGTGAAGATTGGGCTAAATAATTGGGAGTTGATGGAAATGGTAGACACAGGTGTCACACGTAACTTTGTAGCCAAAAAAATGATGGAGAAACTTGGGTTGAAAGTGTCCAAGAATGACAGTCCAATGAAGGCAGTAAATTCGGCAGCCCACAAAGTTTTTGGCGCGACACTCAATATAAAGGTAACTATTGTCAATTGGATTGTTAGACTTAATTTTATGATTGTGTCATTGAATGATTTTGACATCATGGGTGTAGAGCTCTTTATCAATGCCAAAGTTGTATTATTATCTCATTTGGGTAGACCAATGATCATGCATAAAAATTATCCTTACTTTGTCACAAATAAGATAATTCTTTCATTAAGTGATGGTGGGAAATCGGGTGAAATGCTTTCCGTGATGTAGGCAGAATATGACTTAAAAAAGGGCAAAGCCACCTACTTGGCTACACATGAAAATGATAAAAGTAGTAGTTATAGATATACCTAATAGTATTGCAGAATTATTAGGTGATGTCTTGGGAGCTACTAAAGTGTCTTCTTCCTCGACATTCCTTAAGGTAATCACTTGTGCCCACATTGGACATGACACGATTTAGCCATGGTAACGCCCATACAACTAAGAAAAAGATTGCGTAACTTTTTTGGTTTCCACTCATGATACGGGGTTTGTATTTTATTGTTGTTGCTGCTGCTGCAGCCACAAAGTAAAGACACACTCGATGTAAAGGTAATTATTGTCAATTGGATTGTTAGTCTTAATTTTACGATTATGTCATTGGATGATTTTGACATCATATTGGGTGTAGAGCTTTTTATCAATGCTAAAGTTGTATTATTATCTTATTTGGATAGACTAATAATTATGCATAAAAATTATCCTTAGTTTGTCACAAACAAGATAATTCTTCCATTAAGTGATTGTGGGAAATCGGGTGGAACACTTTCCGTGATGTAGGCAGAATATGATTTTAAAAAGCACAAAGCCACCTACTTAGTTACACATGAAAATGATAAAAGTAGTAGTTACGGATATACCTAATAATATTGCGAAATTATTAGGTGACTTTACTGATGTGATGTCTTGGGAGCTACTAAAGTGTCTTCTTCCTCGACATTCCTTAAGGTAATCACTTTTGCCCACATTGGACATGACACGATTTAGCCATGGTAACGCCCATACAACTAAGAAAAAGATTGAGTAACTTTTTTGGTTTCCACTCATGATACGGGGTTTGTATTTTATTGTTGTTGCTGCTGCTGCAGCCACAAAGTAAAGAAATGAAAAAAATATTTTATATTATTAGTAGTGTTCATTTACGCGTTAAAGTAATATACAAATTTATTACATTTCTTTCTAAGAATTACACACTTGTTAAAAGTTATGACAGTCATTATGAAAAGAAAATTTTATATTATTAGTAGTGGTCCTCTGCACGTTAAGTTAATATATAAATTTATTATATTTTCTTCCAAGAATTACACACCGGTTAAATTTTTGTAAACCATTTAATACTTAAATATTATTGTCAGATATGATAATTATTTTTTATGTCAGTCATTATAATTTCTCTAAATTTATTATCACTTATTTTAATTTATCAAACAACAATTCGTATAATTTAATTTTCTTTGTCCAATCTTATAAATAGCCTTTTTTTTTCATTTGGTAAATAGGTATCAATTCAGAAATTTATCTTATATATATATATATATATATATACACACAAAAATGTTTTACGCTTGCACTAAGCCGAAAACAAAAAAAAGAAATCTCTTAGCAAAAAAAACATGCACACACCAAAAACACACTTATACAGAGTGATTTATATTTACAATGCATAACCCTGCCGCTCGTGGGCTCTAAGATTCAGGCCACAAAGTCTCTGTGGTGTGTTCTGCTTTGTTTTGTTGAAGCGTCTATAAATTATTTACACTCAGCAAAATTGAAAGGTAAAAGAAATTCAGTTCATTGTTCTATTGTTGATATCATAGAATATTGATACGAGTCATTACTATGAATTATTTAGTCATATATTTGCGAGTCATTTTTAATAATTAGCAAAGCCCCACTCTCCTTATTCCACTAACACTACAGTTGTCCTACCTCCCTAATTGCAAATATCTTAACCCCATTAATAGTAGCAATTCTAATCATACGTCTTTTCTATCATTGCCTCACAGTAGAACCCTTATGCATGTTACGCCTTGCGCGTTAATCAAGCCAAGAGATCCCCACCAAGGAATCGCTTTCAAAGATTAACTTGCTACCTTGGGCATCACTCCAATTTACCCACAATTTAGTAGCTTCCCAGATGGCCTCCATTTCTGCCCCAATTGGATCTTGTCACACCAATTGCCTAGGATACCAAATATAAGCCGTCATCTTTGGCCACCCAAGTGCAATTAGCGGGTATGGTTCATCCAAAACCGCACGAATGGTTAAGTTTTGGACCGCACTAGTAGACCTTGTAGCCACCCCCATGGTTAGCAGGACCAAATTTAAAATTACACCAAAATAATGTAGTGCAAAAAAAATTCAAGCCAAACTTAAAGTGATAGTTATCATTGATTGCCACAACATGGTCGCCGAGTTGATCATCTTTGAAGCACATTGAACTTGGAGAAGATTACGACTTAAGTTGTTGACAATGTAAACAACGAATTTATCTGTCGGAAGACCGCAACCAACCCAATCACTTGTGCCCACGTCGGACATTACTCGATTTGGCCATGGTGACACCAATACAAGTAAGAAAAATATTGCGCGACTCTTTTGGCTTGCACTCATGATATGAGTGGGGTTTGTATTCTATTTTTGTTACTGCCACGACAAAGAACAAAAGAAAGGAAAAAAGGATTTTATATTACTAGTTGTAGTCCTCCGATGATAAACAAATTTATTTCCTTACTTGTAAGGATTAGATAAGAGTCAAAGGTTTGGAAATCCTTTTATTTTTTGATATCATTATAATCTTTTTAAATTCATTATCACTTGTATTAATGAGTTCTTTAACCAATTTGATTTGATTTGTCCTTAGTTGCAAATAGTTTCCTTTTTCATTTGGTACATAGTTATTAAATCAAACTTTTGTTGCATTACCTTGTATGGATTAGACAAGAGTCAAAAATTTACAAACTATTTAACTTTTTTTATTATTACTAATTATTATTTCTGACCTAATTATAATTTTTGTTAATTTATTATCACTTGTATTAATGAGTTTTTTATCCAATTTGATTTGATTTGTCCTACATTAGAAATAGCTTTTCTTTTTTCCATTTAATACATGTTTCTCAAATCAAAAATTTATTTTTTATTAAACTGTGAATAAAAAGATTTCCTTTACCAACAAAACACACAAAATAAAAATACATATACAAAGTGGTTTATGTTTATAATACATATAACCCTACTATGGGCTTTAAATCTAGGTCACTCAGTTTGTGTAGTGTGTCTTGCCCTACTTACTTAAACCATCCACAAAATAGTTACACTACCAAATTTGGAAGATGAAAGAATTTCGATTATTGTTCTATTATTGATGTCATACAATACTGATATGGAATTTTCAAAATTCTCCCTCTCAATTGTTTAGCCACGCAACTGTGACATGAGAGTCATTTTCAATAGTTAGCAAAATTTTACTGATCTCATTCCATTGCCGTTACAATTCTATAGCTACGTCTCATTAATATTAGTAGCTCTAATCATCTTGGAGAACATGCATATAACATTTTCATCATTGTCTCGCAGCATACCTCTTATGCTTATTACCCCTTTCGCATTAATTATTACAGCATCAAATGGAACCCCTCCTTTCTTATACCATGGCTAGAGCCAATGCAGCCTTTTGTATTAACAGAACTAATGGGGGTCTTAGCAGGGAGGATAGATGTCAGAGTATGGTCTGGTCAGGTTAGTTAAGAGGCCTGATGGTCTAGTTTTGGAAACTTCTTACAAAAGAGGATGCGACTAACTGCCGAGGACAGACTCTTATATTAACAATTTGATGATCAAATTAACTGGAGAATCAAAGTTTTAAAAAATATAGATAAAGAAAGAATAACTGTTACTTTTAATTGATATTAATACGACTTATATACGTACATCTGCATTAATTTGTACGAGTGAAATTTACTGTAAACATGGTATACGTTAATTGATAATTGGGTCTCGTACTTCGGTGTACTGGACAAGAGATGCGTGACCTGTCATGCCTCTCCAGGCCCAAAGATAATTGATTGAAATTTGATTTAGTTTTCATAGCTTCTTGTTTGATTTTGTATAAGTATTGGGTCTTTTAATCATGTCTTAATACGTGTTGGACATTTTTAATTTGCATGTAAGATACTTTTAATACATGTATTTGACACATATTAAATACATGTAAAATTAATTTCAAAATTCTTTAAAAGTTATAAATTTTTTTATAAACATATTAACAAATAGTATAATGTTTAAAAATAAACTTCTTTAATTTTATTAATTATATTAACTAATTTAAATTAAAATTTCTTAAATATTATATATGTATGTAATATATAGATATATCGTATCCTTGTTGTAATCATGGTTTAATTTTTTAAGAGTCTACATGTCCTGGTAGTAATGTTTTTGGTTGTATTTGTATCTTCGTATCCATTTTCACGCATTATAACTTTTAGTTTGTTTATCACCCTTTCGTTAATTTTTCAGTGCATATCAACACTTAAGGAATCGCATAACATAAAATATCTGAAAAAGGGCAAAGGTGCTGAGTGTACTTAGGTCGAAAAATCAAAATACAAAATTACATTCCCTAGACACATCATTTTTGCCACTCATAGTGTTTCAAGTAGGTTTGAGAAGGACGATCATGCAAATATAAGCCGTCATCTCTGGCCACCCAAGTGCAGTTAGCGGGTATGATTTTACCGTAACCACATGAATCGTTAAGGCGGTCACCGCACCAGTAGATTTTGTAGCCACCCCCATGGTTATGAGGACCAAAGTTAAAATTACACCAAAATAATGTAGTGCAAAAATAATTCAGGCCAAAATTAAAGTGATAGTTATCATTGATTGCCACAGCATGGTTGCCGAGATGATAATCTTTGGAGGCACAACGGACGTGGAGAGTATCACGACTTAAGTTGTTGACAATGTAAACAACGAATTGATCTTTTGAACGAAAGTAGCCAACGTAATCACTTGTGCCTACGTCGGTCATTACCCGATTTGGCCATGGTAATGCCAATACAAGTAAGAAGATGATTGCGCAACTCTTTTGGTTCGCACTCATGATATGGGGTTGGTATTCCATTGTTGTTGCTACTGCTACAAAGTACCACAGAAATGAAAATAAGATTTTATATTATTAGCAGTGGTCCACTACACGTTAAGGTAATAAACAAAATTTATTGTATTGCCTTGTAAAGATTATGCACTAGTCAATGGTTTAGAAAACATTTAATATTTAGAAATTATTATTCTGACACTAATTACAATTTTTCTACGTTTGTTATCATTTCTCCTTTTGTATTCCATTATCTAATTTAATTTGATTTGTCCTATGTTGAAAATAACTTCTGTTTTTTATTTGGAACAAAAATTTTTTACACTATGCATTAAATTGCAAACAAAAGAAATCTCCTATACCAACCAAAAACACACACAAGAAAAAAACTTATGCTGAGTGATTTATGTTTGTAATACATATAACCCTAGCATGCATGGACCTTCATTTCTAGGTCACCATGTTTGCGTTGAGTGTTCTACCCTACTTAGTTAAAGTGTATACAAAATGGTTACTCTTGCAAGTTTGGAAGATGAAAGAAACTCAATTCATTGTTCCACGTACACTACAGCCCTACCATCTCCTTGATTGCCAATAACTCGGTCTCATTAATATTAGTAACATACGACATTTTCATCATTCACTCGTAATGCCCGTCTCCCCTTGCACATTAGGTAGAGACTTTGTGATATCTTGTAATTGTATCTTTACCTTTATCATCGGATAGGCACCTTTGATTTTTAATATAAACTTATCATTGTAAAGTTACATTACGGCTGCTTCGCTTACGACTATCACCACAGTTTGGCACGAATCAGATTGCAAATTTGATCAGCCAAAAATGGTTTAATTGCAAAAATAGGTTTATTCTTCTTCAACTGGATAGATTACACAATTGTATAAAAATACATCATCTCTATTTCCTTTCACATGCATCCATTACTCATTCGTAAACCACCCACATGTACACTCCACCAAAAATTTATTTATTTATTTTTGTAAGATTGCACATCATTGCTCTTGTCTTGGTATCGCTGTCCTATTTCCCTGGTCAATTACAATTCACTCTTTGTCAGATATATTCCAAAAATAACATCTTTTTAGCTTGATTTCTTTAGTTTTCCCATCAAATATCCTATCTTCTATCAATACAATCTTTACAATAAATACTGCATAAATAAAATCCTAACCATACTAGGCCAATGTATGACGTGTCGTTTAAATCACCTAAGAAATTACATGACCTGAGTTGACAAATAATCTTGTGCGAGGATACCTTAATCTTAAAGTCAAACGCAGAACGTTAAAGCATATAAAGATGAGCCAGGTTAACAGATATTGTCCCCACTAGCCTCAATTATACTTTTTTCCATTCGGCTAGGAAGGAACGTCGTATTTTCTCAGACAATCCATTCCAGTTTCATAATACTTGAGATGTGATTCGGATTAGACTATAATGGTGGTCACAGGAAAAATAACCCCACAGCAATTTCACGCTTGACGACTTTAGACCACCAGCAGTAAGTTGGTCACCACTTCTGCACGGTATCTATAAATTTAACACGAATGCAGCGTGAATGAGTGAGCATGAACCAGTGAATATAGGAGCTGTGCTACATAGTGATGACGAGAGAGTTGATTGTATATTCTGTACGGCAATTGGAGCTTCAAGTATTAATGAGATCGTGATGAGAACCATAACAATGATAACTGGAAAGTTCCAATAGATACAAGAGGTCTAATAACACAAGCTAATGATGTGAACCGTAGAGATGATGGCTGGAAGACTCTAATGGATGCAAAAGGTCCATTTCACATTCCAGAAGACCCAATAACACGAGCTAGAGCCAAAACAATTAAAGAAGTACTAAATGAACTGATTAAGGGCATTCAGGCCCACCAGACTTCAAATGGTGCGAATTCAAGTTTGACAAAGAGTAGAGGCCTAATTAATATCATTGGAGTATTTGATGGCTCATATTAAGTAATAGCACTCACTCCTAAACAAGAGTGTATTTTCTGTTGTGGAATTTTTCCATTGTTATCCTAGCCCAGAGAGAAATCGAGCCATAGTTGCCCTCTCATATCTTCTTTACATTGCCCTAATCATTGATTATTCTATGTCTCCTACCTGTTGTTGGTAGTGCTCTACACTTTGGGGTTGCCCTGGTAAAAAAAGAGGGAGGGACGGAGTGAAGAGCCCTTGTTAGCCTTCGGTACAACTCCTTGAATAGTGATTAGGGAGAACAAATCTCCTCCTCATAATAGCCTTCATGTCCTCCCATGTATCAACAGGCCCTCGCGATTCCTTCTCCTAGTCAAAACAAGTTGATCCCACCAAATAATAGCATAATCAGTAAATTCAACTGCAGCAAGTTTTACCTTTTTCTCCTCGAAAATAGTTGTGGCAGTCAAAAACCAATTCAACCTTCTTCTCCCATTCTAGTATACATCAGGATCATTTATCCTTGGAATGGAAGGAATTGTCAATTTAATAGTACCCAAATTATGGTCATAGGTGCCTTGTCTCCCAAATTCTCTTTTGATCCCTTCTATCGTTAAAGAGTTTAACCACAGTAGATTGATCATGAAATTCATCATCGTCTACATCATTTTCATGCTTATGGGCAAGTCTCAACTGCCTTCTTGCTCTGGAACCTCATATTCCCCATGCCTCATTTGCAACTCTGCTATTGTATTAGCTTCTCCTTCATCCTCTTCCGCATATCATCAAATCTGGTATTCATGCGCTCAAATTGTTTTTGCATAGCTTTGATCATGAAAGACACATCACCAGCTCCCTCCTGAGCTGCACCTTTGTCTTTGGACGTCAATAGTATTAGTTTTACACAAAATAATTAAGGTATCTCACAGAACGCTCCCTCACGTGTTTCACTCAAAAGATGATGTCACACTCCCTCGTGTTTACACTCCTGATGGCTTTCCCTTATATGAACTTTCTCTCTCTTGCCTTTTCCCCTGTTCAGTTCTATAATGAAACTAAACAACATAAATCAAGAGTATTGATTCTGAACAAAATATGACAAATGACATAGAATTGAACAATTTGGAGAATAAGGAAATTAAAAGGGAAAAAGGATATTCAAGGCAAACGAATTTAAAGAACTAAACTCCACAAAAGTCAAGACTTGATTAGTTAATTCCTTGCCTCTTTCTTTCTTTTGTTTTTTTTTTTCGTTGATCTTTTTTTTTTTTTTTTTTGACTAACACAAAATAACTGTAAAATACTTACAATGCCATAATTGGAATTGGAATTGGCACGTTTTTTAGCTTAACGAACAAACAAAGGGAGAAGGATTGCAAACAAACAGATTTGTGTGTTTGAATGGTAATACACAAACTGAATCGAAATAAATGAATCACAAGGTAAAAAATTGAAGGGTGAATGAGTTCAACCTGATTTAAACCAGACTCTGATACCAACTGATGCGAAAAACCCCAAGAGAACCAACGTACACAAGGAATCAAAGATGAACCAGGAAAGCTAAATCAGAGTTAAATAACACAAACCCTAGACCCAACATGTGAAGGAACACGAACCTAGGGTATATTAAGAAGGATATGGACGCCACACTCCAGAACAGAGAGGAATTGAGAGTGATAAGTCGATTGGAACGCCACAAGAAGAAGTACGTCTTGATAAGTTCTTTAGTTCTCAAAAGAACCGAGGGAGGAAAAACCTTTACTTTCTATTTCACTCAAAGTTGTATATCCTTCAGAGCTTACAAGGGTGCCTATTTATAGGCAAAGATAGCAATCCTAAAGAGGAACAAATTTCTACTTAGGACAAATCCTTATTTTGAGAAATT
>CM038487.1:2646551-2700763 GCA_021464305.1 Kandelia obovata
TTACGTTCCATTGTAAGTGTTTTACGTTCTGAGAAATTATATGCTAACTTACAGAAATGGTCCTTTTGTACTAATCAATCACATTTCTTGGCTATATTGTTAGTGCTAAAGGTGTTGAGGTTGATGACGAAAAAGTTAAGGCAATTCGTGATTGGCCTACACCTAAGTTAGTTAGTGATTTGTGTAGTTTTCATGGTTTAGCTAGTTTCTATAGATGCTTTGTTCAGGACTTCAGCACCATTTCTGCACCACTCATAGAGCTTATAAAAAAGAACATAAGTTTTAGGTGGGGTACTGACCAAGACAAGGCCTGTCTCTTATACACATCTAGATGTGTATAAGAGACAGGTGTTGAGGTTGATGACGAAAAAGTTAAGGCAATTCGTGATTGGCCTACACCTAAGTTAGTTAGTGATTTGTGTAGTTTTCATGGTTTAGCTAGTTTCTATAGATGCTGTCTCTTATACACATCTAGATGTGTATAAGAGACAGCTATAGTAGAACCCTAGAAGAGCATCTGCATCATTTACGTTCCATTGTAAGTGTTTTACGTTCTGAGAAATTATATGCTAACTTACAGAAATGGTCCTTTTGTACTAATCACTCACATTTCTTGGCTATATTGTTAGTGCTAAAGGTGTTGAGGCTGATGACGAAACAGTTAAGGCAATTCGTGATTGGCCTACACCTAAGTTAGTTAGTGATTTGTGTAGTTTTCATGGTTTAGCTAGTTTCTATAGATGCTGTCTCTTATACACATCTAGATGTGTATAAGAGACAGATTTATCTATGTACTTTGTATTAGGACTGTCTATTATACACATCTAGATGTGTATAAGAGACAGATTTATCTATGTACTTTGTATTAGGACTGTCTATTATACACATCTAGATGTGTATAAGAGACAGATTTATCTATGTACTTTGTATTAGGACTGTCTCTTATACACATCTAGATGTGTATAAGAGACAGTGTGTATGAAGCATGTGAGACGTCAGCCTTTGAGAAGTTTTATAGGCATAAGGGTTTCTTATTTAGGGAAAATCGTTTATGCATGGCTATGAGTTCTTTGAAGGAGTTGGTTGTAAGGGAAGCTCATGAGGGAGGTCTAATGGGTCATTTCGGTGTTAGGAAAATCCTAGATGTTCTCAATGAACATTTCTTTTGGCCGCGCAGGAAACGAGATATTGAGAGGATATGTGAGAATTGTATAACATGCAAACAGGCGAAATCTAGAGTTTTGCCCCATGGCTTGTATACCCCCTTGCACATACCTAGTTATCCTTGGGTTGATTTATCTATGTACTTTGTATTAGGATTGCCACTAACAAAAAGGGGTAGAGATTCTGTATTTGTTGTTGTTGATAGATTTTCAAAAATGGCACACTTCATCCCATGCCATAAAACTGATGACGCAAATAATGTGGCTGACTTATTCTTTAGAGAAGTAGTACGTTTGCATGACATGCCACGAAGCATTGTTTCAGATCGAGATATAAAGTTCTTAAGCTACTTCTAGAAGACTTTGTGGGGTAAGTTAGGTACTAAGTTATTGTTTTCAACAACTTGTCATCCACAAACTGATGAGCAAACTGAGGTGGTTAATCGAACTCTTTCTACTTTTTTGCATGCTATTATTCGAACAAATTTAAAAATATGGAAAGATTGTTTACCACATGTCGAGTTTGCATATAATAGGAGTGTTCATTCTGCTACTAGTTATTCTCCATTTGAAATTGTATATGGTTTTAATCCGTTGACTCCTTTGGATTTGGTACCTATACTTGTCAATGAATATGCCAGCTTAGATGGTGAACGCAAGGCAGACATGGTTAAAAAATTGCATGAAAAGGTGCGGCAACAAATTGAAAAACGAACTGAGCAATACGCATCCCAAGTGAACAAGGGACGAAAGTGAGTGGTGTTTGAACCTGGTGATTGGGTTTGGGTGCATATGCGCAAGGAACGGTTTCCATCTCAAAGGCGTTCAAAACTACAACCTAGAGGAGATGGTCCCTTTCAAGTTGTAGCACGAATTAATGACAATGCTTATAAGTTGGACCTTTCTGGTGAGTATAATGTGAGTGCAACATTTAACGTTTCTGATCTTTCCCATTTTAATGTAGGTGATGATTCGAGGTCGAATCCTTTTGAGGAGAGGGGGAATGATGAGAACCATAACGATGATGACTGGAAAGTTCCAATGGATACAAGAGGTCCAATAACACAAGCTAATGATGTGAACCGTAGAGATGATGGCTGGAAGGCTCCAATGGATGCAAAAGGTCCATTTCACATTCCAGAAGGCCCAATAATATGAGCTAGAGCCAAAACAATTAAAGAAGCACTAAATAGGCTGATTAAGGACATTCAGGCCCACCAGGCTTCAAATGGTGCGAATTCAAGTTTAACAAAAAGTAGAGGCCTAATTAATATCATTGGAGTACTTGATGGCCCATATTAAGCAATAGCACTCACTACTAAATAAGAGTGTATTTTCTGTTGTGAAATTTTTCCATTGTTATAAATTTCTCAAAATAAGGATTTGTCCTAAGTAGTAATTTGTTACTCTTTAAGATTGCTATCTTTGCCTATAAATAGGCACCCCTTGTAAGCTCTTAAGGATATATAATTTTGAGTGAAATAGAAAGTAAGGGTTTTCTCCCTCGGTTCTTTTGAGAACTAAAGAACTTATCAAAACGTACTTCTTCTTGTGGCATTCCAATCGACTTATCACTCTCAATTCCTCTCTGTTCTGGAGTGTGGCATCCATATCCTTCTTAAATACCCTAGGTTTGTGTTCCTTTCAACTTTCATTGTCATGTACACCATGTCTTCTAATTTCACATAATGTTGCAATTCAACCACGTTTGCTATGTCCCTATTTAGCCCTTGCAGAAATCGAGCCATAGTTGGCTCTCTATCTTCTTCTACATTTGCTCTAATCATGGTAATCTTCATCTCCTTGTGGTAGTCCTCCACACTTTTGGTGCCCTGAGTGAGCCCTTGCAACCTTCGGTACAGCTCCCTGTAATAGTGATTAGGGACAAATCTCCTCCTTATAATAGCCTTCATCTCCTTCCATGTATCAATAAGTCGCTCATGATTCCTTCTCCTAGTCAAAACAAGTTAATCCCACCAAATAATAGCATAATCAGTAAATTTAACTACAGCAAGTTTTACCTTTTTCGCCTTGGAATAGGTGTGGCAGTCAAAAACCAATTCAACCTTCTTCTCCCATTCTAGGTAAACATCAAGATCATTCTTACCTTAGAATGGAGGAATTGTCAATTTAATAGTGCCCAAACTGAAAGGTGCTGAGTGTACTTAAGTCAGAAAACAAAAGTACAATATTACATTCCCCAGATACATCATTTTTGCCACTCAAAGTGTTTCAAGTAGGTTTCAGAAGGACGATCATACAAATATAAGCCGTCATCTTTGGCCACCCAAGTGCAATTAGCAGGTATGGTTCGTCCAAAACCGCATGAACGGTCAAGTTTTGGACCGCACCAATAGACCTTGTAGCCACCCCCATGGTTAGGAGGACCAAATTTAAAATTACACCAAAATAATGTCGCGCAAAAAAAATTCAAACCAAACTTAAAGTGATAGTTATCATTGATGGCCACAGCATGGTCGCCGAGATGATCATCCTTGGAAGCACATTGAACGTGGAGAAGATGACGACTTAAGTTGTTGACAATGTAAACAACGAATTTATCTGTCAGAAGACCGTAGCCAACATAATCACTTGTGCCCACGTCGGACATGACTGGATTTGGCCATGGTGACGCAAATACAAGTAGGAAAAAGATTGCGCTGACTCTTTTGGTTTGCACTGATGATATGGGTGGGGTTTGTATTCTATTTTTGTTGCTGCCGCGACAAAGAACAAATGAAATAAAAAAAAGTATTTTATATTACTAGTTTTCTTCCTCTCCCTTAAGATAACAAACAAATTTATTAGGTTGTAGATAAGAATTAGATAATAGTTAAAAGTTTGAAAACTATTTAATTTTTTGATATGATAAATTATTCTTTTTGACAGTGATTATAATTTTTCTAAATTTATTATCACTTGTATTAATGAGTTTTCTATCTTATTTTATTTTATTTATCTTATCTTGAAAATAATTTTTTTTTTCATTTAATATATAGTTATTCCATCAAAACTTATCATGTTGAATAAAATAATTTACTTTAATAACAAAAAATACAAATAAAAACATATATACAAAACAATTTATATTTAACATAAATATAACTTTAGTACATATTAACCGTCAAATTTAGAATGATATAATTATCAACACTTTATTATGGGTCTAGTTTATTCGCAAGGCCAAGAGATGACAACACTTTGTGTCTGTTGTGAGCGGGGAAACTCATTTGATTATTTACCATATGGTGTCGTGGTTTTCCCAAATTTTGTTCTTATATTTATAAATATAAAGGAAGAGTAACTATTACTCTTAATTGATATTAATACGACTTATATATTTACATCTGGATTAATTTGTTTACTATAAATATGGTATATGATAATTGGGTCTCGTAATTTGTTGTACTGGAAAAGAGAAGCGTGACCTTTTATGCCTCTCCAGCCCAAAAGTGATTAATGGAAGTGATGCGGAAAAACCTAAAAGAGACGTGACTTAGGGACCCAATGCACATAAGGAATCAAAGATGAATCAGGAAAGCTAAACCAGAGTTACAAACCCTAGACCCAACATTTGAAGGAACACAAACCTAGGGTATTTGAGAAAGATATGTACGCCACACTTCAAAACATAAAGGAATTGAGAGTGATAAGTCGATTGGAATGCCACAAGAAGAAATACCTCTTGATAAGTTCTTTAGTTCTCAAAAGAATCGAGGGAGAAAACTCTTACTTTCTATTTCACTCAAAATTGTATCCTCCATAGCTTACAAAGGGTGCCTATTTATAGGCAAAAATAACAATCCTAAAGAGGCACAAATTCCTACTCAGGACAAATTCTTATTTTGACAAATTTCTAGCAATGGAAAAATTCCACAACAGAAAATAAACTCCTATTTAGGAGTGAGTGTTATTACTTATTACAGGTCATCAAGTACTGCAATCATATTAATTAGGCCTCTTCTCTTTGTCCAACATGAATTTGCACCATTTGAAAATTGGTTGGTCTAAATATCCTTAATCAGCTCATTTAGTGTTTCTTTAATTATTTTGGCTTTAGCTCGTGTTATTGGACCTTTTGGAATGTGAAATAGACCTTTTGCATCCATTGGAACCTTCTAGCCATCATCTATATGGTTCATATTATTAGCTTGTGTTATTGGACCTCTTGTATCTATTGAAACTTTCTAGTCATCATCGTTATGGGTCTCATCATTCCCCCTTTCCTCAAAAGGATTCGACCTCGAATCATCACCTACATTAAAATGGGAAAGATCAAAAACGTTAAATGTGGCACTCACATTATACTTACCAGAAAGGTCCAACTTATAAGCATTGTCATTAATTCGTGCTACAACTTGAAAGGGACCATTTCCTTTAGGTTGTAGTTTTGAACGCCTTTAAGCTGGAAACCGTTCCTTGCACATATGCACCTAAACCCAATCACCAGGTTCAAACACCACTCTCTTTCGTCCCTTGTTGACATGGGATACGTATTGCTCAGTTCATTTTTCAATTTGTTGCTGTACCTTTTCATGCAATTTTTTAATCATGTCCGTCTTGCCTTCACCATCTAAGCTGACATACTCATTGACAGGTATAGGTACCAAATCCAAAGGAGTCAACGGATTAAAACCATATACAATTTCAAATAGAGAATAACTAGTAGCAGAATGAACACTCCTGTTATATGCAAACTTGACATGTGCTAAATAATCTTCCCATGTTTTCAAATTTGTTCGAATAATAGCATGCAAAAGAGTAGAAAGAGTTCGATTAACTACCTCAGTTTGCCCATCAGTTTGTGGATGACAAGTGGTTGAAAATAATAGCTTAGTACCTAACTTACCCCACAAAGTCTTCTAGAAGTAGCTTAAGAACTTTGTATCACGATCTAAAACAATACTTCATGGCATGCCATGCAAACGTACTACTTCTCTAAATAATAAGTCAGCCATATTGTTTACGTCATCAGTTTTATGACATGAGATGAAGTGTGCCATTTTTGAAAATCTATCAACAACAACAAATATATAATCTTTACCCCTTTTTGTTCATGGAAATCCTAGTACAAAGTTCATAGATAAATCAACCCAAGGATGGCTAGGTATAGGCAAAGGGGTATACAAGCCATAGGGCAAAACTCTAGATTTCGCCTGTTTGTATGTTATGTATTTCTCACATATCCTCTCAACATCTGGTTTCATGCATGGCCAAAAGAAATGTTCATTGAGAACATTTAGGGATTTTCTAACACAGAAATGACCCATTAGACCTCCCTCATAAGCTTCTCTTACAACCAACTCCCTCAAAGAACTCATAGGCATGGATAAACGATTTTCCCTAAATAAGAAACCCTTATGCCTATAAAACTTCTCAAAGGCTGACGTCTCGCATGCTCCATACATGTTAGCAAAGTCAGGATCATTCATATACAATTCCTTAATATGTTTAAATCCTAATAAGTTTGCAGTAAGTGTAGAGATAAGGGCATACCTGCGAGATAATGCATCAGCTACCATATTTTCCTTACCTTATTTATATTTGATGATGTAGGGGAAGGTCTCAATGAATTCAATCCACCTGACATGTCTTTTGTTCAACTTTTTTTGTCCCTTCAAGTGCTTCAAAGATTCATGATGAGTATGTATGACAAACTCCTTGGGCCAAAGGTAATGTTGTCATGTCTCCAAACCTCGCACCAATGCATACAACTCCTTATCATATGTAGGATAATTAAGGCTTGCTCCACTTAACTTTTCACTAAAATAAGCAATTGGGCGCTTTTCCTGCATCAAGACAGCTCCAATGCCAATACCTGAAGTATCACACTCAATCTCAAAAGCATTTGCAAAGTTAGGTAAAGCAAGTAAGGGTGCATAACTTAATTTTTCCTTAATGCAATTAAAAGTCTTGTCTTGGTCAGTACCCCACCTAAAACTTATGTTCTTTTTTATAAGCTCCGTGAGTGGTGCAGCAATGGTGCTAAAGTCCTTAACAAAGCATCTATAGAAGCTAGCTAAACCATGAAAGCTACGCACATCACTAACTGACTTAGGTGTAGGCCAATCACGAATTGCTTTAACTTTTTCCTCATCAACCTCAACACCTTTAGCATTGACAATATAGCCAAGAAATGTGATTTGATTAGTACAAAAGGAACATTTATGTAAGTTAGCATACAATTTCTCAGAATGTAAAACACTTACAATGGAACGTAAATGATGCATATGCTTTTCTAGGGTTTTACTATAAACCAGAATATCATCAAAATACACAACTACAAATTTACCAATGAATGGACGCAAAACATGATTCATTAGTCGCATAAAAGTACTTGGTGCATTGGTGAGACCAAATGGCATAACAAGCCATTCATACAAACCGTACTTAGTTTTGAAAGCTGTTTTCCACTCATCTCCCTCTCTCATCCTAATTTGATGATATCCACTTTTCAAATCAATCTTAGAAAAGACACATGAACCATGCAATTCATCCAACATGTCATCTAATCTAGGTATGGGGTGATGATACTTTACAGTGATTTCGTTGATTGCTTGATAATCAACGCACATCCTCCAAGTCTCATCCTTTTTGGGTACAAGTAGGACTAAGAACAACACATGAACTCATGCTTTCCCTTACATGTCCTTTTGGAAATAAGCTCCTTAACTTGCCTTTGAACCTCCTTTGTCTCCTCAGGATTACTTTTATAGGCTGACCTGTTAGGGATGGATGAGATGTGTATAAGAGACAGGTTAGGTACTAAGCTATTATTTTAGATGTGTATAAGAGACAGCATCATAGGTTGAAAGTGATGGAGAGGAGTATCTGTCTCTTATACACATCTAGATGTGTATAAGAGACAGACACCATGTCTTCTAATTTCACATAATGTTGCAATTCAACCACGTTTGCTATGTCCCTATTTAGAGATGTGTATAAGAGACAGCAATTTCTCAGAATGTAAAACACTTACAATGGAACGTAAATGATGTATATGCTTTTCTAGGGTTTTACTATAAACCAAAATATCATCAAAATACACAACTACAAATTTACCAATGAATGGACGCAAAACATGATTCATTAGTCGCATAAAAGTACTTGGTGCATTGGTGAGACCAAATCGCATAACAAGCCATTCATACAAACCGTACTTAGTTTTGAAAGCTGTTTTCCACTCATCTCCCTCTCTCATCCTAATTTGATGATATCCACTTTTCAAATCAATCTTAGAAAAGACACATGAACCATGCAATTCATCCAACATGTCATCTAATCTAGGTATGGGGTGATGATACTTTACAGTGATTTCGTTGATTGCTTGATAATCAACGCACATCCTCCAAGTCTCATCCTTTTTGGGTACAAGTCGGACTAAGAACAACACATGAACTCATGCTTTCACTTACATGTCCTTTTGGAAATAAGCTCCTTAACTTGCCTTTGAACCTCCTTTGTCTCCTCAGGATTACTTTTATAGGCTGACCTGTTATGGATGGATGCACCCGGGATGAAATCAATCTGCTGCTCAATTCCTCCATTAGGTAGCAATCCACTTGGAACATCGTCAGGGAATACAACTTCAAATTCCTGCAATAGAGTAACACCAACACTAGGCAAAGATGTGTCAAATTTGTCAGTGTTAAAATCAGCCGCCTTGTACAAACATAGGATCACAAACTGATTAGTATAGAATGCTCTTTTGACATCGCTTCCTTTTGCATAGAAACTCTCTCTTTTCTTCTCTTTTTCTTGTGTACCCACATTTTTTTCTCTCTTTTCTCTTTTATCAATCTCTTTTTTCGGTTCACTCTCATTTTTAATCCTTAATTGATCCTCATAAGCTTGTTGAGGTGATAAGGGCACAAGAGTGACGAGTTTTTCATTCATTACAAAAGAGTATTGATTCTTGAAGCCGTCATGCATAACTCGTCTGTCAAATTGCATGGTCTTCCTAGTAGAATATGACCTGCATACATAGGTACAACGTCACATAAAACTTCATCGTGGTACCTTCCGATAGAAAATGATATAAGAACTTGCTCATTCACCTTGACTTCACCATTCTCATTCAACCACTAAAGTTTATATGGCTTAGGACGCTTCATAGTATGTAAATTCAATTTCTCAACCATAGTTTTGCTAGCGACATTAGTGCAACTCCCACCATCAATACTCATACTACATACCTTATCCTTGATCAGACACCTTGTCTGAAAGATGTTATCTCGTTGCACCTCATTTTCTTTCTTTACTTGCACATTCAATGCTCGCCTTGTGATAAGAGCTACACCATTAACTAGATACTCCTCTCCATCACTTTCAACCTATGATGATGGCACAAAATCATCATCTAATTCACTTTCAGTTTCCACATCTCCATTAATTCGCAAGATCATTGCACACTTATTTGGACATTGAGATGCAATGTGACCCCTGCCCAAATACTTAAAACATTTAACATCTCTATTTCTACTTGCTCAGAGTTCGAAATTACCTGCCTCCTTGCTAGAACCCATATTCTTTTGCTTGGATAGCTCGGCTTTAGACTTGTAATTGGCCATATCGTCCCTTTTACTCTTCGTTTAAGTTGCCTTTCAACTTTCATTGCCATGTGCACCATGTCTTCTAATTTCACATCTGTCTCTTATACACATCTGATGTGTATAAGAGACAGATGCAATGTGACCCCTGCCCAAATACTTAAATCATTTACCCTCTCTATTTCTACTTGCTCAGAGTTCGAACTGTCTCTTATTCACATCTAGATGTGTATAAGAGACAGAAGTCAATGTGAATGAGCAAGTTCTTATATCATTTTATATCGGAAGGTACCACGATGAAGTTTTATGTGACGTTGTACCTATGTATGCAGGTCATATTCTACTAGGAAGATCATGCAATTTGACAGACGAGTTATGCATGACGGCTTCAAGAATCAATACTCTTTTGTTATGAATGAAAAACTCGTCACTCTTGTGCCCTTATCACCTCAACGAGCATATGAGGATCAATTAAGGATTAAAAATGAGAGTGAACCGAAAAAAGAGATTGATAAAAGAGAAAAGAGAGAAAAAAATGTGGGTACACAAGAAAAAGAGAAGAAAAGAGAGAGTTTCTATGCAAAAGAAAGCGATGTCAAAAGAGCGTTCTATACTAATCAGTTTGTGATCCTATTTTTGTACAAGGAGGCTTATTTTAACACTAACAAATTTGACCCATCTTTGTCTAGTGTTGTTGTTACTCTATTGCAGGAATTTGAAGATGTATTCCCTGACGATGTTCCAAGTGGATTGCTACCTAATAGAGGAATTGAGCTGTCTCTTATACACATCTAGATGTGTATAAGAGACAGATCTAATTCACTTTCAGTTTCCACATCTCCATTAATTCGCAAGATCATTGGACACTTATTTGGACATTGAGATGCCATGTGACCCCTGCCCAAATACTTAAAACGTTTAACATCTCTATTTCTACTTGCTCAGAGTTCGAACTGTCTCTTATTCACATCTAGATGTGTATAAGAGACAGAGTTTGATCATCAAATTCATCATCGTCTACATCATCTTCATGTTCATAAGCACGTCTCAACTGCCTTCTTGCTCTGGGAGCCTCATATTCTCCATGCCTCCTTTGCAACTTTGCTATTGTATTAGCTTGCTCCTTCATCCTCTCCCGCATATCATCGAATCTGGTATTCATGTGCTCAAATTGTTATTGCATAGCTTTGATCATTGACATATCACCCTGTCTCTGATACACATCTAGATGTGTATAAGAGACAGATCTAATTCACTTTCAGTTTCCACATCTCCATTAATTCGCAAGATCATTGCACACTTATTTGGACATTGAGATGCCATGTGACCCCTGCCCAAATACTTAAATCATTTACCCTCTCTATTTCTACTTGCTCAGAGTTCGAACTGTCTCTTATTCACATCTAGATGTGTATAAGAGACAGCTGTAATAGTGATTAGGGACAAATCTCCTCCTCATAATAGTCTTCATCTCCTCTCATGTATCAATAGGTCGCTCATGATTCCTTCTCCTAGTCAAAACAAGTTAATCCCACCAAATAATAGCATAATCAGTAAATTTAACTGCAGCAAGTTTTACCTTTTTCTCCTTGGGATAGTTGTGGCAGTCAAAAACCAATTCAACCTTCTTCTCCCATTCTAGGTAAACATCCAGATCATTCTTACCTTGGAATGGAGGAATTGTCACTTTAATAGTGCCCAAATTATGGTCATAGGTGCCTTGTCTCCCAAATTCTCTTCGATCCCTTTTATTGTTAAGGGTTCTAACCACAGTAGTTTGATCATCAAATTCATCATCGTCTACATCATCTTCATGTTCATAAGCACGTCTCAACTGCCTTCTTGCTCTGGGAGCCTCATATTCTCCATGCCTCCTTTGCAACTTTGCTATTGTATTAGCTTGCTCCTTCATCCTCTCCCGCATATCATCGAATCTGGTATTCATGTGCTCAAATTGTTATTGCATAGCTTTGATCATGGACATATCACCAGCTCCCTCCTGAGTCGCACCTTTGTCTTTGGACGTCATAGTATTACTTTTACACAATAATTAAGATACCTCACAGAACGCTCCCTCACATGTTTCACTCAAAAGATGATGTCACATTCCCTCATGTTTACACTCTTGATGTCTTTTCCTTTATATGAACTTTCTTTATTACCTTTTACCACTCAGATTTCCCCTTTTAGCTCTATAAAGAACTAAACAACATAAATCAAGAGTATTGATTTTGAACAAAATATGAAAAATGGCATAGAATTGAACAATTTGGAGAACAAGCAATTAAAAAGGAAAAAGGATATCAAGGCAAATGAATTTAATGAACTAAACTCACAAAAGTCAGGACTTGAGTAGTTAAGCCTTGCTTCTTTTTTTCTTTTTTTTTATTAACACGAAATAACTGTAAAATACTTATATGCCACAATTGGAATTGAAATTGGCACGTTTATGAGCTTAACGAACAAACAAAGGGAGAAGGATTGCAAACAGATAGATTGGTAATGCATAAACTCAATCGAAATAAATAAATCACAAGGTAGAAAATTGAAGGGTGAATGGATTCAACCTGATTTAGAAATAGGCTCTGATACCAACTGATGTGGAAAACCCCAAAAGAGACATGACTTAGGGACCCAACGCACACAAGAAATCAAAGATGAACCAAGAAAGCTAAACCAGAGTTACAAACCCTAGACCCAACATTCGAAGGAACACGAACCTAGGGTATTTAAGAATGATATGGATGCCACACTCCAAAACAGAAAGGAATTAAGAGTGTAAGTCGATTGGAACGCCACAAGAAGAAATACCTCTTGATAAGTTCTTTAGTTCTCAAAAGAATCAAGGGAGAAAACCCTTACTTTCTATTTCACTCAAAGTTGTATCCTTCAAAACTTACAAAGGGTGCATATTTATAAGCAAAGATAGTAATCCTAAAAAGGCACAAATTCCTACTCAGGACAAATTCTTATTTTGACAAATTTCTAGTAATGGAAAAATTCCACAACAGAAAATAAACTCCTATTTAGGAGTGAGTGCTATTACTTATTACGAGCCATCAAGTACTCCAATCATATTAATTAGGCCTATTCTCTTTGTCCAACTTGAATTCGCACCATTTGAAACTTGGTTGGCCTGAATATCCTTAATAAGTCCATTTAGTGCTTCTTTAATTGTTTTGGCTTTAGCTTGTGTTATTGGGTCTTCTAGAATGTGAAATGGACCTTTTGCATCCATTGGAGCCTTCCAGCCATCATCTCTATGGTTCACATCATTAGCTTGTGTTATTGGACCTCTTGTATCCATTAGAGCTTTCCAGTCATCATCGTTATGGTTCTCATCAGGAAAGGTAGAAAGGAGAATGTCGTAGGCCCCATAACACTATTCTCAAAATTTGATGTAAAATAGTTCGTGGTCAATTTCGAGCCTCCTCATCAAAAAACCCAGCTGAAGCTGTTGTGAGATACTCTGTCTAACGCAAACTCTTACCGCTGAACAACTAGATCAGCCACTCGTCCCACTCCCAACTCACTTTGCATCAACATCGACAATAAAAAACAAAGCATACTCACCCTATCCATGTCCGCTGGAACAGGATGAACTACTACAGTGGGAATCTCATCCATCAGGTTATCAAGACAGCTTGCATGCAATATTTGTGTAAAGCCTCCCATCCCAGACCCTGAAAGGTCTTTCTGTTTCTTGTACCAATAAATACATTATGCGACACTGCCATTTGCCGTAAGGAGTCACAATTGTTGTCACAGCGACATGAAACGGTATTTTGACACTCTTTGCAACTTTGCTTGTAACGGTGTTTGATATGCATATATAGCTTGGAGGTCTAATTTTTATACATCTTATCATGACTAGGCAACAACAAAATAAGTCTTTTATGACGTTTGAGATATATTTCAAAAAATAAAAATAAAAATGTCATATAAATCTACACAAATATTTTTCATAAATGTATAATATAAAACAAATAATATATACACAAATAAAAATGTCAAAAATTGTATATTTGAATAATATTGAAACAACCACAATCCTACAACCTCCTTAATTACAAATAGCTACCTCTAATTAATATTAGTGGCTCTACTCATCCTAGAGAATATGCATATAACATTTTCATCATTGTCTCGCAGCATACCTCTTATGGTTATTACCCCTTGCACATTAGTTATTACAACATCACAACATCAAATGGAACCCCTACTTTCTTATACCATTGCTAGAGCCAATTGTCACGGAGTTAGACTTTGACGGTGCTAATCTGTGCGACACTTAATCACTTTGTGTGTAGAGATTAACTGAGTCACCTTGTGGGTAGAGATGAACTGAGTAAACCTTGAAGGTTTTGAAAGAACTCAAGAGACCAAGTGAGAGGCTCGGAAATAAGAGAAGGATAGTATGTATGAATGTTTAGTAATATGGAGAAACTTTTCTATTGAGAAGTAATTTACAAATGAGAGGAGTGGGGTATTTATAGTTACTTCCCCTCCTCAATTTGTGATTACAATTACTTGTTTTAGAAAATTCTATGGAATACTCTATTTGCAAAAAATAAAAAAAAGCCGTTAATCCAATTAATAGAAAATTTGCATAACTTTTCTTGCATAGGACCGTGATAAAAAAGGTAATGAGTTAATGTTGCCAAAAAGACTGAAAACTTCATATTAAAAAATCAATTGAAGTCACTTAAAAAACAGAATAAAAATTAATATGACAAATAATGATGCAATGGAATAATAATTTTATAGATAATGATTCTATTCTCTTTTATTGTTGTGTAAATATTTTCTCCATAGTGAAAAAATTGTCAAATTTTTTTGCAAACTAATTTTCTTGTTTTTTATATTTATTAAACATGATAATTAATTTTGTATAACCTATGAAATATTAATATGATATAAAATATTATCTATATAATATAATTAATTATGTTGATCACTATTCACAATTTTTTACGTAAACATTTTTGTATATTAATAAAAATTAAGTGCAAAAATATTATATATAAAACATAAAAATTAATTATATTCATATCAATTCACTATTTTTCAAGTGAATATATGATACGGTATATGTCCACATTTCGTTGAACCCACAGACCCGATCATCTAACATGTTTTTCCACTTGTCCACCGTGTAGAAAGGGAGCTTATCTACATGAATTATAAGCTTTGGTTGAGGAGTTTTTGTTGAAATTTTCTAGACACTGTTGGGATTTTGTCGAGTCTCATTTTTCTTGAAGAAATAACAATCTCTTATTTTCTGAAAAACGGACACCGTGACTGGTAATTAATCATTCTGATTCTTCTTCGAGTGTTATCGCAATACAAATAACAATCTCTCGCAGCATCATTGTTAGTTATTACAGCATCTATATTAAATTTGCATATATCTATGTCTGTCTTGTGGTTGTATCTTCACCTTCATCATAGGGTAAACACCTCTAATATTTAATGTGAACTCATGAAGTTACTTATTGTCCACTTTTCTTATAACTATCACTACAGTCAGATATGAATTAGATTGCAAATTTGCTCAACTAAAAATGGTTTAATTGAAAAGATTTGTTTATTCTTACTAGATAGATTCCATACGGGTAGCCACAATGTGTGGAGCAGACATCTTTAGTAGGCAAAGTACTCTTACGAACTTGTGGATACCAGACTATGATACCAATTATCATGGACTTGATCTTTCTACTAACAAATCGTGCGACCTTAGCAAACTTACAAGACAAGATAATAGTCAACCTTCTCCCAAGAACGAGAATGTTGCCAACTTAAGCTAATAAAGATGAAGAACACTAGTTTGAAGAACTTGGAGTATAATTTATTACTTAAAAAATGCCAATACAACTATTTCTTGGTTAATGATTACAAGTAAGGTCTTTGAGGTTATTTATAGTTAATAACCTCCCTATTGGAAGCATAGGATTTACTTGATCTAATGATTCCTATTGTTGTTCTAGAATATTCTACATAATTACTTACATTACAAGAATTCCTTGGATTACCTAAAATTTTCTAGAGACTTCCATCGAATTTCAAGCTTATAGAGAGAATTCAAGAAAATTTAAAATTAAACCTCTTTGTATGCTGAAAATTGTGCGAAATGTGACAAATAATACCGGCAAAGCCAAGACTAAATTCATCACTTGAATTTAAAAAGTGTTGTAAAGAGTATATAATTATTAATAATTATATATGTTAGAAATGATTTTTGATTTTAAAATTTTGTTACTTTTTTAGAAGTATATCAGTTTAAAAACTCGTTCTCTAGCCCGATGCATCAGGGGCAATTACTTGAATTTTATATCTTTATTGTAAAAATTCAAAATTAAACTATGTAGATATGCATAGTACCTATGTAGTTTTTGGCTCTGGCCGTGCAGATATGCATATGTATCTTATCATGATTGAGTTTGTGTAGCATTGATTAATGATTTATTTTTTGATTAAAAAACCAGAGCGATAAAATCTAATTGAAACATTTATTCGTTTTGTGAACCATTTCAATAGACCTATGATCCCCTATGTATGTTCCCGCAACATTTTGGCCAATGGTCAGGCTGCTGCCATCCATCCGAATGTTATATATTCTGTTACTTGACATATTATACGCCCAATTCACTTTCAATTCTCGGGGTCAAGCCATAAGGTGTCAACTTCCTTCCAAATATTTAAATCTGAAGCAGGTGGCAGTTTTTTCTTATTGCTTCATAAATACGGAGTAATTATGGCATTTTTTCCTTTCCATGTTTGTAGTTGACCACATAAGTGAATGTTTCTTTAAACTTCAGCCACTTAGCATGTCATTTATTAAGCTTATATTAGGATTTTTTGAACTTAAGCTCTCATGATCATAATGAACGAAGAATTGTCTTGGCCACAAATAATGTTGTCATATTTGAAAAGTTTCGTTCCAATGCATAAGTAGGATAATTTAAAACTGCCCACTTAGCTTTTTACTACCATTTGAAATCTTACGATTAAAATAACCCTTGTTAGTATTCCAAATGCTTCATATTCTACCTTAAAATCTTTACTAAAGTTAAGCAATAATCACAAAGACGCATTAGTAAGCTTTTCTTTCAAAATAATGAAAGCCTGATTATACTCATCATCCCACTTGAAAATAACATTTTTTTACCACTGGTTGGCGCTGTACAACAGAGAGCTCTCTAATTGTGTCGTGAGACAATCCAGATAAACAAAGAAGCTGAGAGTTTATTTTATCCTGTATTTGTTAGTGACGAAGGTGCTGAGTGTACTTAGACACATCATTTTTGCCACTCATAGTGTTTCAAGTAGGTTTCAGAAGGACCATCATGCAAATATAAGCCGTCATCTCTGGCCACCCAAGTGCAGTTGACGGGAACGATTCGTCCAAAACCGCATGAACAGTTAAGTTTTGGACCCCACCAGTAGACCTTGCAGCCACCCCATGGTTAGCAGGAACAAATTTAAAATTACACCAAAATAAGGTAGTGCAAAAAAAATTCAAGCCAAACTTAAAGTGATGGTTATCATTGATTGCCACAGCATGGTCGCCGAGATGATCATCTTTGGAGGCACATTGAACGTGGAGAAGATTACGACTTCAGTTGTTCACAATGTAAACAACAAATTTGTCTGTCAGAAGACCGTAGCCAACGTAATTCCGGGTGCCCACGTCGGACATGACTGGGTTTGGCCATGGTGACGCCAATACAAGTAAGAAAAATATTGCGCGACTCTTTTGGCTTGCACTCATGATATGGGTGGGGTTTGTATTCTATTGTTGTTGCACATTGGACGTCCAGAACATCACTACTTCAGCTGTTGACGATGCAAACAACCAATTTATCTTTCTTTCGAATGCAGTTTGCCAACGTCATGAAATTTATTTTAATAAGTTTTTAAAATAATAAGAGATAATAATGTTTGTTTATTTTTAATTTATGAAATAATTATCAAAAATAATTTTTTTTTTTGTTAAAAATATAAGTTTTGTTAAATATACAATAATGTCGCAAATAACTAGAATAAATATACACAAATTACATTTGTTTAAATTGTTTTATTAAATAAACTTCAACATTATTTTTTTTTATTGTTATTTATTCAAAATATCATCTAAAAAAAGTCGAAAAAAATAAAGAAATAGCATAAAATCTAATTGAAATATTTGCTTATTTTATTTTCAATAGACAAGTGATGTCTGAGTAAATTATGCAACCTGTTATATTCTGTTACTAAATATATTATATACCCAATTCACTCTCAATTCTGGGGCTCAAGCGGTGTCAAATTCTTTTCCATTATTTAAATCTGAAGTCGGTGGCATTTTTCCATTATTTAAATAAATGCGGACCGCCGCAGGCTGGTTATTTGAATCTTTCCCCGTGAAAATCTTGTGGCAAATCAAAACACGGTCATCATTTACATGGGTGTCGAATAGCATTTTAGAGGATTCCTATGCATAAAACCCAATAAAACAACAACAACAAAGTAGGAAAAGGCGTACACAGTCGGATAAAGAGCTCTCTAATTGTCTCGTGAGAGACAAACCAGAAAACCAAAGAAGCCGAGAGTTTACGTCATGCTTTATTTGCGAGTGACAAAGGTGCTGAGTGTACTTAAGTTGAAAAACCAAAGTACGATATTACATTCCGCAGACACATCATTTTTGCCACTCATAGTGTTTCAAGTAGGATTCAGAAGGACGATCATACAAATATAAGCCGTCATCTTTGGCCACCCAAGTGCAATTAGCGGGTATGGTTCGTCCAAAACCGCATGAACGGTTAAGTTTTGCACCGCACCAGTAGACCTTGTAGCCACCCCCATGGTTAGGACCAAATTGAAAATGACACCAAAATAATGTAGTGCAAAAAAAATTCAAGGCAAACTGAAAGTGGTAGTTATCATTGATTGCCACAGCATGGTCGCCCAGATGATCATCTTTGGAGGCACATTGGACTTGGAGAAGATCACGACTCAAGTTGTTGACAATGTAAACAACGAATTTATCTTTGGGAAGACCGTAGCCAACGTAATTACTTGTGCCCACCTCGGACATGACTGCATTTGGCCATGGTGACACCAATACAAGTAAGAAAAAGATTGCGCGACTCTTTTGGCTTGTACTCATGATATGGGGTTTGTATTCTATTGTTGTTGTTGCCGCCACAAAGAACAACAGAAACCAAAAAAAGGATCTTATATTACTAGTTGTGGTCCTCCGGTGAGAAACAAATTTATTGCATTACTTGTAAGGATTAGTTAGGAGTTAAAAGTTTTGAAACCATTTAATTTTTTGATATTATTATCAGATACAAGAATTGTTAGTTCTTATGGTCATTATAACCTTTTTAAATTTATTCTCACATGTATTAATGTCTTCTTTATCCAATTTGATTTCATTTGTCCTACGTTGCAAATAACTTCTTTCATCATTTAGTACGTAGTTATTAAATCAAAACTTTATTGCATTGTCTTTTATGGATTAGACAAAAGTCAAAAGTTTGCAAACTATTTACTTTTTTGTTATTATTACTAGTCATTGTTTGTGACGTAGTTAGAAATTTTTTAACTTTATTACCACTTGTATTAATAAGTTCTTTATCCAATTTGATTTGATTTGATTTGTCCTACATGTTTCTCAAATCAAAACTTTATTTTGCATTAAACCGTGAATAAAAAGATTTACTTTAATAACAAAATACACAAAATAAAAACACATATACAAAGTGGTTTATGTTTATAATACATATAATCCTACTACATCTGTCTCTTATACACATCTAGATGTGTATAAGAGACAGTATTACCCCTTGCGCATTAGTTATTACAGCATCAAATGGAACCCCTACTTTCTTATACCATTGCTAGAGTCAATGCAGCCTTTTGCATTAATAGAACTGATGCTGTCTCTTATACACATCTAGATGTGTATAAGAGACAGGTATTAATGTCTTCTTTATCCAATTTGATTTCATTTGTCCTACGTTGCAAATAACTTCTTTCATCATTTAGTACGTAGTTATTAAATCAAAACATTATTGCATTGTCTTTTATGGATTAGACAAAAGTCAAAAGTTTGCAAACTATTTACTTTTTTGTTATTACTACTAGTCATTGTTTGTGACGTAGTTAGAAATTTTTTAACTTTATTACCACTTGTATTAATAAGTTCTTTATCCAATTTGATTTGATTTGATTTATCCTACATGTTTCTCAAATCAAAACTTTATTTTGCATTAAACCGTGAATAAAAAGATTTACTTCTGTCTCTTATACACATCTAGATGTGTATAAGAGACAGTATTACCCCTTGCGCATTAGTTATTACAGCATCAAATGGAACCCCTCCTTTCTTATACCATTGCTAGAGTCAATGCAGCCTTTTGCATTAATAGAACTGATGAGGGGATCTTAGCAGGGAGGATAGATGTCAGAATATGGTCTAGTCAGGTTAGTTAAGAGGCCTGATGATCATGTTTTGGCAACTTCTTACAAAAGAGGATGCGATTAACTGCCGAGGATGGACTCATATATTAACAATTTGATAATCAAATTAACAAGAGAATCAAAGTTTTAAAAAATATAGATAAAGAAAGAGTAACTGTTAATTTTATTTGATATTATTACGTACATCTCGATTAATTTGTACGAATAAAATTTATTGTAAACATGCTATACGTTAATTGATAATTGGGTCTCGTACTTTGGTGTACTGGATAAGAGTGCGTGACCTGTTATGCCTCTCCAGGCCCAAAGTGATTAAAAGAAGGGTACAAAGGAGAATGCGGTAGGCCCTACAACACTATTCTCAAATTCTGATATACAATGGTTCGTGGTCAATTGCGAGCCTCTTTCTCAAGAACGAAGCTGAACCTGTTGTGTGATCCTCTGTCCAACGCAACCTCTTACTGCCGAGCAACTAGATCATCAACTCTATTGGCCTATTGGTCACTTCTCGTGTAGATATATAACCTAAATTTAAAAAAAAATGTGAAGAAGAGAAACCTTTAAAGTAGAGGTGAGAGAGTTTGGTAGGACGGTGAGAAAAAAAAAAGAGGTTGCCAAATGAGAGAGAAAAAGAAAAAGACTGCAGAAAAAAAAAATCAAAGGCAGTGTTCTTTGATCTTACGTTTTGAAAGGATATCAGTGTCCAATCAGCTTAAAACTTAGATGATTGATAGAGGACGTTTAGTTCTTATTTTTGAATGATGGAGAATGGGTTTCAAGCACTGAACGTCTTGCTTTTCTTCAATTTTAATAGGTCTTTTCTCTGGGCAATTTTCTGTGTGAAGAATTGGTCAACTATATAATTGGAATACTGTTTGTGGTCCGATCGAGCTGATTTTTAGTTAGTAGTTGAAGAATACATAGATCTTCTTTGTGATGGTTGGATTGGGTTTCTGTGAACTGCAAGGATAGGTTTTCCATTCGAATCGAAACTTTTTAATTCTGGCAACTCTCTGGTTTCTCATCTGTGGCAGAATTGGTAAACCATGTAATTGGAAGATTCTTTGTGCTATGATCGAGCTGATTTTTGGTCAGTAGTTGGAAGACACATAGATCTTCTTTGTGGAAAATTAAATTGGGTTTCTGTGAACTGCAAGGGCAGGTTTTCCATTCGAACCGAAGCTTTTCAATTCTAGTAACTCTTTGCTCTCTCATCTGTGGCAGCATTGGTAAACCATATGAATGATTATTGACCCGTGGTCCGATTGAGCTGAAATTTGGACACCTAGTAGGGGACATTTGGGGGTTCATCTTGAACAGTTAGATTACTGCCTTGAGGTCTACTTGTTGATTTGTAGTTGACAGGACATAGTTGGTCTGTCTTGCTTAACTCATTAGTCTCTTGTTCAATCCAAATTGAATTATGTTCAATTTGTTTGACGTAATTGAGGTTGTACACCTCTATTGTACTCACTTGATTATAGTGGAGTTGACCTCTGGTTCGGATTATCCGTGGATTTTTTTCCCCCTTTGTTTTGAAGGGGTTTTCCACATAAAATTTGTGTGTTCTCTTGTGTGGTTTATTTGCATTGCTATTCTTATTATTCAATCATCTCCTCATAGGTTCAAGCAAACAGGAGAAGTTTCTTCGGCTGTTTATACTCCACTGCGCCTCTTCTCCCATTAGAGTGGTATGAGAGCTAGGTTGGTGTATCTGGCTTGCTTGAATGATGGAGTTGAATCTGAATAAATTGGTCTGTTTAAATGACACAAATTATCATATATGGAAGAGTAAAATGAAGGATCTCCTATTTGTGAAGAAATTGCATCTGCCAGTATTTGCTATTACGAAACTTGAGTCTAAAACTGATAAAGAATGGGAATTTGAGCACGAACAGGTTTGTGGTTTTATATAACGATTTGTTAATGATAATGTTTATAATCACATTTGCAATGAGACTTTGTATGATTCAAAGTTTGGTAATAATAAGTTGTTCTTGTTAAAGCAAATGATGTAGTTGAGATATAATGAAGGGAGTTCAGTTGCTGACCAGTTAAATAAGTTTCAGGGTCTTATTGATCAACTATCAGGCATTGGTATTAAGTTTGATGACGAAGTTCTCAGGTTACGGTTACTTATTACTTTACTTGATTCTTGGGAGACTTTTCGAATGTCTCTCGCTAATTCTGCCTCCTGTGGTGTTTTATCAGTGGAACTTGTAAAGGGAGGTGTGTTGAAGAAGAGATGAGAAGGAAATCTCAGGGTTTTTTCATCATCCAAATCAGAGGTTTTAATTACTGAAAATAGAGAGAGAGGAGAAGAAAAAGGAAATGGTAAAAATGGCAGAAGTAAGAGCCGAATCAAGTCAGGATTTAAGTACAAGAATGTTCAGTGTCATTATTGCAGGAAGATGGGTCACATTCAAAAAAAGTGTTACAAGTGGAAGAGAGAAAATAAAGATGACAATGATAGGAACGGGAAGAAAAATGTGAGTAATGATCATATTGCTACTGCATTCACTTCTGGTATTGGTGACCTCATTATTGTTTGTGATGAGGATGTAATTAATTTGACATCTCATGAGACTGATTCGGTCATAGATAGTAGTGCTTTTCTTCAAGTTACCTGAAGAATGAAATTCTTCACAACATATACTCTTGGTGATTTGGGAATTTTGAAGATGGGTAATGACAACTTAGCCAAGGTCATTGGCATTGGTGATATTTGCTTAAAGACTGACAATAGAGCACAGCTGACATTAAAGGATGTTAGACATCTCCCTGACATTAAGTGATTCCTGTCGAGCAATGTGTTACTTAGGTGTGGTTCCTGGTGCCCGTCAATAAGTTTTGAGGGGTTAGGCCTCCCATTGGGCCCATTAGGATTTGGAATTAACGGTCCATTGATATCATGTCCTGTGGGACGATGGAGATGAAGGGGATGATGATGGTGATGGAATATGATGTACAGCTTCGGATGTGCATTGCAATTTGCAAAAATTGTAGACATTTAATGACATTTTCAATAGACATTTAATGCTTATATAGAATCACTAAAATTTGCAAAAACATGCCTCACGGTTGGCTTTGTCAGTTGATGTACTCTACATTGTATATATATATATATATACACTCCATGGTCCAAATCTCGGAGTCAAGCCATTAGGAATCAATTCTTTCCAAATTTTCCAAATCTCACATGGGTGAACGTTTCTTAATTGTTTGTAAAAATGGTCGATGCTTCCATCCGACTAGGCCCCCTTTATGAAACAGACGGCAATGTTTTTGGTACGCTCATTAATTCTTATGCATTTAAGGGGTAATGAACATAAATATTTAATTTAATTTATTTAAGATTTAAGTTAAATTAATTCAACTTCAAATGTGAAAAAAAAAATTAAGTGAGATCGAGTTGAAATAAAAGATTAATCAAATAAATTTATATATTTAAAAGTATGTGCATTATATTTATAAAAATTGTGAGTAATAATATCTCAAAAATATGAAATCCCCTCTTGTGCCGGCATTGGACATAACCCCATTTAAAAAAAAAAAAAAAAAAAAAAAAAAAAAAAAAAAAAAAAAAAAAAAAAAAAAAAAAAAAAAAAAAAAAAAAAAACCGCTAATCCAATTAATAGAAAATTTGCATAACTTTTGTTGCATAGGATAGTGATAATGAAAGTAATGAGTTAATGTTGATAAAAAGACTGAAAACTTCGTATTAAAAAATCAATTAGAGTCACTTAAAAAAAGGGATAAAAATTAATACCACAAATAATGATGCAATGGAATGATAATTTTACCGATAATGGTTTGAGTAGTATTAATTAACGACTCACTTTCTGATTAAAAAAAAAAAACAAAGATGGAAAACATCGAATTGAAGCATTTACTCATTTTATTAACCATTTCAACAAACATATGATGTTTGTGTATATTCTGCAACCATTATGCCCAAAGGTCAGGCTGCTGTCATCCAGCCATATGTTATATTCTTTTACTAGGCATATTATACGCCCAATTCACTTTCAATTCTCGCGGTCAAGACATAAGGTGTCAACTTCCTTCCAAATATTTAAATCTGAAGCACGTGACACTTTTTTCTAATTGCTTCATAAATGCGGAGTAATCATCACATTTTTTTCCTTTCAATGTTTGTACTTAACCACATAAGTGAATGTTTCTTTGAACGTCAGCCACATAGCATGTCTTTTATTAAGCTTATGTCGGGATGTTTTGAACTTCAAACTCTCATGATCATAATGAACAATGAATTGTCTTGACTACAAATAATGTTATCATGTTTGAAAAGTTCCCTACCAATGCATAAATAGGATAATTTAAAACTGTCTCACTTAGTTTTTTACTAAAAAAGCAATCAGCTAGGAATCTTACGATTGAAACAACCCCTGTTAATATTTCAAATGCATCACATTCTACCTCAAAAACCTTACCTAAGTTAAGCAATCATAACAAAGACGCATTAGTAAACTTTTCTTTCAAAGTAATGAAAGTCTGATGATGCTCATCATCCCACTTGAAAATAATATTTTTTTAACAATGGTGGGCACTGTACAACAAAGAGCTCTCTAATTGTGTTGGGAGACAACCCAAATAAACGAAGAAGCTGAGAGTTTATTTTATCCTTTATTTGTGAATGACAAAGGTGCTGAGTGTACTTAAGTCGAAAAACCAAAGTACAATATTATATTCCCTAGACACGTCATTTTTGCCACTCATAGTGTTTCAATTAGGTTTCAGAAGGACGATCATGCAAATATAAGCCGTCATCTCTAGCCACCCAAGTGCAGTTAGCGGGAATGAATCGTCCAAAACCGCATGAACGGTTAAGTGTTGGACCGCACCAGTAGACCTTGTAGCCAGCCTCACAGTTGGCAGGACCAAATTAAAATTACACCAAAATAATGTAGTGCAAAAAAAATTCAAGCCAAACTTAAAGTGATAGTTATCATTGTTTGCCACAGCATGGTCGCCGAGATGATCATCTTTGGAGGCACATTGAACGTGGGGAAGATGACGACCTAAGTTGTTGACAATGTAAACAACGAATTTATCTTTGGGAAGACTGTAGCCAACGTAATCACTTGTGCCCACGACGGACATGAGTCGATTTGGCCATGATGACGCCAATACAAGTAAGAAAAAGATTGTGCGACTCTTTTGGCTTGCACTCATGATATGAGTGGAGTTTGTATTCTATTGTTGTTGCTGCCGCCACAAAGAACAAAAGAAATGAAAAAAGGATTTTATATTACTAGTTGTACTACTCTATGCCTTGAGGTCACAAACAAATTTATTATATTACCTTGTAAAAATCAGATAATAGTTAAAAATTTAAAAATTATTTAATTTTTTGATCTTATTAATTATTATTTCTGGTCATTATTATAATTTCTTTAAATTTTTTATCACTTGTTTTATTTCCAATTTAATTTTATTTGTCTTATCTTGAAAATATTTCTTTTTTCATTTAACATATAGTTGTCCAATCAAAACTTTATTAGGTTTAACAACAAAATATACAAAATAAAAACATATTTACAAAAGGCTTATATTTAAAATACATATAACTCTAAGTACGTATGGGCCTTCAAATCTAAAGTGATATAATTATGAATACTTTGTTACCCGTCTAGTCTATTCGCAGGGCCAAGAGATGTTATGTATGACAACACATTGCGTCTGTTTGTGAGCGGAGAAACTCATTTGGTTATTTACCATATGGTGTGGTGGTCTTCCCAAATTTTGTTGTTATATTTATAAATATAAAAAAAAGTAACTATTATTCTTAATTAATATTATACATTCATCTGAATGTAAACATGGTATACCTAAATTGATAATTGGGTCTCCTAATTTGTTGTACTGGAAAAGAGACGAGCGAACTTTGATGCCTCTCCAGCCCAAAAGTATTAATTGAAGGGTACAAAGGAGAATGCGGTGGGCTCCACAACACTATTCTCAAAATTTGATGTAAAATAGTTCTTGGTCAATTGCGAGCCTCTTTATCAAAAACCCAGCCGAAGCTGTTGTGAGATACTCTGTCTAACGCAAACTCTTACCGCCGAAAAACTAGATCAGCCACTCGTCCCACTCCCAACTCACTTTACATCAGCATCGGCAATAAAAAACAAAGCATACTCACCCTATCCATGTCCGCTGGAACAGGATGAACTACTAGAGTGGGAATCTCATCGATCAGGTTGTCAAGACGGCTTGCATGCAATATCTGTGTAAAGCCTCCCATCCCAGACCCTGAAAGGTCTTTCTGCTTCTTGTACCAGTAAATACATTATGCGACACTGCCATTTGCCGTAAGGAGTCACAATTGCTGTCACAGCGACATGAAACCGTATTTTGACACTCTTTGCAACTTTGCTTGTAACGGTGTTTGATATGCATCTATAGCTTGGAGGTCTAATTTTTATATCATGACTGGGCAACAACAAAATAAATCTTTTATGACGTTTGAGATATATTTCAAAAAATAAAAATAAACATAAAAATGTCATATAAATCTACACAAATACTTTTCATAAATATTTTATAAATATAACATTAATCAATGTCACTAAGTGTTATAGTGACATTTTCAAAAAGCATTGTCAGGATAGATATAGTAACATTTTATAAATGTCAATATAATATATTATATTGTGATATATATAATTATCACTAAATTCATCTATAATTGTCATTATATGTCATACATTTTATTAATTAATAATTTAATTTAACACATATAAAAATTATAATTATGTAAATTTGATATTTCTCAAATTTATAATTACATAAATTTTAAATTTATTATTATATTAAAAATTACAAATACTTTTAGTTGAATGATTGATAATTATTACTCTCAAGAAAAAATGATACAATAACAATCATTTAATCAAATATTACTTTTATTATTAAAAATAAATTTTATTTTACAACTATGACCACAAAAAATTGTATATTTGAATAATATTGAAATAAATACAGTTCTATAACCTCCATAATTACAAATAGCTACCTCTAATTAATATTAGTGGCTCTACTTATCTTAGAGAATATGCATATAACATTTTCATCATTGTCTCGCAGCATACCTCTTATGGTTATTACCCCTTGCACATTAGTTATTACAACATCAGAGCATCAAATGGAACCCCTCCTTTCTTATAACATTGCTAGAGCCAATTGTTACGGAGTTAGACTTTGACGGTGCTAACTTGCGTGACACTTAGTCACTTTGTGCGTAGAGATTAACCTAGTCACTTTGTGCGTAGAGATTTTGAAAGAACTTAAAAGACCAAGTGATGGGCTCGAAAATAAGAGAATGATAGTATGTACAAGTGTTTAGTAATATGGAGAAACTTTGCTATTGAGAGGTGACTTTACAAATGAGAGGAGTGAGGTATTTATAGTTACTTCTCATTCTCAATTTGTGATTACAATTATTTGTTTAAGAAAATTCTATGGAATACTCCATTTGCTAAAAAAAAAAAAAAGTCACTAATCCAATTAATAGAAAATTTGCATAACTTTTCTTGCATAGGACCATGATAAAGAAGGTAATGAGTTAATGTTGCCAAAAAGACTGAAAGCTTCGTATTCAAAAATCTATTAGAATCACTTAAAAATAGGATAAAAATTAATACGACAAATAATGATGCAATGGAATGATAATTTTACGGATAATGATTCTCTTCTCTTTTATTGTCATGTAAATATTTTCTCCATGGTGAAAAAATTGTCAAATTTGTTTGGAAACCAATTTTCTTGTTTTTTATATTTATTAAACATGATAATTAATTTTGTATTATCTATGAAATATTAATACGATATAAAATATTCTCTATATAATATAAGTAATTATGTTGATCTCTATTCACAATTTTTTACGTAAATATTTTTGTATATTAATAAAAATTAAGTGCATAAATGTTATTTCTAAAACATAAAAATTAATTATATTCATATTAGTTCACTATTTGTCAAGTGAATATATGATACGGTATATGTCCACATTTCGTTGAACCCATAGACCCCATCATCTAACATGTTTTTCCACTTGTCCACTGTGTAGAAAGGGTGCTTATCTACATGAATTATAAACTTTGGTTGAGGAGTTTTTGTTGAAATTTTCTAGACATTGTTGGGATTTTGTCGAGTCTCATTTTTCTTGAAGAAATAACAATCTCTTATTTTCTGAAAAATGGACACCGTGACTGGTAATTAATCGTAATTAATCATTATGATTCTTCTTCCAATGTTATCACAATACAAATAACAATCTCTCGCAGCATCATTGTTAGTTATTACAACATCTACATTAAATTTGCATATACTTTGCGCAGATAAAGACTTGTGGTTGTATCTTCACCTTCATCATAGGGTAAACACCTCTAATATTTAATTTGAACTCATCATTGTGAAGTTACTTATTGTCCACTTTTCTTATAACTATCACTACAGTCAGATATGAATTAGATTGCAAATTTGCTCAACTAAAAATGGTTTAATTGCAAAAATTTGTTTATTCTTAGTAGATAGATTCCATATGGGTAGTCACAATGTGTGGAGCAGACATCTTTTGTAGGCAAAGTACACTTACAAACTTGTGGAAACCAGACTATGACACCCGTTATCATGGACTTGGTCTTTCTACTAACAAATCGTGCGACCTTAGCAAACTTACAAGATAAGATAATAGTCAAACTTCTTCTAAGAACTAGAATGTTGCCAACTTAAGCTAATAAAGATGAAGAACACTAGTGGTTTGAAGAACTTGGAGTATAATTTCTTACTTAAAAAATGCCAATACAATTATTTCTTGGTTGACGATTACAAGTAAGGTCTTGGAGGTTATTTATAGTGAATAACCTCCCTATTGGAAGGATAGGATTTACTTATCCAATGATTTCTATTGTTGTTCTAGAGTATTCTACATAATTACTTACATTACAAGAAACTCCTTGGATTATCTAAAAGTTTCTAGAGACTTCTAACTAATTTCAAGCTTATAGAGAGAATTCAAGAAAAATTCAAAATTAAACCTCTTTGTATGCTGAAAATTGTGAGAAATGTGACAAATAATACCAGCAAAGTCAAGACTAAATTCATCACTTGAATTTTGAAAGTATTGTAAAAAATATATAATTATTAATAATTTTATATGTTAGAAATGATTTTTGATTTTTAAATTTTGTTACTTTTTTAGAAGTATATCAATTTAAAAATTGGTTCTCCGTGCTGATGCGTCTAGGGAAATTACTTGAATTTTATATCTTTACTGTAAAAATTTGAAATTAAACCACTTTGTATGCTGAAAATTGTGTGGAATGTGACAAATAATACATGGAGGGCCAAGACGAAATTGATCACTTGAATTTTGATCGTGTTATCAAGAGTATATAATTATTAATAATTTTATATTTTAGAAATAATCGTTGATTTTAAAAAATAGTTATGTTTAGAAACTGTTTCTCCAGCCCCTTCGTCGAGGGCAGTTGCTTGAAAGCTTTTGCTCGATTGGTTTGTGTCGTGGTATATGTTGTACTGTAGCTATGCAGTTTTTAGCCTTAGCATTACCTGACATCTTATCGTGGGTTTGAGTAGTATTAATTAACGACTCATTTTTTGATTAAAAAAAAAAACAGAGAAGGATAACATCCAATTGAAACATTTACTCATTTTGTTAACCATTTCAATAAACATATGATGTTTGTGTATATTCTACAACCATTTCGGCCAAAGGTCAGGCTGCTGCCATCCAGCCATATGTTATATTCTTTTACTAGGCATATTATACGCCCGATTCACTTTCAATTCTCGGGGTCAAGCCATATGATGTCAAATTCTTTCCAAATATTTAAATGTGAGGTAGGTGACATTTTTCTAATTGCTTCATAAATACGTACTAATTAATTATGGGTGGAAAGAATGTTTTTTGGAACCCTCATTTCTACGTTGATGTCATATAGCCGCAAGTTGGTTATTTGAATCTTTCCCCATGAAAATCTTGTGGCAAATCAAAACACGGTCATCATTTACATGGGGAGGGGAATCGCATTTTAACAAAAGCAAACAAAGGGAAAGAGCTGGTGGACACAATACAACAAAGAGCTCTCTAATTGTCTCGTGAGACACAACCCAGATAACGAAATAAGCTAAGAGTTTATTTCATCCTTTATTTGTGAGTGGCAAAGGTGCTGAGTGTACTCAAGTCGAAAAACCTAATTACAATATTACTTACCCTAAACACATCATTTTTGCCACCCGTAGTGTTTTGAGTAGGTTTTCAGAGAGCGATCATACAAAAAGGAATACTTTCAAAGAAGAGATGATAGGAAAAGAAAAAAAAGGAAGGAGAAGGGGACAACGATAATGAATTTCAAGAGTTAGAACCAGAGGTAAGGTAGGAGCTATAATGATCTATTTCATTTCTGCCTTAACTAGACCTGTAGGTTGAACACCACACATGTAAAGGAGTAAATTGGCAATAAAAATATAATGATCTTGATTAACTCAGGGAATACACATATTTTCCTAAATTCATCTTTAGCTAAAGAGATTTCATGTTTGTTGGTTCCTACGCAACCTTTGGTGATTACAGTAAGAGATAGGTATAAAGTAACTAGTAAAGAGAAAGTTTGTGATTTATAATGTAAAATGTAAGGGCAATTGTTTAAATCTGATCTTAGGATTATGAGTTTAGGATGCTTAGATATGGTACTAGGAGTGGATTAGTTGGGAAAGTTCAGCCTCATACTTACGGATTTTAAACATTGCAAGCTATCCTTTGTGAAAGAAGGAAAAATAGTGGAGATCTTAGGTACAACAAACAAGCAGGGGGCCACTTTAAAATTGATCACTGAAGTTCAATTACAGAAGCTGGTAAGAAAAGCAGAAAGATAAGGTTTAAGCACATTTTTGTTCTATCATTTTTAAGAAGCAAAGCAAGAAGAGAGGAGTAATGGCTTATAAATAGGTGGGGACAACTGAAGTTATACAAGGAGTATTGAATACCTATAAGGATGTATTTAGAAAGCCTGTGAGAATGCCATCAGTGAGGTCTTATGAGCATGTCATACCTCTCAAATATGATGTGCAACCAGTAAACTTGAAACCTTATAGGTATCCACATCATTAGAAGGATGAAATAGAGAGGTTGATCAAAGAAATGCTAGAATCATCCATTATTCAGTCAAGCACCAATCCTTTTGCATTTCTTGTGCTCCGAGTTAAGAAGAACGATGAAACCTGGAAGTTTTGTGTGAATTATAGGCAGCTTAATACCTCAAAAGTGAAGGATAAGTTTCTAATTTCTATCATAGATGATCTCCTGGATGAGCTACACGGGGTTAGGGTATTCTTTAAGATTGATTTGAGGTCAGGATACCATCAGATCACAATGAAGGAGGAGGACATTCCAAAAACTGTTTTCAAGACCTACCATGGCCATTTTGAATTGCAAGTAATGCCTTTTTATCTTACCAATGCACCAGTCATATTCCAAGCTTTGATGAATTGTGTTTTTGAAAAGGTTATCCGGAAGTTTGTGTTATTTTTTTTAATGATATTATGGTTTACAACCCTAACCTGGAAAAGCATGCATCTCATCTATCACAAGTACTGCAAATCTTAAGAGAGGAATAGTTATATGTCAAACATTCCAAATGTTATTTTGGATAACCATAAGTAGAATACTTGGGATACATCATTTATGGGGCAGGGCTGACTACAGATCCAAAAAAGGTGGAAGTTATGGTAAATTGGCTAATGTTAGCTTCAATCAAGGCCCTCAGAGGATTTATAGGATTGATAGGATATTACAAATAATTTATAAGGAATTATGGGGTCCTAAGCAGACCATTAACAGAATTATTGAAGAAGCAAATATTTGTGTGGGATGATAATGCAGGGAAATTTTTTAAGAAGCTAAAGAAAGCAATGGTTAATGCTTTTATGTTGGTTATTTCAGACTTTACCAGACCATTTATGATAGGAAGAGATGCATGTTAGAAAGGACTAGGAGTAATATTGATGCAAACTAATAGACCCCTTATTTACCTTAGCAAGAAGTTAAGTGACAAGTATAAGGGGATATCTATATATGAAAAGGAGTTGATGGTTATATTAATAGTGGTAACAAAATAGAGATACTATCTTGAGGGATACCACTACATCATCAAAACAGACCAAGAGAGCCTCAAATTTTTGTTGCAACAACCCTTGCATAATTATGTGCAACAAAATGGGATCACTAAGTTATTGGAGTTAGACTACAATATTTAATATAAAAAGGGATTCATGCACAAGGTAGATAATGCCCTATCTAGACAAAGGGAAGAAATGCAGGAAGGAAAGACAAATTGTTATGTGTTATCAAGTCTAGTGCATATGTGGACTCAAAAGGTGATTTCTAGTTATGAAACAAATGCAATAGCTAAAGATCGTTCCCTCCTTGAACCTAGTTGCACACTCAAAACCTCCTTTCTTATTGTCAAATGGACTATTAAGGTATAAAAGGAAGATTTACTTGGGAAGTAAAGGAAATCTAAGGAGGATATGATTTAAAATTTCCACAACTCTATGTAACGGGACATTTTGGTAACAAACAGGCCTATCAATACTTAAAGAAGTGCTTCCACTGGCTAAGAATGAAGAAAGAAATACAGAAGTTTTTTAGGAATTGTGAAATTTGTCAAAAGTGCGAGGGTGAGAACATCAAACATCTAGGTTTCTTGTAGCCTCTAACTATTCCTACTTAGGCATGACATGACATCAACATGGATTTTATGGAAGAGTTACTTAAGTCAAAAGGGAAGGAAATTATATTTGTGATCATAGACTGTTTCAGTAAATATTCTCATTTTTTGGGACTCAACCATTCATGATCTGCTCAAGGAGTAGTCAAAGTGTTTATGGAAAACATATTCAAGATTTATAGGATGCCTAAAACAATTGTCTTTGATAGGAACAAGATTTTCCTCAATCTATTCTTGCAAGAGATCTTCAAGCTGCTGAGAACAAAATTGCAAATGAGTACTGCCTATCACCCTCAGTTCAATGAACAAACACAAAGACTAAATTAGTGTGTAAAAGCTAAAATGAGACCAAAATAATGTAGTGAGAAAAACATTCGCGTCAAACTTAAAGTGATAGTTATCATTGATGCACATTGGACGTGGAGGAGATCTCGGCTTAAGTTGTTGAAAATGTAAACAACGACTGGGTCTTTAAAAGGACTTAAGTCAGCGTAATCACTTGTGCCCATGTCGGACATGACACGATTTGCCCAATACAAGTAAGAAAAAGATTGCGTAACCTTTTTGGCTTCCACTCATGATACGGGGTTTGTATTCTATTGTTCTTGCTGCTGCTGCCACAGAGTAAAGAAATGAAAAGAGGGTTTTGGTCCTCTACGCGTTAAGGTAATACAAATTTATTATATTTCTTTCTAAGTATTACACACCGGTTAAAGGTTATGACAATTATTATGGAAAAAAGATTTTATATTACTAGTAATAGTCCTCTACGCATTAAGGTAACACATAAATTTATTACATTTTCTTCTAAGAATTACAAGCATGTTAAAGTTTTGTAAATCATTTAAATTTATAATATTATTGTGACTATTTTTTATTTCAATCATTATAATTTTTCTAAATTTACTATTATTTATTCTAATTTATCAAACAATAATTCGTACAATTTAATTTTCTTTGTCCAATCTTATAAATAGCTTCTTTTTTTTTTTTCATTTGGTATATATATATATCAATTCAGAAAATTTATCTTATATATATATACACAAAAATTCTTTACACTTGCATTAAACCGAAAACAAAAAAAATATCTTGTAGCAAAAAAAAAAAACATACACACACCAAACACACTTATACAGAGTGATTTATATTCACAATACATAACCCTAGCACTCGTGGGCTCTAAGATTCAGGCCACAAAGTCTCTGGGGTGTGTTTTGCTTTGTTTAGTTGAAGCGTCCATAAATTATTTACACTCGCAAAATTGAGAGATAAAAGAAATTCAGTTCATTGTTCTATTGTTGATATCATAGAATATTGATACGAGTCATTACTCTCAATTATTTAGTCATATGTTTGTGAGTGATCTTTCATAATTAGCGAAGCCCCACTCTCCTTATTCCATTATTCCACTAACACTACAGCTCTCCTGCCTCCCTAATTGCAAATATCTCAACCCCATTAATACTAGCAGTTCTAATCATACATCTATTCTATAATTGCCTCACAGTAGACCCCTTATGCCTATTACCCCTTGCGCGTTGATCAAGACAAGAGATCCCCACCAAGGAATCGCTTTCAAAGATTAACTTGCTGCCTTGGGCATCACTCCAATTTACCCACAATTTAGTAGCTTCCCGGATGGCCTCCATTTCTGCACCAGTTGGATGTTGTCACACAATTGCCTAGGAGACCAAACACCTTATTTTCCCAATCCTTCCATCTCAAGACCCCTCCAATAATACCGGCTGGGCCCAAGGGCTTACCACAACAGCCCCACTAGTGTTCAACTTAAAAATGATGCATCAGTGGAGGTTGCCACTCCAGAGCCTCTCTCCTTCCATTGTGTTTAGTCCCCACCCTCAACTTAGAAAGCTCAAGCATGGAATGGTCGATAGAATAATGACAACCTTGTTTTAATCATTTGATAGCACAAAAAATATAGAAGATTAATTTCATCACTTGAATTTTGATCGTGTTGTAAAGAGTATATAGCTATTAATAATTTTATATCTTGGAAATGATCATTGATTTTAAAAATTTGTTATTTTTCGTAAACCAATCAGTTTACAAACTGGTTCTCCGCCGGGGAGGGCAATTATTTTAAAGTTTTTGTTTAATTGGTATGTGTCCTGGTATGTGTTGTACTATACCTATGTAGTTTTTGGCTCTGGCCGTGCGGATATGCATATGTAGCGTGGACGTCCAATTCCTATACATCTTATCATGATTGAGTTTGTGTAGCATTGATTAATGATTTATTTTTTGATTAAAAACCAGAGAACGATATAATCTAATTGAAACATTTATTCGTTTTGTGAACCATTTCAATAGACCTATGATCCCCTGTGTATGTTCCGCAACATTTTGGCCAATGGTCAGGCTGCTGCCTTCCAGCCGAATGTTATATGTTCTGTTAGTCGACATATTATATGCCCAATTCACTTTCAATGCTCGGGGTCAAGCCATATGGTGTCAACTTCCTTCCAAATATTTAAATATGAAGCAGGTGGCAGTTTTTTCTCATTGCTTCATAAATACGGAGTAATTATGGCATTTTTTCCTTTCCATGTTTGTAGTTGACCACATAAGTGAATGTTTCTTTGAACTTCAGCCACTTAGCATGTATTTTATTAAGCTTATATTGTCATTTTTTGAACTTAAGCTCTCAGATCATAATGAACGATGAATTTTCTTGACCACAAATAATGTTGACATATTTGAAAAGTTTCCTACCAATGCATAAGTAAGATAATTTAAAACTGTCCACTTAGCTTTTTACTACGGTTTGAAATCTTACGATTAAAATAACCCTTGTTAGTATTCCAAATGCATCATATTCTACCTTAAAAACTTTACCAAAGTTAAGCAATCATCACAAAGACGCATTAGTAAGCTTTTCTTTCAAAGCAATGAAAGCCTGATTATGCTCATCATCCCAATTGAAAATAACATTTTTTTACCACTGGTGGGCACTGTACAACAAAGACCTCTCTAATTGTGTCGTGAGACAACCCAGATAAACAAATAAGCTGAGAGTTTATTTTATCCTGTATTTGTGAGTGACAAAGGTGCTGAGTGTACTTAAGTCGAAAAAACAAAGTACAATATTATATTCCCTAGACACGTCATTTTTGCCACTCATAGTGTTTCAAGTAGGTTTCAGAAGGACGATCATGCAAATATAAGCCGTCATCTCTGGCCACCCAAGTGCAGTTAACGGGAACGATTCGTCCAAAACCGCATGAACAGTTAAGTTTTGGACCCCATCAGTAGACCTTGCAGCCACCCCATGGTTAGCAGGACCAAATTTAAAATTACACCAAAATAAGGTAGTGCAAAAAAAATTCAAGCCAAACTTAAAGTGATGGTTATCATTGATTGCCACAGCATGGTCGCCGAGATGATCATCTTTGGAGGCACATTGAACGTGGAGAAGATTACGACTTCAGTTGTTGACAATGTAAACAACGAATTTATCTGTCAGAAGACCGTAGCCAACGTAATTCCTGGTGCCCACGTCGGACATAACTCGATTTGGCCATGGTGACCCCAATAGAAGTAAGAAAATATTGCGCGACTCTTTTGGCTTGCACTCATGATATGGGTGGGGTTTGTATTCTATTGTTGTTGCTCCGCGAGAAAGAACAAAATAAATCAAAAAAGGATTTTATATTATTTGTTGTTGTACTCTATGCTTAAGATAACAAACAAATTTATTGTGTTGCGTTATAAAAATTACACAATAGTTTAAAGTTTGAAAATTATTTATTTTTTTAATATTATTAATTATTAATTTTTATCTATAATTATAATTTTTTTAGATTTGTTATCACTTGTATTAATGAGTCTCTGTATAATTTAATTTGATTTTTCCTATTTTGAAAATAGCTTCTTTTTTATTTAATATATAATTATCAAATCAAAATTTTATTAAGGTAAAAAAAATGATTTACTTTAACAATAAAAAACACAAATAAAAATACATAGACAAAACAGTTTATATTTAAAATACATATAACTCTAACACATATAGTCCTTCCAATGTAAAGTGATATAATTATGAACACTTTGTTACCGGTTTAGTTTATTTGCTTTGTGTGTTGTAAGCGGAGAAGCAAATTTGATTATTTACCATATGTAGTGGTCTTCCGAATTTTTGTTGTTATATTTATAAATATAAAGGAAGAGTAACTATTACATTTAATTAATATTTATACGACTCATATTCATACATCTAGATTAATTTGTATGAGTTAAATTTACTGTAAACATTGTATACGTTAATTGATAATTGGGTCTCGTACTTTGGTGTACTGGACAGGAGATGCGTGATCTGTTATGCCTCTCCAGGCCCAAAGTGATTAATAGAAGGGTACAAAGGAGAATGCGATAGGCCCCACAACATTATGATCATCTTTGAAGGTATGCTCACTTGGTGGTGCTCTTTATTTTATGACTTTTATTGATGATTACTTGAGGAAGCTTTGGATTTATGCATTGAAGACCAAAGATCAAGTCTTTGATGTATTTAAACAATTTCATGACTTTGTTGAGAGACAGACTGGTAAGAAGCTAAAATGTGTCCGCATTGATAATGGTGGTGAGTATAGTAGTCTATTCGATCAATACTGCAAAAAGTATAGGATTAGACATTCGAGAACACCTCCCAAGACACAATTAAATGGTTTGACGGAAAGGATGAACAAGACGTTGATTGAAAGTTTCAGATATCTTCTTCCAGATGCAAAATTGCCTTGATCCTTTTGGGGTGAAGCCTTGAATACAGTGACACATGTAATTAATCTGTCTCCTAGTGCTCCACTACAAAGTGATGTTTCGGAAAAATTTTGGTTTGATAAGGAAGTCTCTTATGACCATTTACGAGTCCTTGGCTGTAAGGCTTTTGTTCATATCTCTAAAGATGAAAGAGGGAAGTTAGATATGAAGACTTGACAATGTATCTTTCTTGGTTATAATGAAGATGACTTCGGGTAATGTTTATATAATTTGGTTAAGAAAAAGCTTGTAAGGAATAGAGATGTTGTGTTTGTTGAGCATCAAAATATTGAACACATCGAGAAGTCAACTTCTTAGGTTAATGATAATCCTGTTGATACTGTTCCATTTCCTCAAACTTCTCTAAGTGATCCTGATGTTCATGGTGATATTCAAGAACGTAATGAAAATGTTCAACAGAATCATAATATACAGGGTGCAGGTGATATTAATGCTCTAATAGAAGATCATCTGCATATACCTTCACCTCCATATCAGCCACGAAGGTTCAATAAAATTCCAATGCCTTCTACTCAGTTTCTCCTAATGAGTTTGTGATGTTAACTAATGGGGGAGAACTTAAGTGCTATACAGAAGCAATTGAAAGTGAGCACGGGCAGCACTGGATCGATGTTATGACAGATGAGATGAAATCTTTATATGATAATTCTGCTTATAAGTTAGTAAAGCTAGGTAAGAGGGCTTTGAAGAATTGGTGGATTTACAAAATAAAGCAAGAAGAAAATACTTCACGTCCACGATATAAAGCCAGATTGGTTGTCAAAGGATTCAATCAGAAACAAGGCATCAACTTTGAAGAAATCTTCTCACCGGTGGTGAAAATGTCTTCCATTCGAGTTATATTAAGTTTGACTGCTATCCATGACTTAGAGATTGAGCAGATGGATGTGAAAACAACTTTTCTCCATGGTGACTTGGAAGAAAAAATTTATATGGAACAACCACGGGGATTTAAGGTGGAAGGAAAAGAGGATTATGTATGTAAGTTAAAGAAAAGCTTGTATGACTTGAAACAAGCTCTGAGACAATGGTATAAGAAGTTTGAGTCTGTTATAGGGGAGCAAGGCTATAAAAAGACTACTTTTGATCATTGTGCTTTTGTTCAGAGATTTACTAATGATAATTTTATTATTTTACTATTTTATCATGATGATATGCTTATTATTGGTCGTAATGCTTCTAGAATTAACAAGTTAAAGTAAGAGTTGAGCAAGTCCTTTGCCATGAAGGACTTGGGACTAGTAAAGAAGATCCTCGACATGTCAATCACTCGGGATAGGAAAAAGAAAAAGTTGTACCTGTCCCAGAAGGAGTACATTTAAAAGGTACTTCAGAGGTTTAACATGGATAAGGCTAAAGTGGTAGGTACTCCTCTTGCTACTCACTATAAATTATCCATTAACCAATGTCCTTCCACAAAGAAAGAGAAGGAAAAGATGCAAAGAGTTCTATTTGCATCAACTGTAGGCAATTTGATGTATACAAGGGTATACACGAGACCCGATATAGCTCATGCAGTTGGCACAGTTAGTCAGTTCCTTTCAAATCCCAATAAAAAGCATTGGGAAGGATTGAAGTGGATAATGAGATATTTATAAGGCTCCACTGATTTGAGACTTTGTTTTGAGAGTGATAAGTATATCCTTACTGGATTCACAGATTCAAATATGGCAGGTAACATTGACTCCAGAAAGTCTACTTCAGGTTATGTGATTACTCTTACAGGGGGAGCAGTGAGTTAACAATCTTAATCGCAAAAGTGTGTTGCTTTGTCCATTATAGAGACAGAGTTTATTGCAATAACTGAAGCGTCTAAAGAGTTGCTTTGGATGAAAAAGTTTATGAAGGAACTTGGTTTTCAACAATCAAATTATGTGTTGTATTGTGATAGCCAGAGTGTTATCCATCTTGGTAAGAATCTAACTTTTCATGCTAAGTCAAAACATATTGACATATGGTATCATTGGATACAGTATGTTCATAATTTTTAAACAGTTGGAACTTGAAAAGATTCATACAGATAATAATGTTGCTGATATGATGACAAAGGCATTATCAAGATGAAAATTTGAGTTGTGTTGTACATTGGCTGGGATGACCAATATTTTCACATAGTCGGGAGGGGGAGAATTGTTGGGCTTATTGGTCCCTTCCTTTGTGGATATATAACCTAAATGTTATGGGCCATAACCTAAATTTAAAAAAAAAATGTAAAGAAAAGAAACCTAAAAAGTAGACGTGAGAGCAGTCGGCAGGATGGTAAGAAAAAAAAAAAGGCTACCGAAAGGGAGAAAAAAAGAAGGAGATTGCAGAAAGAGAGAAAAAAAAAATCAAAAGCAGTTTTCTTTGATCTTACGTTTTGAAAGAATATTAGTGTTCAATCAGCTTAAAACTTGAATGGTTAGTTCAATCAGCAGTTTTCTTTAATAGATGACGTTTAGTTCTTATTTCTGAACGGTGGAGATTGGGTTTCAAGCACTGTAAGTCCTGTTTCTCTACAGTTTTCATAGGTCTTGTCTCTAGGCAATTTTCTGTCTGAAGAATTGGTCAACCATGTAGTTGAAAGATTGTTTGTGGTCCGATCAAGCTAATTTTTGGTCAGTAGTTGGAGGACATATAGATCTTCTTTATGAACGGTTGGATTGAGTTTCTGTGAACTGCAAGGACAGGTTTTCCATTTGAACCAAAATTTCTCAATTCTGGTAACTCTCTACTTTCTCATCTATGGTAAAATTGGTAAACCGTGTAATTGGAAGATTCTTTATGGTTTGATCGAGCAGATTTTTCGTCAGTAGTTGTAAAACACATAGATCTTCTTTGTGGACAGTTGGATTGAGTTTCTGTGAACTGCAAAAACAAGTTTTCCATTTGAACCGAAACTTCTCAATTTTGGTAACTCTTTGCTCTCTCATCTGTGGAAGCATTGGTAAACCGTATGCATGATTATTGACCTATAGTCCGATTGAGCTGAAATTTGGACAGCTGTTAGGGGGACATCTGGGGGTTCATCTTGAACGATTGGATTACTGACAGGATGTAGTTGGTCTGTGTTGCTTAACTCATTAGTCTCTTGTTCAATTCAAATTAAATTCTATTCAATTTGTTTGATGTAATTGAGGTTGTACACTTCTATTATACTCACTTGATTATAGTGGAGTTGACTTTTAGTTCGGACTGTCCGTGAATTTTTTTTCTCTATTCGTTTTGAAGGAGTTTTCTACATAAAATTAGCGTGTTATCTTGTATGGTTTATTTGTATTATTATTTTTGTTATTCAATCATCTCCTCGTAAGTTTAAGCAAATGGGAGAAGTTTCTTGGGTTGCTTATTCTCCACTGCACCTCTTCTCCCGTCACACTCTTCCCACTCCCAACTCGACTTTGCACACGCCTTCTGTTCCTAATTTCATTGACAACACGTACATACTCCCATGGTCGCTTTTCACGTTGATTAAGTGAAGAGATTGCCGCCAAGGCATCGCTTTCAAGCATTGACTTGCTGCCAACCAGCCACGTGTTATATTATGTTCCTATATATATTATATGCCCTATTCACTCTCAATTCTCGGGCTCAAGTGGTGTCAGATTCTTTCCCATTATTTAAATGGCATTTTTCTTAGTGCTTGATAAATGCGGTCCGGAAGAATGTTTTTTGGGACCCTCATGTATACGTTTATGTCATATAGCCGCGGGTTGGTTATTTGAATCTTTCCCCATGAAAATCTTGTGGCAAATAAAAACAGGGTCATCATTTACATGGGTGTCCAATAGCATTTTAGAGGGTTCCTATGAATAAAACCCAACAAAACAAAACAACAACAACAAAGTAGGAAAAGGTGGAGACAGTCCGATAAAGAGCTCTCTAATTCTCTCGTGAGAGACAAACCAAAGGAGCTGAGAGTCTACGTCATGCTTTTATTTGTGAGTGACAAAGGTGCTGAGTGTACTTAAGTCGAAAAACCAAAGTACAATATTGCATTCCCTAGACACATCATCTTTGCCACTCATAGTGTTTCAAGTAGGTTTCAAAAGGACGATCATGCAAATATAAGCCGTCATCTTTGGCCACCCAAGTGCAGTTAGCGGGTATGATTTGTCCAAAACCGCATGAACGGTTAAGTTTTGCACCGCACCAGTAGACCTTGTAGCCACCCCCATGGTTAGGACCAAATTGAAAATGACACCAAAATAATGTAGTGCAAAAAAAATTCAAGCCAAACTCAAAGTGGTAGTTATCATTGATTGTCACAGTATGGTGGCCGAGATGATCATCTTTGGAGGCACATTGGACTTGCAGAAGATCACGACTCAAGTCGAATTTATCTTGGGGAGGACCGTAGCCAACGTAATCCCTTGTGCCCACCTCGGACATGACTCCATTGGCCATGGTGACCCCAATACAAGTAAGAAAAAGATTGCGAGACTCTTTTGGCTTCCACTCATGATATGGGGTTTGTATTTTATTGTTGTTACTGCCGACACAAATAACAATAGAAACGAAAAAAAGTATTTTATATTACTATTAGGGGTTCTAATCATCTCGGAGAACATGCATATAACATTTTTATCATTGTCTCGCAGCATAACTCTTATGCTTATTACCTCTGGCGCATTAGTTATTACAGCATCAAATGGAACCCCTCCTTTCTTATACCATTGCTAGAGCCAATGCAGCCTTTTGTATTAATAGAACTGATGAGGGGATCTTAGCAGGGAGGATAGGTGTCAGAATGTGATCTGGTCTGATTAGTTAAGAGGCCTGATGATCTAGTTTTGGCAAGTTCTTGCAAAATAAGATGCGATTAACCGCCGAGATTCCTATATCAAAGTTTTAAAATATATAAATAAAAAAAAATAACTGTTATTTTTAATTGATATTAATATAACTTATATACATATATATATATATATATGAATTAATTTGTACGGATGAAATTTACTGTAAACATGGTATAAGGGAATTGATAATTGGGTCTCGTTTGGTGTACCGGATAAAAGATGCGTGACCTGTTATGCCTCTCCGCGCCCATGATTAATAGAAAGGTAGATACAAAGGAGAATGCGGTAGGCCCCACAAAACTGTTCTCCAATTCTGATGTACAATGATTCGTGGTCAATTGCGAGCCTCTTTAACAAGAACGAAGACGAACCTGTTGTGAGAGCCACTCTTCCCACTCCAACTCGACTTTGCATCAACATTGGGCAAAAGTTACAAGTCCTTTTTGATATACAAACGACGTCACAAATAACTAAAATAAACACACACAAAATATATTTATTTAATTTATTATATTAAATAAATTTTAATATTATTTTTATTGTTATTTGTTCAAAATATCATTAAAAAAAATTGCAAAAGATAAACAGTAAATATAAAATTTAATTGAAATATTGTTCATTTTATTATCTATTTCAGCAAACATTTGATGTCTGCCTAAATTATGTAAAATTTTTGTCCTTGCTGCCACCCAGCCACGTGCTATATTCTGTTTTGGGACACTCATTTATAAGTTTATGTAATATAGCCTTAGGTTGGTTATTTGAATCTTTCCCCATGAAAATCTTGTGGCAAAACAGGGTCATCATTTACATGGGTTTCGAATAGCATTTTAGAGGATTCCTATGCATAAAACCCAATAAAACAACAACAACAAAGTAGGAAAAGGCGTACACAGTCGGATAAAGAGCTCTCTAATTGTGTCTTGAGAGACAAACCAAAGAAGCCGAGAGATAAATGTCATGCTTTATTTGTGAGTGACAAAGGTGCTGAGTGTACTTAAGTCGAAAAACCAAAGTACAATATTACATTCCCTAGACACATCATTTTTGCCACTCATACTGTTTCAAGTAGGTTTCAGAAGCACGATCATGCAAATATAAGCCGTCATCTTTGGCCACCCAAGTTCAGTTAGCGGGTATGGTTCGTCCAAAACCGCATGAACGGTTAAGTTGATCCAATGATTCCAATTGTTGTTTTAGAGTATTCTACATAATTACTTACGTTACAAAAAACGCCTTGGATTATCTAGCTAATTTCAGTCTTGTTGAGAGAATTCTAGAAAAATTCAGAATTAAACCTCTTTGGATACTGAAAATTGTGCAAAATGTGACAAATAATATCGGTAAGGCCAAGACTAAATTCATCACTTCAATTTTGAAAGTGTTGTAGAGAGTATATAATTATTAATAATTTTATATGTTAGAAATGATTTTTTATTTTAAAATTTTGTTACTTTTTTAGAAGTAAATCAATTTAAAAACTGGTTGTTCAACACGATGCGTTGAGGGTAATTACTTGAATTATATATATATTTACTGTAAAAATTTGAAATTAAACCACTTTGTATGCTGAAAATTGTGCACAATGTGACAAATAATACCGGTAGGGACAAGATTAAATTAATCACTTGAATTTTGATGGTGTTGTAAAGAGTATATAATTATTAATAATTTTATACCTTAGAAATAATCGTTGATTTTAAAAATTTGTTATGTTTTAGAAGCAAATCAGTTTAGAAAATGGTTCTCCGGCCCGCCGTCGAGGGCAGTTACTTGAAAGCTTTTGTTCAATTGGTACGTGTCGTGGTATATGTTGTACAGTATCTATGCAGTTTTTGGCGTTAGCGATGTTTGATATATATATAGCCTGGAGGTCTAATTCTCATACATATTATCATGGGTTTGAGTAGTATTAATTAACGACTCATTTTTTGATTAGAAAAAAAAAAACAAAGAAGGATAACATCCAATTGAAGCATTTACTCATTTTATTAACCATTTCAACAAACATAGGATGTTTGTGGGTATTCTGCAACCATTTTGGCCAAAGGTCAGCCTGCTGCCATCCAGCCATATGTTATATTCTTTTACCAGGCATATTATACGCCCGGTTCACTTTCAATTCTCGGGGTCAAGCCATATGATGTCAAATTCTTTCCAAATATTTAAATGTGAGGTAGGTGACATTTTTCTAATTGCTTCATAAATACGTACTAATTAATTATGGGTGGAAAGAATGTTTTTTGGAACCCTCATTTCTACCTTGATGTAATATAGCCGCAAGTTGGTTATTTGAATCTTTCCCCATGAAAATCTTGTGGCAAATCAAAACACGGTCATCATTTACATGGGGAGTGGAATGGCATTTTAACAAAAGCAAAGAAAGGGAAAAAGCTGGGGCACACAATACAACAAAGAGCTCTCTAATTGTCTCGTGAAACAAAACCCAGATAACTAAAGAAGCTGGGAGTTTATTTCATCCTTTATTTGTGAGTGACAAAGGTGCTGAGTGTACTGAAGTCGAAAAACCCAAGTATAATATTACATACCCTAAACACATCATTTTTGCCACCCGTAGTGTTTCGAATAGGTTTTCAAAGTGCGATCATACAAATATAAGCCGTCATCTCTGGCCACCCAAGTGCAGTTTGCAGGTGTGATTTTATAATAACCACATGCGAAGTCAAGTCCCTCATGGTACCAGTAGATAGCACGACCAAAGCTAAAATGATACCAAAATAATGTAGTGAGAAAACAATTCGCGCCAAACTTAAAGTGATAGTTATCATTGATTGCCGAGGCATGGTCGCCGAGATGATCATTTTTGGATGCACATTGGACGTGGAGGAGATCTCGGCTTAAGTTGTTGAAAATGTAAACAACGACTGGGTCTTTAAAAGGACTTAAGTCAGCGTAATCACTTGTGCCCATGTCGGACATGACACGATTTGCCCAATACAAGTAAGAAAAAGATTGCGTAACCTTTTTGGCTTCCACTCATGATACGGGGTTTGTATTCTATTGTTCTTGCTGCTGCTGCCACAGAGTAAAGAAATGAAAAGAGGGTTTTGGTCCTCTACGCGTTAAGGTAATACAAATTTATTATATTTCTTTCTAAGTATTACACACCGGTTAAAGGTTATGACAATTATTATGGAAAAAAGATTTTATATTACTAGTAATAGTCCTCTACGCATTAAGGTAACACATAAATTTATTACATTTTCTTCTAAGAATTACAAGCATGTTAAAGTTTTGTAAATCATTTAAATTTATAATATTATTGTGACTATTTTTTATTTCAATCATTATAATTTTTCTAAATTTACTATTATTTATTCTAATTTATCAAACAATAATTCGTACAATTTAATTTTCTTTGTCCAATCTTATAAATAGCTTCTTTTTTTTTTTTCATTTGGTATATATATATATCAATTCAGAAAATTTATCTTATATATATATACACAAAAATTCTTTACACTTGCATTAAACCGAAAACAAAAAAAATATCTTGTAGCAAAAAAAAAAAACATACACACACCAAACACACTTATACAGAGTGATTTATATTCACAATACATAACCCTAGCACTCGTGGGCTCTAAGATTCAGGCCACAAAGTCTCTGGGGTGTGTTTTGCTTTGTTTAGTTGAAGCGTCCATAAATTATTTACACTCGCAAAATTGAGAGATAAAAGAAATTCAGTTCATTGTTCTATTGTTGATATCATAGAATATTGATACGAGTCATTACTCTCAATTATTTAGTCATATGTTTGTGAGTGATCTTTCATAATTAGCGAAGCCCCACTCTCCTTATTCCATTATTCCACTAACACTACAGCTCTCCTGCCTCCCTAATTGCAAATATCTCAACCCCATTAATACTAGCAGTTCTAATCATACGTCTTTTCTATCATTGCCTCACAGTAGACCCCTTATGCCTGTGACCCTTTGCGCGTTGATCAAGCCAAGAGATCCCCACCAAGGAATCGCCTTCAAAGATTAACTTGCTACCTTGGGCATCACTCCAATTTACCCACAATTTAGTAGCTTTCCGGATGGTCTCCATTTCTGCCCCACAATTGCCTAGGAGACCAAACACCTTATTTTCCCAATCCTTCCATCTCAAGACCCCTCCAACAATACCGGCTGGGCCCAAGGGCTTACCACAACAGCTCCACTAGCGTTGAACTTAAAAGTGATGCATCAGTGGAGGTTGCCACTCCAGAGCCTCTCTCCTTCCATTTTGTTTAGTCCCCACACTCAACTTAGAAAGTTCAAGCATGGAATCGATGATAGAATAATGGCAACCTTGTTTTAATCATTTGATAGCACAAAAAATATAGAAGATTAATTTCATCACTTGAATTTTGATCGTGTTGTAAAGAGTATATAGCTATTAATAATTTTATATTTTAGAAATGATCATTGATTTAAAAATTTGTTATTTTTCGTAAACCAATCAGTTTAAAAATTAAATTTATTTTAATAAATTTTTTAAAATAATAAAAAAATTGTATTTATTTATTTAAATTTTTAAATTAATTATCAAAAACAAGTTTTTTTGTTAAAAATATAACATTTTTTAATATACATTGACGTCGTAAATAATTAGAATAAATATACAAAAGGCACATTTATTTAAATTATTGTTGCTGCCGCGGCAAAGAACAAAAGAAGTGAAAAAAGGATTTTATAGTTTTAGTTGTCGTACTCTACGCTTTGAGATAATAAACAAATTTATCATATTGTCTTCTAAGAATCAAACAATAGTCAAAATTTTGAAAACTATTTAATTTTTTGATCTTATTCATTATTGTTTCGAATAGTTATTATAATTTCTCTAAATTTATTATCACTTTGTATTAATGGGTCCTCTCTCCAATTTAATTTGATTTGTCCTATCTTGAAATTAGTTTTTTTTTTCATTTAATATATAGTTATCCAATTAAAACTTTGTTAAGATAAAAAAAACTGGTTTATTTTAATAATAAAAAATACAAAATAAAAACACACGTACAAAGCGCTTTTCGTTTAAAATACATATAGTTGTAGTACATTTGAGCCTTCAAATCTTGAGTGATATAATTATGAGCACTTTGTTACGGGTCTAGTTTGTTTGCAGGGCCAAGAGATGTTATGTATGACAACACTTTGCGTCTTTTGTGAGCGGAAGTTCATTTGATTATTTACTATTGTTGTAGTGGTCTTCCCAATTTTTGTTGATATATTTATAAATATAAAGTTGTTCGCTTTGATTTGTTTGTTTTTTTTCTGGTATCAGTGACTGTCGCTCCCTCTTGGGGAACCTGTATGAACCAAGCACCAAATCTAAGTCCGTCAATTATGCATGGATCAAAGTTCATCTTCCCATGCAATTAGAACCTGTGCACGGTTGAGAGCACGTAGAAGCCGAGGGTCCTGAGCTGAAGACAAGATCACAGCATCAAATGGAACCCCTCCTTTCTCACCAATGCAGCCCTTTGTATTAATAGGACTGATGAGGGGATCTTAGCAGGGAGGATACCTGTCAAAATGTGGTCTGATCAAGTTAGTTAAGAGGCCTGATTATCTAGTTTTGGCATGGTCTTGTAAAAGATGATGCGATTAAGTGCCGCCAAGGCATCGCTTTCAATCGTTAACTTGCTGCCTGCCATCCAGCCATATATAACATTCTGTTACTAGACATATTATACGCCCAATTCACTTTCAATTCTCAGGGTCAAGACTTTAAGTTGTTAAATTATTTCCAAGCATTTAAATCTGAGGCACGTGGCATTTTTTCTAATTGCTTCATAGATGCAGACTAATTACTGTTCACCGCACCAGTAGATCTTGTAGCCACCCCTATGGTTAGCAGGACCCAAGTTAAAATTACACCAAAATAATGTAGTCCAAAAAAATTTCAAGCCAAACTTAAAGTGGTAGTTATCATTGATTGCCACAGCATGGTCGCCCAGATGATCATCTTTGGAGGCACATTGGACTTGCAGAAGATCACGACTCAAGTTGTTGACAATGTAAACAACGAATTTATATTGGGGAAGACCGTAGCCAACGTAATTACTTGTGCCCACCTCGGACATGACTCCATTTGGCCATGGTGACACCAATACAAGTAAGAAAAAGATTGTGCGACTCTTTTGGCTTGCACTCATGATATGGGGTTTGTATTTTATTGTTGTTGTTGCCGCTACAAAGACAACAAACAAAAGAAGGATCTTATATTACTAGTTGTGGTCCTCCGGTGAGAAACAAATTTATTGCATTACTTGTAAGGATTAGGTAAGAGTTAAAAGTTTGGAAACCATTTTATTTTTGATATTATTATCAGATACGATAATTGTTATTTCTAACGGTCATTATAATCTTTTGGAATTTATTCTTACTTGTATTAATGTGTTTTTTGTCCAATTTGATTTCATTTGTCCTACGTTGCAAATTAACTTCTTTTTTTCATTTAATACATAGTTATTAAATCAAAACTTTATTGCATTGCCTTGTATGGATTAGACAAAAGTCAAAAGTTTGCAAACTATTTAGTTTTTTGTTATTATTACTAGTCATTGTTTATGACGTAATTAGAAATTTTTTGAATTTATTATCACTTGTATTAATAAGTTCTTTATCCAATTTGATTTGATTAGTCTACTTTATAAATCGGTTTCTTTTTTTCATTTGATACATGTTTCTCAAATCAAAACATTATTTTGCATTAAACTGTGAATAAAAAGATTTACTTTAACAACAAAATACACAAAATAAAAACACATATACAAAGTGGTTTATGTTTATAATACATATAATCCTACTACATATGGCTTTCAAATCTTGGTCACTAAGTTTGTGTTGTGTGTCTTGCCCTACTTACTTAACTTAAACCATATACAAAATAGTTACACTACCAAATTTGGAAGACTAAAGAATTTAGATTTATTGTTCTATTATTGATGTCATAAAATACTGATATGGAATTTTCAAAGTTCTCCCTCTCAATTGTTTAGCCATGCAACTGTGACATGAGAATCATTTTCAATAGTTAGCAAAATTCTACTCATCTCATTCCATTGCCACTACAATTCTATAGCCTCTTTAATTACAAATAGCTACGTCTCATTAATATTAGTGGCTCTAATCATCTTGGATAACATGCATATAACATTTTCAGCATTGTCTCGCAGCATACTTCTTATGCTTATTACCCCTTGCGCATTAGTTATTACAGCATCAAATGGAACCCCTCCTTTCTTATACCATTATTAGAGCCAATGTAGCCTTTTGTATTAACAAAACTGATGGGGATCTTAGCAGGGAGGATAGATGTCAGATTATGGTCTGGTCAGGTTAGTAAGCAGGCCTGATGATCAAGTTTTGGCAACTTCTTGCAAAAGAGGATGCGATTAACTGCCGAGGACGGACTCCTATATTAACAATTTGATGATCAAATTAACAAGAGAATCAAGGTTTTCGAAAATATAGATAAAGAAATAGTAACTGATACTTTTAATTGATATTATTACGTACATCTGGATTAATTTGTACGAGTGAAATTTATTGTAAACATGGTATACGTTAATTGATAATTGGGTCTCGTACTTTGGTTTACTGGACAGGAGATGCGTGACCTGTTATGCCTCTCTAGGCACAAAGTGACTAATAGAAGGGTACAAAGGAGAATGTCGTAGGCCCCACAACACTATTCTCAAATTCTGATGTACAATAATTGGTGGTCAATTGCAAGCCTCTTTGTCAAGAACGAAGCGGAACCTGTTGTGTGATCCTCTGTCCAACGCAACCTCTTACCGTCGAGCAACTAGATCAGCAACTCTGTTGGGCCTATTGGTTACTTATGTAGATATATAACCCAAATGTTATGGGTTATAACCTAAATTAAAAACAAAAATGTGAAGAAGAGAAACTTTAAAAGTAGAGGTGAGAGCGGTCGGCAAGACGGTGAGAAAAAAAAAAGGTTGCCGAATGGGAGATAAAAAGAAGGAGACTGCAAAAAGAGAAAAAAAAAAATCAAAGTCAGTGTTCTTTGATCTTATGTTTTAAAAGGATATCGGTGTTCAATCAACTTAAAACTTGGATGATTGATAGAGGATGTTTAGTTCTTATTTTTGAACGGTGTAGATTAGGTTTCAAGAATTGTAAGTCCTGTTTCTCTTCAATTTTCATAGGTCTTTTCTTTGGGTAATTTTCTGTGTGCAGAATTGGTCAACTGTGTAATTGGAACATTATTTCTAGTCTGATCAAGCAGATTTTTGGTCAGTAGTTGGAGGACACATAGATCTTCTTTTTGGACAATTGGATTTGGTTTCTGTGAATTGCAAGGGCAGGTTTTCCATTTCAATTGAAACTTCTCAATTTTGGTAACTCTCTACTTTCTCATTTGTGGTAAAATTGGTAAACTGTGTAATTGGAAGATTCTTTGTGGTTCGATCGAGCTGATTTTTGGTCAGTAGTTGGAGGACACATAGATCTTCTTTGTGACAGTTGGATTGGGTTTCTATGAATGACAAGGGCAAGTTTTCCATTCAAACTGAAACTTCTCAATTCTAGTAACTCTCTACTCTCTCATTTGTAGCAACATTGGTAAACCGTATGAATGATTATTGACCTGTGGTCTGATTGAGCTGAAATTTGGACAGCTGTTAGGGGACATCTGGGGTTCATCGTGAATGGTTGGATTACTGCCTTGAGGTCTACTTGTTGAGTTACAGTTGACAGGACATAGTTGGTCTGTCTTTCTTAACTCATTAGTCTCTTGTTCAATCTCAATTGAATTATGTTCAATTTGTTTGATGTAATTGAGGTTGTACACCTCAATTGTACTCACTTGATTATAGTGGAGTTCACCTCTGGTTTGGTTTTCCATGTAAAATTGGTGTGTTCTCTTCTATGGTTTATTTGCATTGTTATTCTTGTTATTCAATCATCTCCTCATAGGTTCAATCATCTCCTTCATTACGCCTCTTCTCCCATTAGAGTGGTATCAGAGATAGGTTGGTGTATCTGGCTTGCTTGAATGATGGAATTGAATATGAATAAATTGGTCAGTTTGAATGACACGAATTATCATATATGGAAGAGTAAAATGAAGGATCTCCTATTTGTGAAGAAATTACATCTGTCAATATTTGCTATTACGAAACTTGAGTTTAAAACTGATGAAGAATGGGAATTTGATCACGAACAGGTTTGTGGTTTTATATAGCAATTTGTTGATGATAATGTTTATAAACACATTTGCAATGAGACACTTTGCGCAAACTTGAGACTTTGTATGCTTCAAAGTGTGGTAATAACAAGTTGTTCTTATTACAAAAAATGATGCAGTTGAGATATAATGAAGGAAGTTTAGTTGCTGACCACTCAAATGAGTTTCAGGGTCTCATTGATCAACTATCAAGCATGGGCATTAAGTTTGATGATGAAGTTCTGGGGTTACAGTTACTTGCTACCTTACCTGATTCTTAGGAGATTTTTTGAATGTCTCTCGCTAATTCTGCCTCTGATGGTGTTTTATCAATGAAACTTGTAAAGGGTAGTGTGTTGAATGAGGAGATGAGAAGGAAATCTCAGGGTTTTGTAGGAGATGAGAAGGAAATCTCAGGGTTTTGTCATCATCCAAATTAGAGGTTTTAATTACAGAAAATAGGGGGAGAAGACAAGAAAAAGGAAATGGTAAAAATGGTAGAAGTAAGAGCCGAAGCAAGTCACAATTTAAGTACAAGAATGTTCAGTGTCATTATTGCGGGAAGATGGGTCACATTCAAAAAAAGTGTTACAAGTGGAAGAGAAAAAATAAAGATGGCAGTGATAGGCACGAGAAGAGGAATGAGAATAATGATCGTATTGCTACTGCATCCACTTCCGGTACTGGTGATCTCATTATTGTTTGTGATGAGTATGTGATTAATTTGACATCTCATGAGACTGATTGGGTCATAGATGGTGGTGCTTCTCTTTATGTTACCTCAAGAATGAAATTCTTCACAACATATATTCCTAGTAATTTTGGAATTTTGAAGATAGGTAATAACGACTTAGCAAAGGTCATTGGCATTGGTGATATTTGCTTAAAGACTGGCAATAGAGCACAACTGACATTAAGGGATGTTAGACATGTCTCTGATATTCGTTTGAATTTGATTTCAACTGGAAAACCAGATGATAAAGGTTTTTGCAGTACCTTCAGTGATCCCTTGTTGTGCAGTACTAGATATTAGACATGTTCTACTGTAGGGTTTAGGGTTTAGGACTCATTTTTTGAGAAGTATTAATTAACGACTCATTTTTTGATTAAAAAAATAAACAAAAAAGGATAATATCCAATTGAAACATTTATTCATTTTGTTAACCATTTCAATAAACATATGATGTTTGTGTGTATTCTGCAACCATTTTGGCCAAAGGTCAGGTTGCTGCCATCCAGCCATATGTTATATTTTTCAATTCTCGGGGTCAAGCCATATGATGTCAAATTCTTTCCAATATTTAAATGTGAGGTAGGTGACATTTTTCTAATTGCTTCATTAATACGTACTAATTATGGGTGGAAAGAATGTTTTTTGGAACCCTCTTTTCTACGTTGATGTAATATAGCCGCAAGTTGGTTATTTGAATCCTTCCCATGAAAATCTTGTGGCAAATCAAAACATGGTCATCATTTACATGGGGAGTGGAATCGCATTTTAACAAAAGCAAAAAAAGGGAAAAAGCTGGTGGAACAATACAACAAAGAGCTCTCTAATTGTCTCGTGAGACACAACACCAGATAACGAAATAAGTTGAGAGTGTATTTCATCCTTTATTTGTGAGTGACAAAGGTGCTGAGTGTACTCAAGTGCAGTTTGCAAGCATGATTTTATAATAGCCACATGCGAAGTCAAGTCCCTCACCGTACCAGTAGATAGCACGACCAAAGCTAAAATGAGACCAAAATAATGTAGTGAGAAAAAACATTCGCGCCAAACTTAAAGTGATAGTTATCATTGATTGCCACGGCATGGTCGCCGAGATGATCATTTTTGGATGCACATTGGACGTGGAGGAGATCTCGGCTTAAGTTGTTGAAAATGTAAACAACGACTGGGTCTTTAAAAGGACTTAAGTCAGCGTAATCACTTGTGCCCATTGCGTAACCTTTTTGGTTTCCACACATGATTCGGGGTTTGTATTCTATTATTCTTGCTGCTGCTGCCACAGAGTAAAGAAATAAAAAGAAGATTTTATATTACTGGTAGTGGTACTCTGTGCGGTTAAGATAATACACAAATTTATTACTTTTTTTAAAAAAATTACACAACTGTTAACAGTGATTATGCAAAGAAAATTTTATATTACTAGTAGTGGTTTTTTAAGATATTACAAATTTATAATTTTTCTTCTAAGAATTACATACCGGTTAAATTTTTGTAAACTCTTGAATATTTTAAATTATTATCAGATATGTAATTATTTTTTATATCACCATTTTAATTATCTAAATTTATTATCATTTATCTTAATTTATCAAACAACAGTCCGTACAATTTAATTTTTTTTATTAATCTTATAAATAGTTTTTTTCAATTGTATATAGATATCAATCAGAAATTTACTTAATATATATCTATATACTACAAAAAAATTCTATTAAACTTGCATTAACGGAACACACACA
>CM038487.1:2700863-2716155 GCA_021464305.1 Kandelia obovata
AAGGGTGTTGTGTCACTTCAATTAGAAGTGATCATGGTTGTGAGTTTGAGAATGAAAGCTTTGAAAATTTCTACAATTCTCAAGGTATGTCTCACAATTTTTCAATTTTAAGAACTTTATAACAAGATAATTAGCTCAAACCATATTAAATGAGTGTAGCCTTTCTCAGCACTTTTTGCTAAAAGTAGTCCATACTACTTGCTATGTGTCTATTAGAGTAAGTCAGTGAGAAGAGATACTTTCTTTTAGTAACCCAGCACAAACTTTCAATAATAGTTAAACAAATCAAGAAAATACCGCAACTCCGTCACCTTGGCCTAAACCTTCTCGTCATCCATCTTTACTTGCCCATTACAGATCTTGTGACCCAAGTACATGATCTCCTACCAAGCAAACTCACACTTCTCTTTCTTGACATACAATTGGTGCTTCCTTAACTTGGACAACACTCTCTGAAGGAGAAGTAAATGGTCCTCTAAGGACTTATTGTACACACCAATATCATTAAGATATACTACCATAAACTAATGCATAAAATCATGAAACTAATCATTCATCAAATTGTAAAAAGTAGTATGGGCATTAGTCAAACTAAAGGGCATGACCAAAAATTCATAGGAGCCATAGCGAGTGACACACGTGTTTTCCCCTCATCTCCTTCTGCAAATACAACTTACCAATACCCTGAACGCAAGTCTAGCTTAGTGAAGTATAATGCTTTTGTCAGTCGATCAAACAAGTCTGATATCAATGGAATATGGTACTTGTTCTTCATCATGACCTTATTCAAGGCCCTGAAATCCACACACATCCGTTAGGAGCTGTCATGCTTCTTTTGGAACAACACTAGGGCACCATAAGGCGCCTTTAAAGGCTGAATTAGGCTTGCTTCCAGCAATTCCATCAATTGCTTCCTCAATTCAGCTAGTTCCATCAGACTCAAATGGTAAGGCATTTTATCCGGGGATTTGGAACCTAGAACTAGACTCAAACGGTCAGTAGCATGCCGAGGAGGAAGACACTTTAGCAGCTCCAAAGGCATCACGTCAACAAAGTCACCTAATAGTTCCGCAACACTATCGGGTACCTCCATAACTACCCACTCCTTCATTTCCATCAATGTAGCCAAGTAGGTGGCTTCGCCCTTTTTCAAGCCATGTTTTACCTGCATCGCGGAAAGCATTCCACCCGATTTCCCACCATCGCTTGATGGAGGAGTTATCTTGTTCGTGACAAAGTAAGGATAATTCTCATGCATGATCATTAGTCCACCCAAATGAGGCAATAATGCAACTTTGGCATTTATAAAGAACTCCACACCCAATATGATGTGAAAATTATCCAATGGCACAATTGTAAAGTTAAGGCTACCAATCCAATTGTCAACCCTTTGTAGCCAATTGCCAATGTGTGTGGGGTCATTGGTTGTAACCCTGTAGCAACTTCGAATGGACTAGCCCCATGCTAAACCTCGTGGTGAGCAACTAATCGAAATGGACATAGACCCTAGTTGTGATCTCGCCTTCTCTTCTCTGAATTGCGCTATAATTATCCGAAACTATTGAGGCTATGTCAAAGCAACTTAGTTCCCAACTCGCTCTTGGTTGGCAACTTAACATAAATGCCTTAAGAATTAGTCTCCAACAGGCATCACCTCATCTCTGTTTGACCTCGCCTCCGTGTGTGAGGTAATGAAAGCTTGTGGCAGAAATTGAGCTCTGATTCCCATCAACTTGAATAGCTCCATCCAGAATCTTCCAGTGAAAGCGAATGTCTCGGTCACTAACAATCGTCTTCTCGAAGCCCAGTATTTCACCACGTACTTGAAAAATGGCGTGCTGCATCTTCAGCTGTAAAATTTGAGGGTACGGGGATGAACACCCCATACTTGCTAAAGCAGTCTACCACTACCATGATGTTGGTACATCCATCCGACTTCGGTAGACACGTGATGAAATCCATTGAAACACTCTCCCATGGCTTCTCTGGAATAGGTAGGGGCTCCAGCAATCCTGACGGTTGGTGTTGCTCCACCTTATCTGTTGCATACCAAACACGTCTTCACATAGACGTCAATGTCATCTCGCATTTGTGGCCAATAATATGCTCGCTCTACAAGTGCCAACGTACAACGTATGCCTGGATGTCCTGCCCATTTTGAGTCATGGCACCCTTGATAATCGCTCCTTCTCAATCCTTGCCACCTTGGTACATAAACTCTATTGCCTTTGTAGTGAGCAATCCATCTTTCAAGCCAAAAATCGGCGGTGTCTTCCCACTACTTTCCAATTCCCTCAAACTCTTGGCTTGTGGATCATGCTCCAATCCCTCCTTCACTTGTTCCACCAAAGGGAAGTTTGGACTTGTGATGGCAGCTAATTCGGACCTTCCATACTCAATGCATCAGCCACCAAATATTCCTTTCCCGGCTTATACTCTATCACAAAGTCAAATTCTGCCAAGAAAGCTTGTCACCTCACTTGCTTTGGCGTCAACTTCTTTTGATTGGAGAGAGTAACTTATGGCAATATTGTCTGTCTTCACCACGAAACTTGAGACCCCAACAAGTAATGCCTCCAAGTTCGTAGGCAATGTACCACTGCATCATCTCTTCTCTTGGACTGATTATATAACGACACTCACCAGCTACTGCTTGCTGAGCACCTCAAACGCTCTCTGGCATCTATCATCCCAACTCCATGTTCTATCTTTCTTTAACAAAATAGTGAGTGGAGTTGCAACAGAGGAGTAGCCCTTTATAAATTCGGTTGCTCAGGTTAGAGTTGATGAGGCCTAAGAAGGATCGTAACTCAGTCACCTTCTTAGGTGGTTCCCAATTATGGATGGCCTACACCTTGGACTTGTCCATCAGTAGTTTGCCTCCGCCGACAATGTGCCCTAAGAATGTGACCTCTTGTTGAGCAAAGGCACATTTTCCTTCTTCACATATAGTTCGTGTTCCCTTAGCACTTGGAATAAACTTGTCGTAGATGTCTAATATGCTCGTCCAACGTCTTACTATAGACAACGATATCATCTAGATATACTACGACAAATTTATCAAAAATAACTCGAAAACTCGATTCAATAAGGCGTGAAATAAAAGTGGCAGGGGCATTAGTTAGTCCAAATGGCATAACAAGACACTACTAAAGTGAGCCATACCTCGTAACGCAAGCGGTTTGGCTCATCATCCCTCTGCAATCCTCACTTGGTTAGTACCCCGATCTCAAGTCCAGCTTTGTGAACCAATCGCGCTTCACCTAGACTGATCGAAACAAATCAGCTATTAACGGATATGGATACTTGTTCTTCACAGTTTATTTGTGTGAAGTGCTCATGATAATCACACACACAACCGAAACGACCCATCATGTTTCTTTGGAAGAAGCACAGGTGCACCCAAATGGAGCTTTTTCAAGGTTGAATGTAACCCGCATCCAACAGCTCCTTTAGTTGTCTTCTGAGTTCCTCTAACTCAGGGGGTGCCATACGGTAAGGCACTGCAGCAGGTGGTCTTGCATCTGGGACCAATTCTATCTTGTGGTCCACCTCCTGCTTAGGTGGGAGCTTCTTAGGTAATTCGGGAGGCATTACTCCTTAAACTCCTTCAGGACGTGAGAGACTCCCTCAGGTAGATCATTTTATGGGAAAGTATCCTTTTCATCCTTCAAGGATATTAAAAAGGTGGGTTGCGACTTCTTTACACCTTGTAAAGTTGCATGGCCGAAATCTGCCTGGATTGTAGGCAAGTCTCTCTTGCCAAAGGCACCATGCATGTGTTGCCTTCTCCAAATGAGCACATTGTGTTTGGCAAATGGAATAGGCACAGCTTTAACACGATCCATAAACTCCATACCAAGCACAATTGGATAATCATCCATTGATACAATAGAAAAGTCTACAAGGCCCACACCATTCACCCATACATACCTCTTATACCATGCCGCAACGCCGAAGATCGACTTTGGCTCTGAATTTACTGCCTTGAGCCATCCTCGCCTCCTTGTTATATTTGATGCCTAATCGCCTTGCTTCCTCTTCTTTGAAGGAAGTTGTTAGAAGTACCAGTACATCATAAGGCTTTAACCACTTGGTTACTCACTTTGTTTCCACCATATAACCGTCCTTCTTCTCGCGTTTAGGCACTTCGACCTTGGCTTTGATGGCGTTGAGGATTGTAATGACCCCATCCTCATCTCTTCGCGCGTTGTTGCTGTTCCTCCCTTCTTTCCACTATGCCGAAAGCTTGGCTTTCTTTGGGCAATCTCTGGGCCTTGTGCGGCCCGTCGCCAAAAGTAACATTGAAGAGGAGGTCTGTCGTTGCCTTGCCCCTCCTTGGTGTTCCTCCCTTCCTTGAGCCTATTAAACTTGTGAGAACGAAAGGCCTTCTGTTTCGAGGGACTCTCTCCCCCACTTTTTCCTTTGCCGCCCTTGTCCTCTAGGAGACTCGGACTTCTCAGACTTCTTGAACTCTATTAATGATTCGACAATGGAAAATAGTGTGGCGAGATCTTGAGCACCATGTCTTTGGATCTCTATCTTTGCCCATATTTGTAAGCCATCTTTGAATGCAAAGAATGCTTCCTTGTCGGGATAATCAGGAATATTCCAGCAACACTTCAAGAATTCCTTCACATACTCTCGTATGCTCCCCTTCTGTTGAAGACGCCTTAGCTTTGCTCTCGCCTCTTCTCTTGCATTCTCTGGATAGAATTGTCATTTGAGTTCTTTTCTTGAACTCATCCCATGTGTTAATGATGCAAGTACCCCTTTCCATATCACTATACCTCCTTCTCCACCATACCATTGCGGTATCCATGAGGTATAGGGAGGCACTATCAATCTTCTTGGTATCCTCTGTGATACCAAGTGCCTTGAAGTATTGTCCAAGCTCCATAGAAAATTATCAACCTCCTTTGCATTTCTCGACCCATTGTACGCCTTGGGTCTTGGATATCCACTTTTGAGAAGCTGCAACTATTGTTGGCAAGGCAATGCTTCCACTTTGAGCAATGGCCTTTTTACAAAGGGCTAGCTCATCCTTGGTCTCCTTCAACTCGTGGAGACTTTTTCGAGTCTCTCTTCAACGTTCCACCTCAGAATTGAGGGCCTCTTCCAAGGTCTTCACTTGGTCTAGACACCTTGATAGGGCCTGGTTTAAGGCACCTTGCAACTCCCCACGTAGCTCTTCACTCTCCTTCTCGAGCTCGTCGATGCGTTGGTCTACTACCTCAAACTTCTCTCTGCCCGTCGGCCACCACAAGCTCAACTTTTGCGAGCCTGCACTGGTGTCTTCCAAGACATCCCTCGACCTTGATTCTCCTCTTTTTGGTTGCTTCTTGGCTCCTCAACCCCGTGGGTAATCTCACTGTGTGAACCAACATCCTTTCAATATGAGCGTGCTTGCTACTTGTAGAAACCTGCTACTTGTAGAAACCAGGCTCTGATACCACTTGTCACGGACTTTTGGCCTTGTACTCCACAAACGACCCTGGCGACACTAGCAATTCCCTTGACTTGAATGCTAGTTCAGCCTTCCTCGAGAGCTAGAATACTACTAGCAAAAGATAAAAAGATGCACACAAAGATATTTAGAGAACTTAGAAATACTATATTGCTTCAAGAGGCAAATACAATCTTACTTGCTTGGATGCTTTCAAATGAAGTCCCTAAGGCTAATATATATCATCCACCTTTTCAATGGATGGCTAGGATCTATTTGATCCAACGGTTCCTATTTTTTATTTAGAGTATCTAGCTAACTCTACTCTTACAAGAAATAAGGAAGTCATTCTACAATTCTCTAGAGACTTCTTCCTTATTCTAAGGTAAGCCTCTTTAAATGGCTCAATTTTGGGCCAAATCACTCGGCCCGTGACACCGTGCGCCAATTTCGTTGTCGTTGCTGAATTCGTGGGGGCATAGTGTTAACCTCACTAACTTTGACAGACATGCACTACCTCCCTATAATGCATTAGGGAATCTTGTCGTGTGGTAGGAGGAAACATTGATATGTCTGAGCAATCACACCCCTTGTTTCGCTTGTTGTCCTGCTTCCAGAGTGCTGCCAACTGCCTCTAACAACTTTCTCGTGATTCCCACGCTTAAACCTTTCCCTCATGCTTCCTCGTATGTGTCCTTGATCCACCTTGCTTTTAGTTGAGAGTCCACACTCAACTTCTTTTGTAGAATTGGTGCAACGTGCCACCAATTTCCTTGCATACTTAAGCTAATGAGCTTAAGGGACTAATAGTAGTGTTAAATGTCCGTGGAACAATGAATTGAGTTTCTTCATCTTCCAAACTTGCAAGAGTAACCATTTTGTGTACACTCAACTAAGTAGGTTAGAACACACACACAAACATGGTGACCTAGATCTGAAGGTCCATGCATGCTAAGGTTATATGTATTACAAACATAAATCACACAGCATAGTTTTTTTTTTGGTACGTGTCTTTGGTTGGTAGAGTAGTTTTTTTTTGTTTGCACATAATGCATAATGTAAAACATTTTTGTTCCAAATAAAAACAGAAGTTATTTTTAAATTAGAAAAAATCAAATTAAATGGATAAAAAATACAATACAAGAAATAATAACGAATCTAGAAAATTATAATTACCGTTAAAAAAATAATTACGGTATTGGATAGAATATCTAATATTAAATGCTTTCAAAACATTGACTAATGCATAATTCTTACAAGGCAATACAATAAATTTTCTTTATTACCTTAATGTGTATGTGATCACTACTAATATATATAAAATCCTACTTTCATTTCTTTTGTACTTTGGCAGCAACAAGAATTGAATACCATCCCCATATCAGTTGGCCAATCTTTTTTTCTACTTGTATTGGCATTACCATGGCTACTTTCGTTCGAAAATCAATTCCTTGTTTACATTGACAACAACTTAAGTCGTGATAATCTCCACATTAAGTTGTGCTCCAAAGACGATCATCTCGGCAACCATCCGATCTGTGGCAATCAATGATAACTATCACTTTATTTTGGCCTGATATTATTTTGCTACTTATCATGTATCTTTGGTGTAATTTTAACTTTGGTCCGAATAACCTGATGGTGGCTACAAAATCTACTCGGGCGGTGACGGATTTAGCGATTCGTGTGGTTACGGTAAAATCATACCCGCTAACTGCACTTCGGTGGCCAGAGATGACGACTATATTTGCATGATCGTGCTTCTGAAACCTACTTGAAACACTATAAGTGGCAAAACATGATGCTGTCTAGGGAATGTAATATTGTATTGTGAGTTTTTGACTTAAGTACACTCAGCACCTTTGTCACTCACAAAAAAGCAAACATCCAAATGCCTATTGAAATAGTTAATAAAATGGAGCAAATATTTCAATTAGATTTTATGTTCTCAGTTTATTTTTTTGCAATTTTTTTTTGGGATGATATTTTGAACAAATAACAATAAAATAAGAAAAAATAATATTGAAGTTTATTTAATATAAAAGTTTAAATAAATGTGATCTTTTGTGTGTTTATTCTAGTTATTTGTAACGTTATTGTATATCAAAAAAAACTTATATTTTTAATGAAAAAACTTTTTTTGATATTAGTCCAAAAATTTAAAATAAAATAAGCACAATTTTTCTCTTATTATTTTACAAACCTTATATCAAAATAAATTTTATCGCGTTTCAAACTCGGTTCGAAAGATAATTCGTTGTTTACGTTGTAAACTTCTCAACGTCCAATGTGCCTCAAGACGATAATCTTGGGCGACTCCATGCTGTTATTTCTGGGCGTAATTATTTAAACTTGGGTCCCTTATGCTAAAACCATAGAGGGTCTACAAGATCTACTGGTGCGGTGAACCGTAATTAGTCCGCATCTATGAAGCGGTTAGAAAAAATGCCACGTGCCACAGATTTAAATGCTTGGAAAGAATTTAACACCTTAAGGCTTTGACCCTGGGAATTGAAAGTGAATTGGGCGTATAATATGTCCAGAATGTAATATATGGCTGGATGGCAGCGGGCAGACCTACGGCCAAAATGATTACAAATACACAGACATTATATGTATATTGAAATAATTAATAAAATGAGTAAATACGTAAATTAGATTTTATCGTTCTTTTAATCAAAAAATAGTCACTAATCAATGTTACTAAAATTCAGTCGGAATAACATGTGTAAGAATTGGAACTCCGGGCTATATATGTATATCAAGCAACGCTAAGCCAAAAACTATATAGTTATAGTACAACACATACCACGGCACATAACAGTTAAACAAAAATTTTCAAAAAACTACCCTTGAAGCCGGGGACAAAGAAAGGTAACAAATGTTTAAAATCAAAATTTATTACTCACATATAAAATTATTAATGATTATATACTTTTTATAATATTTTCAGAATTCAATTGATGAAATTAATTTTTTGTATTTTTTGTATTTTATTTTGAAAACCTCAACTGCTTATTGTCTTATTTTTTTATATTAATTACTAGTTTAAGGTGTTGTATGCTTTTGAATTTTTTTAAATTCTCATTTTTTGAGTTTTACATATTTAGATTTGATTAAAAAAAAAAAAGGCAAGGTTGCCGTTATTCTATCAATAATTTCAAGCTTGATCTTTTACGAGGAGAGTGCGGGGATTACACAGAAAAGAAGGAGAGAGGTTATGGAGTGGCAACCTCCACCGATGCATCATTTCCAAGTTCAACGCTAATCGAGCTCGTGAGGTAAGCCTTGGGCCCAGCCGGTATTATTGGAGGGGTCTTGAGAGGGGAGGATTAGGAGAGTATGGTGTTTGTTTCCCAAGGCAATGGGCTTGACAATATCCAATTTGGAAAGAACTGGGGCCGTCCGGGAAGCTACTAAATTGTGGGTAAATTGGAGTGAGGCCCAAGGCAGGCAGCAAGTCAATGCTTGAAAGCGATGCCTTGGCGGCGATCTCTTGGCTTAATCAACGTGAAAAGCGACCATGGGAGTATGTACGTGTTGTCAATGAAATTAAGAACAGTGGGGAAGTCTCCTTTTACTCTCAGAACAAGGGAGTCAAATAACTTTTGCCGATGCTGATGCAAAGTCGAGTTGGGAGTGGGAACAGTGGCTGATCTAGTTGCTTGGCGGTAAGAGGTTGCGTTGGACAGAGGATCTCACAACAGGTTCGGCTTCGTTCTTGACGAAGAGGCTCGCAATTGACCACGAACCATTGTACATCAGAATTTGAGAATAGTGTTGTGGGGCCTACCACATTCTCCTTTGTACCCTTCTATTAATCACTTTGGGCCTGGAGAGGCATAACAGGTATCTTGTCCTGTAGACCAAAGTACGAGACCCGATTATCAATTAACGTATACGTAAATTTTACTCGTACAAATTAATCCAGATATACCTAATAATATCAATTAAAAGTAACAGTTATTTTTTCTTTATCTATATTTTTTAAAATTTTGATTCTCTTGTTAATTTGATCATCAAATTGGTAATATAGGAGTCCCTCCTCGGCAATTAATCGCATCCTCTTTTACAAGAACTTGTCAAAACTTGATCATCAGACCTCTTAACTAACCTGACCAGATCATATTCTGAAATCTATCCTCCCCTCATCAGTTCTATTAATACAAAAGGCTGCATTGGCTCTAGCAATGGTATAAGAAAGGAGGGGTTCCATTTGATGCTATAATAACTAAGGGGTAATAAGCATAAGAGGCATGCTATGAGACAATGATGAAAATGTTATATGCATGTTACCCTAGATGATTAGAACCACTAATATTAATGAGATGTAACTATTTGTAATTAAGGAGACTATAGAACCGTAGTAGCAATGGAATGAGATGAGTAGAATTTTGCATGGCTAAACAATTGGGAGGAAGAACTTTGAAAATTCCATATCAGCATTTTATGACATCAATAATAGAAAAAAATAAATCTAAATTCTTTCGTCTTCTAAATTTGGTAGTGTAACTATTTTGTAGATAGTTTAAGTTAAGTAAGTAGGGCAAGACACACTACACAAACTTAGTGACCTAGATTTGAAATCTCATATGTACTAGGGTTATATGTATTATAAACATAAACCATTTTGTATATGTATTTTTTATTTTGTGTATTTTGTTGTTAAAGTAAATTTTTTTATTAACAGTTTAATGGCAAATAAAGTTTTGATTTGAGAAACATGTATCAAATGAAAAAAAAAAAAAAAGCTATTTCTAAAATAGGACAAATCAAATCAAATTGGATAAAGAACTTATTAATACAACTCATAATAAATTTAAAAATTTTCTAATTATGTCACAAATAATAATTAGTAAAAATAATAAAAATTAAATAGTTTGTAATTTTTGACTTTTGTCTAATCCATATAAGGTAATGCAATAAAGTTTTGTTTTAATAACTATGTACTAAATGAAAAAAGAAGTTATTTGAATGTAGGACAAATGAAATCAAATTAGATAAAGAAAACATTAATACAAGTGAGAATAAATTTAAAAGATATAATAACGGTAAAGAATAACAATTTTCGTATCTGATAATAATATCAAAAAATTAAATAGTTTCTAAACTTTTAACTCTTATCTAATCCTTACAAGTAATGCAATAAATCTGTTTCTTACCGAAGAACCACAACTAGAAATATAAAATCCTTTTTTTGGTTTCTGTTGTGATTTGTGGGGGCAACAACACAAGAGAATACAAACCCCATATCATAAGTGCAAGCCAAAAGAGTCGCGCAATCTTTTTCTTACTTGTATTGGCGTCACCATGGCCAAATGGAGTCATGTCCGAGGTGGGCACAAGTGATTACGTTGGCTACGGTCTTCCCCAAGATAAATTCGTTGTTTACATCGTCAACAACTTGAGTTGTGATCTTCTCCAAGTCCAATGTGCCTCCAAAGATGATCATATGGGCTACCATGCTGTGGCAATCAATGATAACTACCACTTTGAGTTTTGGCTTGAATTTTTTTTGCACTACATTATTTTGGTGTCATTTTCAATTTGTCCTAACCATGGGGGTGGCTACAAGGTCTACTGGTGCAGTGCAAAACTTAACCGTTCATGCGGTTTTGGACGAACCATACCACTAACTGCACTTGGGTGGCCAAAGATGATGGCTTATATTTGTATGATCGTCCTTCTGAAACCTACTTGAAAACACTATGTGTGGCAAAAATGATGTGTCTAGGGAATATAATATGTACTATGGTTGTTTGACTTAAGTACACTCGGCACCTTTGTCACTCACAAATAAAGAATGATGTAAACTCTCGACTTCTTTGGTTTGTCTCTCACGAGACAATTAGAGAGCTCTTTATCCGACTGTGTACGCCTTTTCCTACTTCGTTGTTGTTGGTTTTTTGGGTTTTATGCATAGGAATCCTCTAAAATGCTATTCGACTTACCACAAGATTTTGACGGGGAAAGATTCAAATAACCAGCCTGCGGCGGTCCGCATTTATGAAGCACTTAGAAAAATGCCACCTACTCATTTTAAATAATGGGAAAGAATTTGACACGCTTGACCCCGAGAATTGAGAGTAATCCGGTATATATATATTTAGGAACAGAATATGACAGGTGGCAGCAGGCCAAAAATGTTTCAATTAAATGTTATGTTCTCTGTTTATTTTTTTCAACTTTTTTCTGGATGATATTTTGAATAAATAATAATAAAAATAAGAAAAATAACGTTGAAGTTTATTTAATATAATAAATTAAATAAATGTGATTTGTGTGTATTTATTCTAGTTATTTGTGACTTTATTGTATATTAAAAAAATTTATATTTTTAACGAAAAAAAATTATTTTTATAATTACTTCAAAAATTAAAAATAAACAAACATAATTTTCTCTTATTATTTTTAAAAATTTATTAAAATAAATTTCATCACTTTGGCAAATTGGGTTCGAAAGAAAGATAAATTGGTTGTTTGCATTGTCAACAACCGAAATAGTGATGTTCTCCACGACCAATGTGCCTCCAAAGAGGATCATCTCGGCGACCATGCTGTGGCAATTAATGATAACTACGACTTTAAGTTTTGCTTGAAATTTTTTTAACTTCGGTCCTGCTAACCACGGGGGGCTACTCGGCCTTGTTAGGAACGCCGACGGGGAACGAGCAAGAAGTGTCGGATGTGGAAATGGATTCGCGCTTTTGGCACGAGGTTCTAGACTGGTATTTCTTCGTGCGAGGCAAGGAGTCCAGGGGACGACAGGACGACGATCTCGTCTTTTTCGTCAGGGATACGGTGATTCTTACTTCTTTGCTGCTTCTATTGGCGTTTGTTTTGTGTGTTGTGTGTGTGTGGTGGTGTTGGAAGAAAACTCAGGAGGGCACGCAGGCAAGGCCGGTGACCGTAACCGGAATCGATCGCCCTCCCCTGTTTCTTCTTTATTTTGATGTTATTTTTCTTTTGTTATTTTCAGTTTGACCTCGTTATTCCTGTACTTCCGTTTCGTTGTTACGTTATCTCGGTTTCGACCCCTATTTATTTCTAGAACCCTGTAACTGTCACTAGTCAGTATATATAGAATTAGGGGAATGGGCAGGAAATGCACAAACAGTGTGTAGCCAATTTCACTTAGTAAAACCGTCATTGTCCATTTCCTCACTCCTCTTCTCTGTCTCTATGTTGCTCTGCCTTCTGTAGATCTACTGGTGCGGTGAAACGTAATTAGTCCGCATCTATGAAGCAATTAGAAAAAATGCCACGTGCCTCAGATTTAAATGCTTGGAAAGAATTTAACACCTTAAAGTCTAGACCCTGAGAATTGAAAGTGAATTGGGCGTATAATATGTCTAGTAACAGAATGTAGTATATGTCTGGATGGCAGCGGGCAGACCTACGACCAAAATAGTTACAGAATGAATATACATTGAAATAATTAATAAAATAAGTAAATACACCAATTAGATTTTATTATATTTTTAATCAAAAAATGAGTTACTAATCAAATCCAGTTAAAATAAGATGCGCAAGAATTGGAACTCTGGGCTATATATATGCATATCAAGCAGTGCTCCGCCCGAAAACTTCACAGATACAGTACAACACATATCAAGTTACATACCAGTTGAAAAAAAACTTTAAAGAAATTGTGCTCCACACTGAGGATAAGAGAAAAGTAACAAATTTTTAAAATCAAAATTCATTGATAAAATATAAAATTATTGATAATTATATAATTTTTACAATATTTTCAAAATATTATTGATAAAATTAATATTTCATATTTTTTATTTTATTTAGAAGAGATCGACCATTTATTATTTTATTTTAATATTAATTGTCATGTTTTTGAGTTTTAAATATTTAGATTTGATAAAAAATGCAAGGTTGCCGTTATTCTATCAATAATTTCAAGCTTGATCTTTTCTGTGGAGAGTGTGGGGATTATCCAGAAAAGAAGGAGAGAGGCTATAAAGTGGCAACCTCCACCGATGCATCATTTCCAAGTTCAACGCTAATCGAGCTCAAGCCGATTATTGGAGGGGTCTTGAGAGGGGAGGATTAGGAGAGTAGGTGTTTGTTCCCCATGGCAATGGGCTTGACAATACCCAATTTGGACATAATTGGGGGCCATTGTGGGTAAATTGGAGTGAGGTCCAAGGCAGGCAGCAAGTTGACGATTGAAAGCGATGCCTTGGCGGCGATCTGTTGGCTTAATCAACGTGAAAAGCTACCGTGGGAGTATGTACGTGTTGTCAATGAAATTAGGAGCAGAAGGCGTGGGGAAGTCTCCTTTTACTCTCAGATCAAGGGAGTCAAATAACTTTTGTGGATTGCTGATCCAAAGCCTGAGTTGGGAGTGGGCTGAATCTAGTTGTTCGGCGGTAAAAGGTTGCGTTAGACAGAGTATCTCACAAGAGGTTCGACTTGGTTCTTGATAAGGAGGCTCGCAATACTATTTTACATCAGATTTTGAGAATAGTTTTGTGGGGCCTACGCATTCTCCTTTGTAGCCTGCCGTCAATCACTTTTGGTCTGGAGAGAGGCATAATAGGTCACGCGAGTCTTTTCTAGTACACCAAATTACGAGACCCAATCATCAATTTACGTATACTATATTTACGTTAAACAAAGTATCAATTAAAAAGTAATAGTTACTCTTCCTTTATATTTATAAATATAACAACAAAAATTAAAAAAATCACTACACCATATAGTAAATAATCAAATGAATTTTTCTACTCACAACATATGCAAAGTATTGTCATTTTTTGGCCATGAATAAATTAGATCGGTAACAAAAAATTTATAATTATATCACTCTACATTTGAAGGTCCATATGTACTAAAATTATATGTATATTAAATATAAATTATTTTGTATATGTATTTTTATTTGTATTTTTTGTTGTTAAAATAAATCATTTTATTCACCCTAATAAAGTTTTGATTTGATAACTATATATTAAATGAAAAAAAAAGTTTATTTAAGAATAGGATAAATAAAATTAATTGGACGAGGATCATTAATACAAGTAAAAATAAATCTAGAAAAATTATAATAATTATTAGAAATAATAATTAATTAAAATAAAAAAATTAAAATAATTTTCAAACTTTTATATTATTATTTTCTTAAAAGAAATTTAACAAATTTTGTTTGTTACTTTAAGATGCATGAGACCACAACAAGTATTAAAATTTTTTCATTCTTTTTTGTCTTCCACTTAATATACGATATATACCGAACCCCACCCATTCAGTGGTTTCTGCAATCAAAGGATGTCGTTCAAAAGAGTCGTGCAATCTTTTTCTTGTTGTTGGTCTGTTAGAAGCCTCCTAAATGCATTGGGACGTGTTGCTAGTCTGCTAAAGGCTCTGATGGAAAGCCTCTTGGATGTACTGGTGTGGTGGCTGGCTGCTATTGTCACCTTTGTGAGGACTTATTGGTGTGGTGGCTATCTTGGTAAGGGTTTGTTGGTGTGGATAGCTAGTTACCTTGCTCTCTTTCTTTCCTCTTTGGCTGGCTACACGTTACTACTTTTCTTTGGTGACTGTTGCACTCTCCTTGACCATCTGCCTTGCCCACTTTCTTTCTCTCCTTGACCAGCTACCTTGCTTTTGCTGTTTACTCAATTTTTTATAGCATACATTTTTCTTACAAGAACGCATAGGGTATTAATAATGCATTAAGATTAGGCTACACGATAATCAACCATCATCATTGATTTCTAAATGTTGTTCTACAATCAACAATCAGATTTAAGTCCTAAAATTTATGGTCACGGTCAACATTGACTCCTTAACATCAGGGTTGACTTGTTATCACCGGTTTTTTCCAAT
>CM038487.1:2719529-2755412 GCA_021464305.1 Kandelia obovata
CTACGGTTCACATCATTAACTTGTGTTATTGGACCTCTTGTATCCATTGGAGCTTTCCATCATCGTTTCTCATCAGGTAAACAAAGAAAAGGCTATTTGAAGCACAAAAAGGTCGTATTTTTTTAGACCTTTTCAAATATTGCATATGGATTTGTTTGGTCTTACTTGTATTTCATTTTTAGGTAGGAAGTCATATGTCATTGTAAATGATTTTAGTCGTTTTGCACAAGTTACATTTTTATCTCACAACGAGTGCTTAAAGACTCTTAAGGGTTTGTATAAGTAAGTCTAAAATGAAAAAAGGGTGTTGTGTCACTTCAATTAGAAGTGATCGTGGTTGTGAGTTTGAGAATGAAAGCTTTGAAAATTTCTACAATTCTCAAGGTATGTCTCACAATTTTTCAATTTTAAGAACTTTATAACAAGATAATTAGCTCAAAGGAAGAATATAACCTTGTAAGGGATGAATAAAACCATATTAAATGAGTGTAGCCTTTCTCAGCACTTTTTGGTAAAAGTAGTCCATACTACTTGCTATGTGTCTATTAGAGTAAGTCAGTGAGAGGAGATACTTTCTTTTAGTAACCCAACACAAACTTTCGGTAATAGTTAAACAAATCAAGAAAATACCCCAACTCCGTCACCTTGGCCTAAACCTTCCCTTCATCCATCTTTACTTGCCCATTACTGATATTGTGACCCAAGTACATGATCTCCTACCGAGCAAACTCACACTTCTCCTTCTTGACATACAATTAGTGCTTCCTTAACTTGGACAACACTCTCTGAAGGTGAAGTAAGTGGTCCTCTAAGGACTTAGTGTACACAACAATATCATTAAGATATACTACCATAAACTGATGGATAAAATCATGAAACTAATCATTCATCAAATTGTAAAAAGTAGCATGGGCATTAGTCAAACTGAAGGGCATCACCAAAAATTCGTAGGAGTCATAACGAGTGATGCACATGGTTTTTCCCTCATCTCCTTCTGCAAATACGACTTACCAATACCCTGAACACAAGTCTAGCTTATTCAAATACGATCAAACAAGTCCAATATCAATGGAATATGGTACTTGTTCTTCATCGTGACCTTATTCAAGGCCCTGAAATCCACACACATCCATAAGGAGCTGTCATGCTTCTTTTGGAACAACACTAGGGCACCATAAGGCGCCTTCGAAGGCTGAATTAGGCTTGCTTCCAGCAATTCCATCAATTGCTTCCTCAATTCAGCTAGTTCCATCAGACTCAAATGGTAAGACACTTTATTTGGGGATTTGGAACCTGGAACTAGATCAATCTTGCGTTCAGTAGCATGCCAAGGAGGAAGACACTTTGGCAGCTCCAAAGGCATCACGTCAGCAAAGTCACCTAATAGTTCCGCAACACTATCGGGTACCTCCATAACTACCCCGCTCCTTCATTTCTATCAATGTAGCCAAGTAGGTGGCTTTGCCCTTTTTCAAGCCATGTTTTACCTGCATCGTGGAAAGCATTCCACCCGATTTCCCACCATCGCTTGATGAAGGAGTTATCTTGTTCGTGACAAAGTAAGGATAATTCTCATGCATGATCATTAGTCCACCCAAATGAGGCAATACTGCAACTTTGGCATTCATAAAGAACTCCACACCCAATATGATGTCAAAATTATCCAATGACACAATTGTAAAGTTAAGGCTACCAATCCAATTTCCAACGGTTACATTTATACCGAGTGTTGTGCCAAGAACCTCACGAGCTGCCGAGTTTATTGCCTTCATTCGACTGCCACTCTTGGACACTTTCATCCCTTCTCCACCATTCCTTCAGCTACAAAGTTATGTGTGACACCTGTGTCTGCCATTGCCTTCAACTCCCAAATGTTCAGCCCAATCTTCACATACATTAGGCCAAGTTGGAGAGATTTTTCTGCTTGGACAACATTGACCAATTGCAGAGGATTGACTCAAGAGGGTCCACCTTTGTCTTTGCCAAAGCTTTTGCCACCCTCCTCAGCAACCATAGCGCTTAAATTTTCCCTCTTCATTCATTTCCTAGCACAATGAGGGTCATTGCATATGGAACAACTAGAATTTGGAGAGTTTTTATCTTGCTCTCATTGGTCAGCCTTGCCTTTCCCTTGCTCCCATCTTGTTGGTTATCCTTCCTCTTGCAATCGTTCTTCTTTTTGCCCTTCTCTTTGGGTTGCTTCTGCCTTCCCACATCACCCTAGGAGGATTTATTGATTCTAAAATCAACCAATCCGTCGGCTGCAACAATGGCAGAAGGTAAGTCCTTCACACCTTGCTTTCTTAACTCGATTTGTGCCCATGATTGGAGACCCGACAAGGATTTGAAGAGCTTGTCTTCATCCGACATGTTTCAAATGTAAAGCATCAAGGAATTGAACTCCTTCACATTGTCCTGTACCGTGCCGCTATGCTTCAGTTTCTTTAATGTCTCCCATGCAACCCACGATGTGTTTCAAGGTAGAAACTAATCCTTTAGCTCCTTCTTCAAACTTTCTCACATTTCTATCCTTGTCCTACCCAAACTTGCATCGTTATCCATCCTAGTCTGCCACCACAACTTGGCGTCCTTAGCAAGATACATGCTAGTAAGGGTCACCTTCTCTCTAATGTGAGTTAGAGCTAAGGCTCTAATATCGAATGATACGAACTTCGTTTATATGTAAATGGAACCCAACACCAATGTCGGTGTATGATCGTTCTAACAAAAGTTAAGGGATTTGGAGTTCTGACCCAATGATTATAAACAACCAAGAACCATAACTATAAGATTCAAACGTCACTTCTAATAATAACAACGTTGAAGAAGATAAGTCTAGTGAACCAACACACACAAGTATGAAAGTTTAGAATTAGTTCTCAAAAAACCAGAGAAAATAGCTCATAAACTCAAGAAAACAAGTTTGCCTCCTCCAGCCACCCTTTTGCCCTTTTTATATGCTAACTCTTAGAAACCTTAGCTAATAAGCTGGCCTTAATAAGGAAATTCGTCCAACCCATTAAGTAATAACAAAAACCCATGGAAATAGCCCATTTAAATGCCTAATCATGGGCTCCCAAATCCAACTTCCCTCCCAAGGCCATGGTTCTCAAATTGCTCCATAGATGACACATTGGCAAGCCTTAGTGAAGCCTCCATCATCCTTAACTTGTACTTGGCAACTTCTTGATAGTAAATGTCACACAACAAGTTATTGAGGGCTTCCTTTGTTTTCTTTGACCTTGCCCTTGTCATTGGTCCTCCAAGGTTTTGCAAAGTATCAACTCCCTTGTTGATTTGAGTTGGTAAAATATGACTTCCATCATGGCTGCCACTAAGACTTGTACTCAACTACTATGAATGAAACAATAGCTTCAAGATATGAAGGTGGATGTACAACTACCATTGCTGATTGGTTGTGACAACTAGAGTGTCATCAATTTATCAAGGAATCCTGTCCAACACTTCAAAACTAAACATATTGAAATCAAGTACCACTTCATTAAAGAGAAGGTGGAGAAAAATAAAGTAAAGTTGGAGTATGTGCCGACTGCGTAGCAAGTGGCTGATATATTCACTAAACCTCTATCAAGGGAGATGTTCCAAAAACTGAGGCTAACCCCATATGCTCATCCCACCCCTAAAGGTTGAGGTATTTTCTACTCCCTTTCCCTTTCCTTCTTTTATTATTCTTTGGATTTGTTATCAAATGGGGAGATATTTTGTATAAATTTAAAGAAAGTTTATACGTATACAAAGGGAGAGTATCTTAATGGATAAAGGGGGAGAACTTGTTAAGGAGGAGTAGCAAGAGATGCATGTTTCAAAGGGAGCTATGAATGACAATGCGCAAGGGAGCAGTAAATGTCAACAATTATTATATGTTCATTGTTGGATTTAATGTGTTGCTAACAAATCTAATGGGGGAGATGGTTGAGCCCATCTTCGATGGCTAATTGTGCACCAAAGGGAGATGGAGATAATGAAAATTAAGCCCTAATGATGGTTACTGTAGCTGTTGAAACGTCAAATTATAATACATGGTTCCTTCATACCAGGTGTACCAATCATATTTACAAAAAGAAAAATCTCTTTGTTAATCTTAATAAGTCAATTTGCTCCACAATCAAGTTTATCAATGATAGTAGTATACCAATGATAGGAAAGGGGAAAAATCTCATCAAGTTAAAGAAATAAAAATTATAACTACATCTAAGATGTATTTTATGTGTTAGATATAAAGAGCAACCTATTCAGTTTGGACCAATTGCTTGAAAATAGGTATAATATACAATTATATGATAACTGCCTCTGAATTATTAATGAGAAAGGTACACTTATTTTCAAATCCCTTTTAACAAAGAATCAAATATTTCAAGATGATATTGCCCCTAATGTTTATATTTTTCTTAGTGTTATTGCCAAAGATGAGTCTTGGTTATCGAATTTTTATTTTTGTCATTTAAATTTTTGTAGTTTGAAACTACTTACACAAGGAAATATGGTAAAAAGCTTACTTAAGATACATCCTAATCAAGTTTGTGAAGTTTATATACTTGTAAAACAGAGTAAACAACCTTTTGTGGCAAAGAATTGGCATGTAAAACAACCACTCTTACTAATCCACTCTAATTTTGTGACCCAATGAATGTTCCATCAAATGGTAGCAATAGATATTTTCTTACCTTCATTAATAATTTTACAAGGAAGACATAGACTTACTTTATGCAAAGAAAATTTAAAGTGTTTGATTACTCTAAGAAGTTTAAAATGTATGTTGAAAAGCAAAAAGAATACTCTATTCGAATTTTGAGAACTAATGGAGGTGGTGAGTATATCTCTAACAAGTTCAAAGAGTATTATGAAGCACATGGAATAAAACATGAAGTAACAGTCTCATATATCCCACAACAAGATAGAGTTGTTAGGAAAAAACTGATCAATCTTAAATATGGTGAGAAACTTGTTGAAGGCCAAAAGAGTTCCCAATCCATTTTGAGCAGAAGCTATTTTATTTTTTGTTTACTTATTGAATAGATTTCCAATAACAAGTATTCAAAATGTCAATTCGGAAGAAGCATGAAGTGGTTTTCAAGCCTAGTGTAAAGCATCTCAAAGTCTTTAGTTTTATTGCCCATGCTCATGTTCCAACGAAAATAAGGAAAAAGTGAGGTGATCAAGGATTGAAGACAATCTTTCTTGGCTACATCGAAAAAGGATATAAGTTGTTCAATCATATGACAAAAAAAGGTCATAATGAGTAGAGATGTGACTTTTGTTAAAGATGAAACTTGAAATTTTGATATTAAGGAATATAATAACTTTTAGAGATGTCTGGATGTTATTTTTGGAGAAGAGGAAACTCAAGTTGTAGTCTGCAATGCAAATGGGGATCCTAATAATAAGGGGTAGGACCGGCATCAGATAGAAAGGGCTCCAGGAGGCCTAGCATCGTCAAGAGACTGATCCTACTTGACTTGACCCTTAGAGATAGTGGGGAGTACAAATGCCCCAGGTAAGGCTAATGGGAGTCTTAATAATCATAAGCGAAATCAGTTGAGTTATTGATGTCACCTAAGAATGGTAAGATGCTATGAAAAAACATATCAGACTATCTAAGGATAGAAATACATATAAGAATAAGAATTATTATAATAAAAATCTTAATAATAAGAATAAGAATAAGAAAGACGTGAAGCAAAGAGATCTCGCTCGATCTTCCGTTAGGAAAGCAAGACCATAGGCCCTAGCCCTAGCTTTGACTTTTCTCGATCTCAATATCAATATGGGTGCAAAACAAAACAGAAATCCATTGTGCTGTTCTGGCCTTATCCGCCTTGAGATCTAACTGTTCGAGTAGCCGCTGTTGGTGTTGAGTTAGAAAAAGTTTTTCGAGAAGAAGCTGCTATTTCATCTTGTTTTCGGGAAAGAGAAATTGCTTTTTCATGAAAGATTCAATTCATTTGAAAACGAATCCCAGATCTTACTCCATAGGAACGGAACTTATACCCAGTGGAGCTTAGACCACTGGATCGAGTCTTTTCGCCTTTGCTATTTCATTAACTGCTATTGAATTTGAATCAGCTGTTGGCACATCCGCTGTTACTCTTACTGCCCTCCTAGGAGCTCTTGGTCTTACCGGTACTAGTCTTGTCTGTGAGAGTAGGATCTGTTTTAGCCGTAACTGCAGTTGTCTTTCTGTTTGAAATTTCATCACTAACCACAGTTGGAGGGTGCTATTGACTCAGCTGTAGATGGGATTCATACATAGAGATAAAGACTAAATAATAGTTATATATAATATATATAGCATATTGCCTCTTTGATCCCTGCCAGACGTAAGACCTTCTCCGCAGCCTTTCCCTGAGTAGTAGGAGCTGAAAGCCAGAGCCTTACTGCTTGGGATACTGTCCCATAAATGGGAATAGGTCCATACGATCGAATAGGGTCTCTGCCAACCAGTGAGGAAGTGAGTTGGAAGTCCTTCTTGTTAAGCGTGTATAGGCAGGAATAAATTGATAGTTGTTCTTCCCGCAATGCAGGATAAAGCTAGGAATAGCTGATTCTCGGTCAAAAGCAGGAGAATTGAAAGGAGGGTATTCCTATTCAAGTTCCTGTATCTTACGCACCTTATTATAAAGTTGCTGTCCTTCGGCCTGGCCTTCTAGTGAGCTAGATAAAGGTCTAATCTTATGCATCGATGGCAGTTTTAGATCCAATTCCAGTTCTTGTTCCTTTTTCAGTTGGATTGTTCATTAGTTTTTCCACATAATCCTATGCCATAAAATCCACAAGAGAATGGAAGACTAGTGAGAAATTGTCAATAATTAGTCATATTACAAAATTATAAGGTAATCCCAGATAATGCTATTAATGATAATGGGGATTTGGTGCACTTTACCATGTTTATAGACTATAAAACTGTGTCATTTGATGAGGCTATTCAAGATACAAGGTGGGTGAATGTCATGAACAAAGAAATCAAAGCAATTAAGAAAAATAATACATATGAGCTTATTGCTATTCCATGAGGTCAAAAAACTATTGATGTAAAGTGAGTCTTTAAAACTAAAAGGAAGTCAAATGGAGAAAAAGAGAGATATAAAGCAAGATTGGTCACAAAAGGATTTGAACAATGACTATTTAACTTATAGTTGCTTTAGCTACGTGGAATCATTGAAAAATCCATCAAATGTATGTGAAGTCAATTTATCTCAATGATCCTCTTAAAGAGAAAATGTTTGTGAAACAACCATCAGGTTTTTTGAAGAAATGAAGTGAAGAAAAGATGTATAAGCTAAAGAAAGCATTATATGGTCTAAAACAAGCGTCTTGAGCATGGAACAAAAACATTGATCCTTTTTTCCATGAGACCAACTTATGGAAGTGACCTTCTAAGCATGTTTTATATGTGAAGGTCAATAATTTTGATTATATTCTATTTGTGTGTTTATATGTTGATGACTTGATCATTATAAGCAACAATCTCATAATGATTGAAAACTTTAAAAAGTTTATATTGCATGAATTTGATATGAAAAATTTAGGTCTCATATCTTATTTCCTTGACTTTGAAGTGATTTAAGGAGATAATGAAATTTTTATCCATTAGAAAAGGTATGTTATTGTGCTATTAAAGAAGTTTTTAATGCATGATTGCAATTCTATCAGAGCTCTTAGAGAAGTTGGCACTAGACTATTTAAGGAAGGTAATGAAGTACTTGTTGATTATACACTTTATTATACACTCTTCAAACAAATTGTTGGGAGTTTAAGATATCTCATATACACAAGGCCTGATATATGTTATAGAGTTGGTTTAATCAACAAATATTTGGAATCTCTTTGCCAATCTCACATGTAAGTTGCTATATGTTATATAAAAGGGACTTATGATCATGGTTGACTTTATTTTTCATCTAAAAGTTGTTTTGACAATGATCAGAAAGGAGATGTAGATTATTGTAGAAGTATTGTTGTATACTATTTCAACTTTGGAAATACTGCTTATTTCTGGTCATTTAAGAAGCAGTCTGTTATTGTACTTTTAACTAGTGAAGTGTACAACTGCAATTTCAAGTGCTTATTTGGTTACAAAATTTGTTGAATGAGATTCATGTTCTAATTGAAGGACTTACAAAGATATTTGTTGATAATGTTTTAGCAATCAATTTGGATAAAAATCTAGTAATACATGGAAAGACTAAACATGCTGATACTTGCTTTTCTAAGAGATTAAGTTGATAAAAGAAAAAATGAATTGACTTATTGTTAGTCTGAAAATTAAGTGGCTAACATTCTCACAAAATTATTAAAGTACGAAACTTTTATTAAGTTGCAGCAGATGTTAGAATTAAGAGTATTACCAAATCACGATTAAGGGAGATGTTGATGTTAATTCAAATTATAATATAATTAAAATTATAGTAGAAGTTAGTTTAAATAAATCTAATTTGAATTTTACTATTTAAGTATATTTAGGAGTGTATCATTATTTAAACATACATAATTTATGCTATTGGTACATGTTTTTGAATTATTGTGTGGTATTTTTATCAAACACGATTTTTTTTAATTAAGACAAACAAAATATGAGTACATTAATCCCATAACTCACTTTGACTAAACTTTGAATCATACCTAGACATTTGGATAAGCACAAGTGTTGAACATGGTCACTAAGGCCCCAATGGTAATTAACCACCTTCCCATGCAAGAGGGTTATCGATATATCCGCCACCCTTCAATTCAACACTACATGACATAATGAAGCATACCTATAATTGATCTTGCCCAGGTGAAAAAATGCCAAAGATTGTATTGCAGCAAAATTATGCCTCTTATCTTCCGCTTTCCACCATGAAACCTGTATTTGACTTCCTACCTTTAGTCTCTTGGATCAAATGAAATGAGGGTGCGGTCAGGATGCGCGTTCGGCAATCAACATATTTTCAAATGGGAAAACAGGACTTGGACATTCCAAATGAAGAGGATACTCGACATGGTTGGCATTTTGCATGAATTTTTTGCTGTCGTCATCAAGCAATGGCCCTTTTTATAGCACTAGCCAGACGATATTGGAACTCTTGGTACTTCCAACTTGTTGGGACACCAAATCCGTATGGAAGGCACTCATATTTCCACTCAATCAAAAATAATACATTGGTATTCTATCATATACTGCGAAGAATAGGTTTATTGCTATTTCGTGGATATTTTGTCATTATTTATTTTTGAAAATTAGATTAAACTCTTAAAGTAATATGTAGTAGTAGTAGTAGTATAATTTTGTATTATTATGTATTTGTGTATTATTTGTAAGGTTCAATATAACATATTTTTTATCTTATGTAATATGAACAATTTGGTCCACACTTAAATAGTTGCCAATTTCATAACTTTCGACTACTATTTTATTCCATGTGTGGAAGATATTGAAAATGTGAGGCTTAGATTCAGATATACTCCAAGATAAATAGAAGAAAACAAAATGGAAGGTTAGTCCACATACGAAATCATTTGGGTACAATACAAATTAACCATGTTCTTAAACTGAATTGAGACATGGCTAGCAATTTAATAATAAACGCATGACAGGAAAATTTCAGTTGCTTCCTTATCCAAGTGCCACACTAATCCTGCCATTGATAATGTAAGTCGATTGTTTGTTAAAAAAAACAATAATATTTCAAAAATGCTAAGCATAACTATCTGATGGAAAAAAGACGAGTGCGATTGTTGGGAAATCCAATAGGAACTCCAAATGTTCATAGTCTCACATTGTCTCAAAAATGTTATGGACTACATTTGAAATACTTATACTACATTTATAAAACTATATTATAGAACTTTATACAAGATACAAGAGATTGCTATGCAAATAGAAGAATTTTCTTTTTTTATAATCTGTTATGTTGTGTAATTGGTGGACATTGTCAAGCATAACATTATTGATATGAACAATAAAATATTTTTCACTCCGATTGAGTAAATGACCATTTCTAACTGCATTTATTGGTCCGGATTATCATTATGAAAACAAGAAACCTAGTCTTAGATACATCCATCATTATTACACATGCTCATAGAATATCACGGACGCAAATGGATGCTCAATAATGCTACACAACATAAAAAATTCTTAGTACGACACTTACTTACATGTAGCATACAATTGTATTGCCCCAACGAGATTTGCGATCGTAGAAAATGTTCCTTTATTATATTCATAAATCTGTCTACTAAGGAGCGTAGTAGTTGATTGAAACTCTTAAACGTGTAATATATACATGTTATCATTGCACTACTTTATTGGACGGTGACTATAATCGTGTTTATAGTAAACACATGACCACTGAATTCACCCTTTTCCATCCAATGAGTTATTTTAATTCAAGCGTGGGGGTTATGCAACAGTTAACCTCCGATAATCCATTATATAATAAAGCTATTCTGTCAATGTTCCTCATTTAATACCAGGCATGATGCGGAAAACCCAAAGGGAACCAACGCACACAAGGAATCAAAGATGAACCAGGAAAGCTAAATCAGAGTTAAATAACACAAACCTTAGACCCAACATGTGAACGAACACGAATCTAGGGTATTTAGAAAGATATGGACGCACGAATCTAGGGTATTTAAGAAAGATATGGACGCCACACTCCAGAACAGAAAGGAATTGGGATGAAGTGAATCGATTGGAACGCCACAAGAAGAAGTACCTCTTGATAAGTTCTTTAGTTCTCAAAAGAACCGAGGGAGAAACCCTTACTTTCTATTTCACTCCAAGTTGTCTGTCTTTCAGAGCTTACAAGGGGTGCCTATTTATAGGCAAAGATAGCAATCCTAAAGAGGAACAAATTCCTACTTAGGACAAATCCTTATTTGACAAATTTTTAACAATGGAAAAATTCCACAACAGAAAATACTCTTGTTTAGGAGTGAGTGCTATTGCTTAATACGGGCTATCAAGTACTCCAATGATATTAATTAGGCCTCTACACTTTGTCAAGCTTGAATTCGCACCATTTGAAGCCTGGTGGGCCTGAATGTCCTTAATCAGCCCATTTGGTGCTTCTTTAATTGTTTTGGCTCTAGCTCGTGTTATTGGGCCTTCTGGAATCTGAAATGGACCTTTTGCATCCATTGGAGCCTTCCAGCCATCATCTCTATGGTTCACATCATTAGCTTGTTTATTGGACCTCTTGTATCCATTGGAGCTTTCCAGTCATCATTGTTATGGTTCTCATCAAGGCAGATGCATGATTTTGTGTTTACTTAGTTGTTCTGCTGGTAATCTGGTATTTGGCCAAGCGTGAGGAAATGACTTAGGAGGGATGGTTCAAGATGTATGTTGAGTGGAAATACAATCCAATGGCATGTGAACCTGATGCTCGGGAATTCCTACAGTGATTAGTCACGCGACAAGGTGCATATTACACTATGAAGCACTTATAAGCAGTGGTTAAACCACTGTTTAAATGTGCTATACGGTTGCCTAATATCTAAGACAATGGTTTTTTGAATGCCACTTTTGATAGGTGTTGCAATAGTTTTCATTCCACGGTTTGGTTTTAAAGGTTATTATCATGCAAAAAAAAAAAAAAAAACTGCCTTAAAAATTTAACCTAATGACACTTGAAATCAATAACATCAATTTTTGAAAATTAAATGCAACACTTAATATGTAAATAAGCAATAATTTGCTAGCCAATGAGAATGGTTTTGAATATGCTATTTCAGCAGTTTTGGGTCCTTAAAGCAATGTAGTCTTTACCAAAAGATAGTGTATTCAACATGAAATGATAATATTTTTTAGATTTAAAGGCAACAGTTTTAAAATATAAGGCAATTGTTTTGAGTAAGAAAGACGCGGAGTTTAAAGATTAAAAGCAATAGTTATGAAAAATAAAGGTAGTAGTTTTGGAAAATAAAAGGAGTGTTTTTAATAATAAAGGTAACAGTTTTGCAAATTATAGGAAGTGATTTTGATTAATAATGACAGTCATTTTGATGTATAGCGGTAGCAATTTTGCCTAATATCTAACGCAGCAATTTTCATATTCAAAGGCAACAGTTCTAAGACTTGAATACAAAGTTTTCATCCTAAAGGCATTAATTTTGACAAAAAGTGCATTAATTTTCATTTTTTATATTAATTTCGTGCTTCATTTACTCACAAATTTGTAACAAATTTTGAGATAATAAATACTGTATCCATTTAACAATCATCCCAAAAAAGCAAAAAAGACAGACAAGCATAAAATCTTTAAAATCAGTATCATTATGTGCACATACTCAATATAGTCTAAAATAAAGGTTGGCGAAGCAAATAGAAGTCTTAGTTTATAAGATATCTACTCAAGAAGTATTATGAACACCAACATTGTCATCATCCTACAAAATAGAAAACAATTGAGTGAGTATATCGAACGTATGAACCTACTAAAGATTATAGATTTGAGTTCTAGTAATTAAAGATTCATCCAACCAAATAAAATTGATCAAGCAGGATCCATAAATCAAGTAAATAAATATCATATGTCTTTGGACATACTTGGTTATGTGGACTATGGGCACCTAATGAAGATTGACAATCCCTTGGTTGATTGCATAGACTTGGAGCATTAAAAGAGTCATCGAGCAAACCAATAATTGGAAAAAACATAGCTAACAAGTTTATGTTAGTGTGATGAGATGAAAAACTTTTTGATTAGTAATATGGCACATATATCGGCTACAACAAAATAGTTACGCCCTAAATGACTTTTTTCTACAAATAGCCAAGTGTTGTTAATGTTAGTGTGAAGAGACTATCCGAAACATTCCTTGAGGCATTAATTTACTCTGTTTCGTGGATTCATTTACATAAAATTGTTTCCTTGAAGCCTAACTTTTTACCTTGATAGCTTATTGCTTGGAAGCCAAACTTGTTAAATGCAATATAAGCGTTTTTTCAATCTATTTGATACCATTTCATTTGAATTTGTCATGAATTTTCCATTTTAATTGAAAATACAATTCATACCAATAATTATTATTTTTATACTATCTAAAACTTGTATTATTTAGATATGTTAAGAAAATTCATATGGTAGCAATCTAACAAAGTAGTAGATAACTTTGTATACCTCAATATTGAACAAAGAGTAACATTCAACAAAAACCAAGAATAGTCCTTATAATTGTTATTAGGTTGAGTCAATCTACTCATGATGGGTTGACCTAACCCATTAAAGAGAAATTGGATAGAGTTAAAACTTTCTTCCTACTACAAATACATGTTAGAGAGAATGTGTTAAAAATAATAGTTTCCATATTAATAAAAAAAATCTTTTTTTTTTCAAACACTTTTGATAGTGAGAAGAAAGCTTAGTTAATTTCTCACACTTTGAAATAAAAGAATACAAATTTTCTATTAATTTTCATAGTAAGAGATTCTTGGGTTATGAATAAGGTATTATCTAGTAATTACCCAAATCATAATAAAAGTTTCATTCGCTAATAATTAGTTTACTGCTAACTTCTAAAAGTCTTCAAGGGTAATTATGATGTTAACCTTTGAATTTAACATTAGCATCAAAGCCTTTTTAGACCAATTTTGGCGTGAAAAAAAAGTATCAAAATTGCAATTTAAGTTTTTTTTATGCACATTTTGTGTTTATTTTAAGTTGATATGTTTAGAAATTTTTTTCTCATATACATTGCTATCCTTTTATGAAATTTTGCATGTGATAAAATATTAAATTGTGTAACATATTGTTAAAATTTCTTCTTCTTTTTTTTTTCTTTGGTTGTGTATCGTGTGAAAAAAATATTTTTCTTGCCGTACATTATTTTTCGAAATTATCATTGAAAATGACAATTCCATGGCAAACAATTTACATCTATAAAAAGTACTCATTGTGGGATTTTCAACCATATTTTATTTATCAATTTTGGATGTGTCAATTAAGAGTAATCGAGTTTCAAAATTTTAAATCGAATTTGAAATCTTAAGAAAAAGTTGAACTATTCTCAAAACCATTTTCAGTCTTATGTGTTTAAATGATTTTTTCAAACACATATTTTCATATACTATTTTTGAAACCCAATACTACCAATAAATTAAAGAGGTTAAATTATATTTTGTGTTAAAATTTCATGCCTCCCAAAGATCCAGACGATGGTACATGTACTGCATTTTTTGGACAAACAAGTGAAATGGAGTTTCTATTTCGCTAATTTGATGTGTGGAAGACCACTAATACATATGATAACTACCAATGAGAATAAGTCATGTGGCAAACTTGAACAAAGTCAAAAAAGACCATTACGGCTTTATGTTTCATTGACCAATTAAAAAGTGTCTCATGTTGATAATAATCTGTCATTTAATATTATTTTTTAAAAAATTTTATAACAAATATTTGGAATATTAAAAAAATTATAAATTTTGCACCAAAATTATGCTTTATCAAATTTTTGCACCAAAATTATGCTTTACAAGATTTTGGTATTATATTTCAAAAATTGGCAAATAATCAAAGTGATTTTTTTTTTTGTTTGAAGAAAATTCTTAATATCTTTTTAGTTAGGTAAAGATTGATATTGTAATTAAGTTATTGACGAACTTTAGGAGGCTTAAGGTATGTCTTAAGTTGGAACACATCAAGTGAATTATTAAGTGGCATGATGACTTAGAAAATGCCCTAAAAAAAGTATGGAAGCATCATAGTAAGCATGCTATAAAGTGCTTTGTTGTGTTGTCAATGAGTCTTAATTTTTGAGCTATAAGGCATTCACTTTGGCAAAATGGAGATTGGTTCGTGACTTTTAAGAGTTGGGTCAAGGTTGTCTAAGATGTTAAGAAGGATGAAACTTCTCCAATTAGTAGTTCTTTACTTTAACAACGATCATCTTTGAATTATATATAAATAAAAAAAATGCTTAAATCTTAATTGTGATGGAAGATATTATTGTAGTATTATTTCTTATTTGATGTTATGTATTTTTTTTGTTTTATGTCATGCATGTAAAAATTTATTGTAAATGTTTACTATGTTGCTATATGTGTTTGATTATCTTTAATGTTCAACACATATACTTTGCACATACAACAATTTAACTAAAGAGTGAAAATTGTTAAGTTGGTAAGATTCAAGAAATCTTTACCTAAGGACTTAAATTTTGCACAAATTGAAATAAATTAAAATAATCTAGTATTAGTATGGGGGAAGATGATTGAGAACATTGTGAGCTTTTGATTCTTCGACCAATTTTAGATTATTGTTAATCAATTTCAATATTAGAGCAAAATGAATGATTGAAGTACTGGTACTAATTATTGATAAATGTTTCAAGGATTGTTGTAACTATGACTACAATGAATATTGTTAATAAGCTCCACAAAAAGAATAAGCCAAATGATGAAAACTATGACATTTGGTACTAGGTTCAATATATCCTCAAAGAGCATAAAGTGTTGGAAGCCATCAACTATGTCACGGTGGACTCTAAGGAGGGTTCTTAAACTCAACAAAGGTAAGACCAAGAGGTCTTTAAGGTTTGGAAAAAAAAAAGAATATTATGACTTACATAGCTTTACTTAAGAATATAGATGGTGATCTCATCTGCATGTTTTAGAAGCATGATATTACTCAAGTCGTGTGGATAGTTTCAAAAAATAAATTTAGAAGTATTTTGACCATTAAGCTAAGAGAGCTGATGGTCAACTTTGATATCTATATGAAGAAGTTATATCATAACATGAGTCAACACCTAAGAGCTTTGTCTAATATGATTAAAGAGCTCAAAGTAACTGGTCATACCTTTACAGATGAGTAATAAGTTTAGGTTGCCATTTGCTCCATTCCTTTGAACTAGAAGCACATGAAAATTAATATGATACATAATGAGATTATTAAGTACTTTAAAGATATCTAATGCCATTTAATTTTAGAAGAGAAGTGCCTTGGGATTGCTAAGTCTTCTGATTAAATGAAAGTGACTACAGTTAAGACTAATTCAAAGACTATTTCTACTTCAAAACATAAGTATCATTATAAGCATTATAGGAAAGGAAAAGGTAATGGAAAACCATGAAAAAAGGACAAGAATAATATTTGCAAGAGTTGTAGTGGCAAAAAATAGGATAAGACCAAAAAGATATGCGTCAATAGTGGTGAACTGAGTTATTTTTCTCATAATTGCACTAAGCCAAAAAAGGTATCCTTTACTTTTAGTTTTCATTGTTTAGTTAATGTTACCTCCTTAGTATTACTTGCTAATTTTGGTCATTTATGGATTGTAGACTCTAAAGCTACAAATCGTGTAGCTAAATATTGAGAAACATATATAGAGCATCATTAAATTAAAATTGGTTTAAGATGAGTGTATGTTGGGAACAACATGCAAATAAAGGTCAAAGGGATTAATAGTTACGAATTAGAAATGAAAGATGGTTGAACTATAATACTTTACAATGTTCTTTATGCACTTGAAATTCAACATATTCTTATTTTTGTTCTTGTTCTTTTATATTTAGGTCATAATCTTAATGTCGTAAATGTAAATTTTTAACATGCTAAATTAGTTCATGTTAGGCAAAAGAAAAAAAAAATATGTTTAAGGGCATAATGGACATTTTTTTTATAATAAGACACATTTTCTTAAGAATTGTCGTAACTATATATCATTAATATGTATATAAAATATGCTCCTAAGTGTAGGTATGTTTGTGGGTCACGTAGTCCATTTTTTCTTAAGAATTGAATGTTAAGAATTCTTTATTTTTTTATCAATAATCAAGTTATTCTAACTCATCATATGTGAGTAGCAAATGTAAATACTATTGAGTTGGGTTGACCTACTTATAATGGGTTGACATAACCCATTAAGGAGAAGTTGGAGAGAGTTAAACTCATTCTCCATTACAAATACATGTTACAAAGGATATGTTTAAAATGGTAGTATTTGTGTTGATAAGAACTTTTTTTTTCATATGTTTTTTATAGTGAGAAGAAAGTTTAATCAATTTCTCATACTCTGAAACAAAAGAATATAAATTCCTTATTGATTTTCATAATAAGAGGTTCTTGGGCTATGAATAAGGTGCTATTCAGTGTAGTGATATCACTTAGATCATAAGAAAGGTTTGATTTGTCGATGATCAATTAGTTAATAACTTTTAAAAGATATCTAAGGGTAATTATAATCCTAACTTTTAAATCTAGCAGTTCTAGTACATTTAATTAAGGATCATGAGTTTTACCATAAAGTACAAAGATGAAAAATAGTTTTTCAAAACAGGAAAATTTCTTTATTCACACAATCTCATGGGCATAGATGGACAAAAACTGATCTCATATTAAATAAAAAGCTTTTATACTATATTATTAACATTTAATGAAAAATAGGAAAAAAGTCTAGACAACTTGTTTATGTTGTACAAAAGCTTGTCTATTTAATATCAAACGCTTGTTTATAGCATAAAAATCTTCAACATTCATTTTTTGTATATGAAATTTTGTCTATTAGTTATTCTATTTACAAATAACCTAATTGCATTTGCATTCTATTAATTATTCCAACATGTTTTTCTATTGTTCGTATGATATATATTGGCAAACAAGTTTTCAATTAAGATGAGTTTAGGTTAAATCTATAGAAATTGAGTTTTAATTACTTAGTTAACTAAAGATCTTGGTCTTATTTAATCACCCAAATAAAAGAGCAAAGACAGAGGAATTTGGCTTTAATTAGATAAATAAAAATCAAAAACTAAAACTAAATACAAATAAAATTAATAAATGAGAACACCTTCGACCATAAAGATATTTACACTATTGGATTCTCACATTAATCATTGACATTGAAGATCATTAATTTCTTAATTGAATATTCAGCCTAGAATAATGACAAACTCTATTATTTTAAATCATTTTTTAGTTCATTGTTAGTTAAGATAAACTCTTCAATTAATCCCTTACCAATTAAACTATTTTGGACAAGCTCTTTAGATATAATTTATTGATAGTATTAAGATAAGAAAGATAGTCAAACCTAAACAACAAATTTATAAGCTAATTTATTTAATTTTAAATCATCTTTTCCATAAAAATTCGACAAACTTTTGACTATAATTATTAATTTTGATTTGCTCCTTAATGTTAGAATTATCAAGCAATTACAAACTTGAATTCTAAACTAGCATTATATTATAAAGTATAATTATTTAGTATACATCCTAACAATCAAATAATATAATCATAAATAATAATTATTATAGAAGAACATGAGAATTTAAAATAAAGAATCAAATTAAAAGTGAAAACCTATAAATCTCACCATGCTTCCTCCAATAACTTCAATCCTTATAATAAAATAGAAAACCTTAACTTTATATTTCGTAGGTGCATACATAGGAAAGAAAGAAAAAAAAAAGTCTATGTCTACCTTTGTTTTTGGTACCTTAACATGTCTATTTATAACATTAGGAAACAGAAGAAAAAAAAAGTTCTATAGTTCCTCTTTAGAACCACCTTACCTTAGTTGAAAAATAACTCCTAATTAGGATAACTTTGACTACCTTATTATATGGATTGAGAACACTAGTTTATAGCTCAATTCCTCTTGGGTTTCTATAAATTAGCCATTCTAGAAAACTTCATATGCCTATTTTAATTCTTATAAAGTTCCTAAATCCATCCAATAATATTTAGAATGTGAAATTTCCCAAATATCGTCTAGTAGCCAAAATTTCTCAAATCACATCTTTAAGCTTTTAGATTACTCCAATCCATTTGGTTTTTTCCTAAAACATAAAATCAACTCCGATAAATACATTTTGGAAGAGAATACACTAAAAGATTAACTATAAAAGAATGAATATAATGCACATAATATACTTATCAACTATGGTATTTGTGTCTTTATTATATGCACATGAAACAACCATGGTTTCCTACTATTTTAATGTCAATAATTTTAAAACGCCATACATATAAATGTTTGGGTCAATCCTAAAACCTGGTTGAGTCATGCCCCTACATCTTCCCTTTAAAATCTAATTATGTGTTACACCCTTTTGTATTTACATGGATTCATTTTAATACTATAATTATCACCATTTATAGCATACAAATAAAATTTAATGCAATAATCATGTATGTTATATTTGTGTCTACAAAATGCATAATTCATTTCAATAATGTGTAATAAACTAACAATTGTTTCATCTTCAATATATTAAATGTTAAAAACCACTTTATTATACATGTAAGACACAAATTTTTGATAAATTCCTTAATTGGGCTTCGGTTTTGGACAACCTAGCATTTCACACCTAATGCTTAATATCGCAAATACATAGTTAGTATGCATTCACTTTACATAGTACACAAGTTACTTGCTCAAAACCTTACATTTAATCTAGAGTGATTTCCATTTCATGGAATATAAATATCCTTTTTAGGTCATGGATGTTGCCTAATTTGACTAGCCCTGTCAAATTGGAAAACCTATCCCTAATGCTAAAAAGATACATGGGACTAAATAACAAGTCATAATACAAACACAACTACATAATTACATGTTTTTCCTATTAAGTATACATGTAATAGCACTGCCATACTTGTCAAAAATATTTTTAGCTTATAAAAGATCCTTTAATGAAACCAAAAAATATTGCTAAAAGTCCCATCAAATGCACTTGAAAGATAAATAGTTCTCATTAGAACAACCACAACAAATCTAGATAAAACTACTACCAAAGATAGATGGGGATTCACTTCCAACTTGGATGACAAGGAAAGTTGCACTTGAGAATATGCATTGATACTTAGATTGGCAAACTGCATATATGTTTGAAGAATGGAAAATGATTACAATAAATGAGTTAGAGAAATTTAACTTATATCAACAACAAATGGAAACAATATAAGATGAAATCCAAATCATGGAAAAATATTGATCAACTATGTTTCCTAAATTTTACATGTGAAACTAATACTTTTAGGTGCAACTTTAGATTTACAATGAAGCTAACTTACAATAGGATTAGATACACTTGTTTTTTCCCCTATAATTGAGGCATGTAAGAGAAATTATAAAATATGTTTAGCCAATATTCCCTTGCAAATAAAAGTGTAGGAAATTGACTATGTAGTCTATTGAATTAGGTGGGAAATTTTCATTTTATACCACATCCAAGAATTTTTTATTGTAATGATAACATTTCATACCACATAAACAATTTTTACTTCAATACCTAAGAAATATTTGGGTAAAATATATTTTAGTGACTATGGTATGAAATGTCTTCCATATGGTATAAAACAACATTATTTCCATCTTAGTCCATTAGTTGGTGTGTTGAAATAGGCTAATCTCCATAAAATATTATTGGTTTAGGGATAGGACCAAGCATTATTAAAATTATGACATAGATCATCTGTTCAATTGCCTTAAAATACAAACCCCTAAATAAGAAATACTTACCATGCCCAAACAATGTCATAATTAAACACTTATGTGTAACCCTTCATTATATCAAGTTAATGTAACTTATTACCATTCCTACATTATTGAACTATGTTGGCTAGAAAACATATGAGTTGCTCGATTATCCCATCGTATTATACTTACTAGAAGACAAATTTATATTATAATTAAGTGAAAACCTCCTCATCAATCAAGTTGCTTGTCAAAATGGACAATCTTAAACTTTGCATGACTCACTTATATGTATAGGACAAACAATAGTGCTATGACTGACAATGGCATGGTCCAGTTCATTAGTAATTGACAGAAAAATAAGATTAGTAATATTTGGTGGTCGTGCATTACATCCACATTTCTGCCAATTGCTTGAAAATGAAGATTACATCTTCTTTAGCTCTCATCTTCTTTTTACTTCGATAGATTACATAATCACATTTATGGCCACTCCCCATATGCAATTTGTATTCATGGATGATCCAATGTCCCTAATTCATTTTTAGCCCTTTGTAAGCAAAACTTTTCCTTAACCACATAAACTACTATTAATTGATAAAATGGTCACACAATAATTCAAAAGTACACTATAATAACATAGATCATATGTCCTTATATAATGGCACACACCTAAATCTACTTAAACAGTAAAATTTAAATTGGACTCAACTAAACTAACTTTTATCATAATTCTAATTCTATTCTAATTTGGATTAACATCAACATCCCCCTTAATCCTAATTTGGTAATATTCTTAATCCCAATATCTGCTTTAGCTTGATAAAAGCTTTATACTTTAACGATTTTGTGAGAATGTCAACCCCATTTTCAGACTTGCAATATACCAATTCAATCTTACTTTTATCAACTTGATCTTTTAGAAAATAAAAGCAAGTATCAATATGTTTACTCCTTCCATGTATTACTAGATTCTTAGTCAATTTGATTGCAAAAAAAATTATCAAAAAATATCTTCATAAGACCTTTAATTAGAATATGAATTTGATTTAGTAAATTTTGCAACCAAATAACTTAATAAGAACTTAAAGTTGTAGCTACATACTCTGCTTCACAAGTTAAAAGTGCAACAATCTACTACTTCTTAGATGATGACAACCAAATAGTATTTCCAAAGTTAAAATGGTATCCATAAGTACTTCTATGATCATTTATATCTCCTCCTCATTTTGTAGTACTTAACTTAATATAATAATTTGTTTGCAATTTTTTAATAGAATTAAGATTTCAACAAATTATTGCTTATGACATAAAATTGATTGCAATTTATTGCTCTTTTTGTTTTCTTTGAGAGGCAAAATGAAAATACTCATAACTTAATTTTTATTAGAAAATAACCTCTCTCTTTTTTTTAAAAAAAGAAAGAAAATACCTATAATTTAAATCTATTTTATATTTTTCTCTTTCAAATAAAATATAAATAAAAATCTATTACTTAAAAAAATATGATAAACCAAGTTTAAAAGAAAACTTAGTTGTGCTTATGTGGTAGCTTCTCCTAAGCTACCATGATTAAATAGTTATACTTTAAATTACTTTTTTATTATGTCATGATTTTTCCTTAATTTTAGAAATTCTAATAATTTATTTTAAATTTTATAAATTTATAAGAATGTAAAATTTCATATTTCTCACCCTTAATGTTGAGTCTTTTATACTTACTTGAGCTTAATTGCCCTTATTATTCCTATATTTTGATTTAGGAAGCAATTAGAGGCATTAAGTGCACAAAAAAATTTAATAGGAGATTCTAGACAATTTGAGAATTTGAGCACAACTCTCATAGCTGAACTCTGATTGAGATGATTCAAGAAACTATGAAAATTCTTTGAAGAGCTATATAACTTTTGATTTGTGTTTTTCGAGTGATATAAGTTGTATTAAGACCAAATTTGAGCTTGAATTTCTACGCTTGCATTACCAAAATTCTAAAACATTTGTTAACTTGCAATTTTGATATGAGGATTTGAAGACTCTTATTTTATAAATTTTGGTGGATGAAGTTCTAGTGCTGTAATAGGGTTTTATTTTATTTTTTTATATTTTTTTCTTAATTAGGAAAATTTGAATTTTCTTATTTAGAAAATGTTTTAGGATTTTTAAAAGTGGCAGTAGCTTATAAAAGGGGAAGGCTAGTGGGTAGAGGGGGGAATACACCAAAACATGAAATACAACACACATAAGCTACCTCTTTTGTCTTTGCCCTATTCCCTTTCTTTCATGTTAACATTCATGGCCTTATATAGCTAAATTTTTACACTTGGCCAAATGAATTGGAAGTCTAGGAATGAATAACCGTGAGATATAATTTGTTTTTATTGTTTGATTTATGCTTTGAGTATCAAATGATTTTTTATGCAAATATTTTCATAATTGTCTTGAATTAATTGCTAAGAGGCCTACTAGTCGATTAATTGTTACAATCTACTGCTAGGTTGAATATCAAATATGGAATTGTTTGATCCCTTTAATTTGTGAAGTAACTAGACTTGATGATTTGTTGCATAAAAGATTATTAGGTCTTAGGAAAGACTATGAATAAATTAAAGACAACCATTTATGCTTGTGTTGTCTAGCCTTATCAATCTTTCTAATTCTTAAGGCTACCACAAGATTAAATGTTTAGCTCTTCTCTTTTGGTTGTTTAGTGGTTAAGGTTAGTTAGATTGTGTATGTTATGATTAACTACAAATAAGGAGACATAGGAAATTGGGTTTACAGTGAGTATTCGAAGTGTGAATTGATATATGTTAATGATTAGTTGTGAATTTCTGATCATGGATGTTGACTCGGACAAAGGTTTGTTTTTGATTGAACTTAGAATTTTACTTTGCACTATTTTCTTAGTTGTTTTAGTTTTCTTAGATTAATTTCGTTATATTTAAAATGCCCCTCTTTTTGTTCACTGCAGTATAAGATATCTCCAAATACTCTCCATGTGAATCATGCGTACTCATTCTACTACACACATTTCCAAGAGTACAGGTTTTACTTTTAGGTACTACAATAGCATGCCATAAATAGTAAAAAATTTGATTTTCCTTAAAGACTCTTAAATTAATTAAAGTAACACTTATGGCTAAAAATTTAAATTTTGTCAATTACTCAATTTTAATTTCATTCAATCTCTTTCACATAAGTTTAAAATTAAAAAAATCTTAATTTAACAAGAATATTAATCATGGTCAAAAACTAAATCAATTTCAATTTTATTTAACTAATTTTTCTAAATTTAAATTAAAATAGATTAGTCTTTTTAATACTTTTTAGTTGGTATATAGAACTTACATAACATGTAAGCCTAAACCTAAAGTATATATATTTGTATTGTCTAGATGGAGAAAATCAATAATTCTAAACATGTCTTTGATCAAAAATTGCCTAGATGATGCCTTCTCCTTAATTTTATGATTTTCTTAGCAAACTTTTACTATTTATAGTATTTGATATTAACTTAATAGTTGATTTGTAATCATTTTTACTATTTTAAAATAATTTAAGATTTTAACATCCATTCAAATTTTGTTTGGTATTATGACAAGGCCTATATTAGGGTTTCAAAACCATGTTTTAAACCCAAAAGTAACTTCTTTGATGCTTGGTAATACTTTTGAAAAGGTGTTTTCCAACCATGATGCTATCTAAAACCTTGGTTTCAAAGAAGCAACTTAGAGATGCTTTTTAAGAACACTAATAAGCCTAATGACTGCATCACAATAAATTTTGAGTTAAGTGAACAAAGATAACCCTAACAATTTAAGAGATTATCCAACAATGTCGTTATATAAACTTTGTTTCTTCCTATTGTAACCAATCTTTTGGTAATTCTAGAATTCTTTGAAGCTTTAAGGATAGACTTATATAACTATAATTCACCACTTACAAGGATTCTAAACCCAGTAGAATTTTTTTTATAGGATTCATTGGTAAGCTTTTGCGTGTATATAATTGAGGTTTTTCTTTTCAATTTTTTAAATTCATTTAGAAATACAATTTCAATTCCCTTCTTTCTCTCTCTTGTTTGTCTTCAACTCTTTTTTCTTCTTCTAAGTTTTAATGATGTGTAAGGTTATGTGACCATAGCCTTCTGTTAACTTAAGTCCTCACCTTTTTATGTGTATTATATGCTCTTTTTCTTTATACTAGAAAAATTTATTTATACCTCTTACTTGTAATCTTCAAAACTTATAACAATTTATCATTTTTAAGTAAGATTAATTCCCTTTTTAATCTTGTACTTAGTGTAAAGGTTCCATGTTTCATGTTTGTTTATATGTAAAATAATTCTCTTCTTAATATTATTCAATAAAAATGAAAATCGATATAAGCAAAGGCTATTCTATGGTTTTTCTTGTTTTCATTCTTACTTCATATGGTAATTGACAATTTAATGTAACAAATTTTTAGAGAAATTGGTTATGGGTATGCAAGATTTCCCTATATGATAATTGGACAAAGAAACAATGTCTATTGATGTTTGTCACAATATTTGCTTTATTTCTTTCTTTTTTTTCTCAAAGAATTAAATTTTGACATGTACTTTATGTGTAATTGATATGATTACTTGTTAGGCAAGTATTATCTCTATTTAGATAGTAATTATTTTGATTTAGATTTGTTATGGAAAGATCTTTGGAATTCAAATTTTTTTTGAGTTAACAATGATATAAAGTAAATTGTTTTATCAAAATTTTATTTATAAAAGGGTATTGAGTGAGATATTAAGTGATCTAAATGAATGGTGGAAAGAATCATGGAGATTTATAGTTGGTAGAAATTTATGATAGGTTAACTTATGGTATTAACCGATTAGACAATAAATAAGAGAAGATAAGTAGAAAAGTTACAAAGAATTTGGTTTAGTCGATTAGACCTCTGCTTCTGATTGACCAAACACCAAAGAAGTAGTAAAGGACAAAGAAATAAAAAATTTGGATCGGTTTACTAAATTTATGCTTGTGTTTGATTGGGCATCAAGAAAGTTGAGAAGAGAAAGTTCTAAAGATTTCAAGTTGGTAAACTTGATCAACAACTACAATTGATTGAAGAGACCACATAAGCTAGCTTAAGAAAATTATAGAGATTTTGGGCCAGATGACTAGCCTAAATGTTGCGGTTAATCGATGCTGTAGAGAGAATTTTTTTTTGTTTTGAAAATTGATTTTCTTTATAAAAAGGAATCAATTTCAAAATAGTTAGTTTGTTGTGTTTGTCTATAAAAGGGTTATAGAATTTTTATTGTAAAATATGGCAAAAGAGGAAAAAGTGTGGAAAAACATAAAAATATACTAAAGAATTTATATTAAGCTTAATGATAGATCAAAGAGAAAAAGCAAAAGAAAGAAAGATTAAGTGTAAGAGCTTTAAGAGAGAAAAGTTGTCATTATAAAAGAGTAAGAGTGCTTTAATCAAAAGTGATAGAGCATGAGTCTTTAAGTTATGAAGAACCATTAATTTTTGTTAAAAATTACGAAAGCTTTGTTGCTATTTAGTTCACCTTGACCTAATGTAAAAGGTTATCTTTACCCTACATAAAAATAAAGAGTTAGTTAAGTTAAACTCTGAAGGGATGAACCTTGAGTAGCAGGCATAGTCTCTTGTTTAAGTTGAACTATTATAAATTATTGTGCACACTCTCTTTTTCTTTATCTCATTTAGGTTTAATTGTTTACTTTGCTTGCTTTTTCATTTATATTTTGATTATCTTGTTATTATTATTTGAAGTTATGATTGAGTGTGGGTTAAGTGATCAAACCGAATAAACCCAATTCACTTCCCCTTTTAAGTTGTCCTAAGGACTAATACATGGTATTAGAGCTTGGTCTCTACTTCGCAGACTTAACCTTTTAGAGTCAATTCATGATATCCTTTATAATCATGTGTCACGATGAAGGTGAAAAGATTGTTAGATCTCTCGTCTTTGATGGTTCTAATTACAACTACTGAAGAGAAAAGGTGACTATGTATATCTAATTCTATGACTATGAACTTTGGGAAATAGGTAAGAGTGGACCTAACAATGCCTGGGAAACAAATTATAGTGGGAAAAAGAATGAATCTATCACAAAGTCCAAAAGATTCAAAATCCTCAACTTTAAGACTATTTAGATGGTTTAAGTATAGTGAATACAATAGGGTATTTTCATTTAAGACAGCAAAGGAGATTTGGGACAAACTCAAAATCATTCACGAGTGCACAACACAAGTAAAGGATATGAACTTGGTGATGCATGAATATGAGCTCTTTAAGATGAGGGGTGATGAAACAATCTTAAAGATGTATATGATGTTTACCAAGATCATTAATTCACTTAACAATATTAGAAAGGAGATTGATATGAGTGACTTTGTAAAGAAGATATAAGATCACTTCTAGTGACTTGGAACCTTAAGATAATAATAATCACTAAATCCAAAGACTTAAAAACCTTATACTTGGATGATTTGATAGGGTCTTTGCTAATCAATAAAATGACCATCACCAAGAAGGTTACTAAAAAGAAAAAAAGAGTTGCTTTTAAAACCTCCCCTGTCCCAAGAAAGTGATGATGATAATGAGAGTGATCAATACATTCAAAAGGATGAAGAGGAGTTTGCCATGCTAACTAAAAATATCACATAACTTTGGAAAAAGAAGAAACAAAGTGACAAAAGATCTTTCAAAAGCAATCAAGATAAAGATGAAACCATTGGTTATAGTTGTACCAAAAATTATTACATTAGTCACAACTATCTTACAAACAAGAAGAAGGACAAAGAGCTAGCGAAGAAAGCTCACATGCAATTGTGTGATACATGCCAAATGGGCAAGTAAAGAGAAAGCTATGGTGACTATGGTCACGTGCAATATTGATGTAATTTAAGATAGAGCCTAGATGGTCATCCTTATATAGGTATGAGAGGCACCAAGTCTAACAGCTAATGACCCAAAAAAATTTAATTACCTAAATCCAAATGAATTATATGTAAGTATGTCTTAAAAGCATTGCGAGGAAAGATGAATGACATAGATAACAGCTACTTTAGACATATGATAGGGAATCTTGACAATTTTATTTCCCTTAAGATGATTAAAAGCAAAATGGTAACATTTGGAAGCAATGCCAAAACAAGATTATTTGCATTGGCAAGATAGTTAAAGGAAAGCTCCTAATATCAAGAATGTCTCACTTGTTGAGGGACTTAAGTTTAAGTTAGTGAGTATCAATCAATGATGTGATAGTGGCAATAAAGTATCATTTAAGCAATGTCTATATTGCTAAGTGGTTGAACAATGTTTGTATTATTGATTTACATACTTTAACTAACGAAGATGTTAAATGCTTTGCCTCTCTATAAGTAAAGAATCATGGATATGACATCAAAGGTTAGGTCATGCAAGTATGAAACAACTATTTAAGTTTAACCAAAACTACCTTGTAGAATGTCTTCCAAAGGTAAACTTTGAGAATAATAAGGTGTATGATTTATGCCAAATGGGTAAGCAAAGAAAAGGCTATTTTAAGCACAAAAAGGTAGTATATTTTTAGACCTTTTCAAATATTGCATATGGATTTGTTTGGTCTTACTTGTATTTCATTTTTAGGTAGTAAGTCATATGTATATGTCATTGTAAATGATTTTAGTAGGTTTGCACAAGTTACATTTTTATCTCACAACAACGAGTGCTTAAAGACTTTTAAGGGTTTGTATAAGTAATCTAAAATGAAAAGGGTGTTGTGTCACTTCAATTAGAAGTGATCATGGTTGTGAGTTTGAGAATGAAAGCTTTGAAAATTTCTACAATTCTCAAGGTATGTCTCACAATTTTTCAATTTTAAGAACTTTATAACAAGATAATTAGCTCAAACCATATTAAATGAGTGTAGCCTTTCTCAGCACTTTTTGCTAAAAGTAGTCCATACTACTTGCTATGTGTCTATTAGAGTAAGTCAGTGAGAAGAGATACTTTCTTTTAGTAACACCAGCACAAACTTTCAATAATAGTTAAACAAATCAAGAAAATACGCAACTCCGTCACCTTGGCCTAAACCTTCTCGTCATCCATCTTTACTTGCCCATTACAGATCTTGTGACCCAAGTACATGATCTCCTACAAGCAAACTCACACTTCTCTTTCTTGACAATACAATTGGTGCTTCCTTAACTTGGACAACACTCTCTGAAGGAGAAGTAAATGGTCCTTTAAGGACTTATTGTACACACCAATATCATTAAGATATACTACCATAAACTAATGCATAAAATCATGAAACTAATCATTCATCAAATTGTAAAAGTAGTATGGGCATTAGTCAAACTAAAGGGCATGACCAAAAATTCATAGGAGCCATAGCGAGTGACACACGTGTTTTCCCCTCATCTCCTTCTGCAAATACAACTTACCAATACCCTGAACGCAAGTCTAGCTTAGTGAAGTATAATGCTTTTGTCAGTCGATCAAACACAGTCTGATATCAATGGAATATGGTATCTTGTTCTTCATCATGACCTTATTCAAGGCCCTGAAATCCACACACATCCGTTAGGAGCTGTCATGCTTCTTTTGGAACAACACTAGGGCACCATAAGGCGCCTTTAAAGGCTGAATTAGGCTTGCTTCCAGCAATTCCATCAATTGCTTCCTCAATTCAGCTAGTTCCATCAGACTCAAATGGTAAGGCATTTTATCCGGGGATTTGGAACCTAGAACTAGACTCAAACGGTCAGTAGCATGCGAGGAGGAAGACACTTTAGCAGCTCCAAAGGCATCACGTCAACAAAGTCACCTAATAGTTCCGCAACACTATCGGGTACCTCCATAACTACCCACTCCTTCATTTCCATCAATGTAGCCAAGTAGGTGGCTTCGCCCTTTTTCAAGCCATGTTTTACCTGCATGCCGGAAAGCATTCCACCCGATTTCCCACCATCGCTTGATGGAGGAGTTATCTTGTTCGTGACAAAGTAAGGATAATTCTCATGCATGATCATTAGTCCACCCAAATGAGGCAATAATGCAACTTTGGCATTTATAAAGAACTCCACACCCAATATGATGTGAAAATTATCCAATGGCACAATTGTAAAGTTAAGGCTACCAATCCAATTGTCAACCCTTTGTAGCCAATTGCCAATGTGTGTGGGGTCATTGGTTGTAACCCTGTAGCAACTTCGAATGGACTAGCCCCAGTTGACTCGCTTCTTTGCAAATTGTATGAAAATTGGGCTATGTCAAGCAACTTAGTCCAATCGCTCTGGTTGGCACTTACATAATGCCTTAAGAATAGCTCCAACAAGGCATTCACCCTCTCTGTTTGACTGTCCGTTTGAGGATGAAAGCTTGTGGAGAAATTGAGCTCTGATCCCATCAACTTGAATAGCTCCATCCAGAATCTTCCAGTGAGCGAATGTCTCGGTCACTAACAATCGTCTTCGGAATGCCCCAGTATTTCACCACGTACTTGAAAAATAGGCGTGCTGCATCTTCAGCTGTAAATTTTTGAGGGTACGGGGATGACACCCCATACTTGCTAAAGCAGTCTACCACTACCATGATGTTGGTACATCCATCCGACTTCGGTAGACACGTGATGAAATCCATTGAAACACTCTCTCATGGCTTCTCTGGAATAGGTAGGGGCTCCAGCAATCCTGACGGTTGGTGTTGCTCCACCTTATCTTGTTGGCATACCAAACACGTCTTCACATAGAGCTCAATGTCATCTCGCATTTGTGGCCAATAATATGCTCGCTCTACAAGTGCCAACGTACAACGTATGCCTGGATGTCCTGCCCATTTTGAGTCATGGCACTCCTTGATAATCGCTTTCCTCAATCCTTGCCACCTTGGTACATAAACTCTATTGCCTTTGGTAGTGAGCAATCCATCTTCAAGCCAAAATCGGCGTGTCTTCCCACTACTTGCCAATTCCCTCAAACTCTTGGCTTGTGGATCATGCTCCAATCCCTCCTTCACTTGTTCCACCAAAGGGAAGTTTGGACTTGTGATGGCAGCTAATTCGGCCTTCCTACTCAATGCATCAGCCACCAAATTATCCTTTCCCGGCTTATACTCTATCACAAAGTCAAATTCTGCCAAGAAAGCTTGTCACCTCACTTGCTTTGGCGTCAACTTCTTTTGATTGAGGAAGTAACTTATGGCAATATTGTCTGTCTTCACCACGAACTTAGACCCCAACAAGTAATGCCTCCAAGTTCGTAGGCAATGTACCACTGCAGTCATCTCCTTCTCTTGGACTGTATAACGACACTCACCAGCTACTGCTTGCTTGAGCACTCAAACGCTCTCTGGCATCTATCATCCCAACTCCATGTTCTATTCTTCTTTAACAAAATAGTGAGTGGAGTTGCAACAGAGGAGTAGCCCTTTATAAATCTTCGGTAGTAGTTGATGAGGCCTAAGAAGGATCGTAACTCAGTCACCTTCTTAGGTGGTCCCAATTATGGATGGCCTACACCTTGGACTTGTCCATCAGTAGTTTGCCTCCGCCGACAATGTGCCCTAAGAATGTGACCTCTTGCTGAGCAAAGGCACATTTATCCTTCTTCACATATAGTTCGTGTTCCTTAGCACTTGGAAAACTTGTCGTAGATGTCTAATATGCTCGTCCAACGTCTTACTATAGACAACGATATCATCTAGATATACTACGACAAATTTATCCAAAAATAACTCGAAAACTCGATTCATAAGGGTGCAAAATGTGGCAGGGGCATTAGTTAGTCCAAATGGCATAACCAAGAACTCAAAGGAGCCATACCTCGTAACGCAAGCGGTCTTTGGTCATCTCCCCTCTGCAATCCTCACTTGGTAGTACCCCGATCTCAAGTCCAGCTTTGGGAACCATCGCGCTTCACCTAGCTGATCGAACAAATCAGCTATTAACGGAATGGGATACTTGTTCTTCACAGTTATTTTGTTGAGTGCTCGATAATCCACACACAACCGAAGCGACCCATCATGTTTCTTTGGAAAAGCACAGGTGCACCAAATGGAGCTTTTCAAGGTTGAATGTAACCCGCATCCAACAGCTCCTTTAGTTGTCTTCTGAGTTCCTCTAACTCAGGGGGTGCCATACGGTAAGGCACTGCAGCAGGTGGTCTTGCATCTGGGACCAATTCTATCTTGTGGTCCACCTCCTGCTTAGGTGGGAGCTTCTTAGGTAATTCGGGAGGCATTACGTCCTTAAACTCCTTCAGGACGTGAGAGACTCCCTCAGGTAGATCATTTGATGGGAAAGTATCCTTTTCATCCTTCAAGGATATAAGAAAGGTGGGTTGCGACTTCTTTACACCTTTGGAAAGTTGCATGGCCGAAATCTGCCTGGATTGTAGGCAAGTCTCTCTTGCCAAAGGCACCATGCATGTGTTGCCTTCCTCCAAGATGCACATTGTGTTGGCAAATGGAATAGGCACAGCTTTAACACGATCCATAAACTCCATACCAAGCACAATTGGATAATCATCCATTGATACAATAGAAAAGTCTACAAGGCACACCATTCACCCATACATACCTCTATACCATGCGCAACGCCGAAGATCGACTTTGGCTCTGAATTTACTGCCTTGAGCCATCCTCGCTCCTTGTTATATTTGATGCCTAATCGCCTTGCTTCCTCTTCTTGAAGGAAGTTGTTAGAAGATCCAGTATCTACTAAGGCTTTAACCACTTGGTTACTCACCTTTGTTTCCACATATAACCGTCCTTTCTTCTCGGCTTTAGGCACTTCGACCTTGGCTTTGATGGCGTTGAGGATTTGTAATGACCCCATCCTCATCTTCTTCGCGTTGTTGCTGTTCCTCCCTTTCTTCCACTATGGCCGAAAGCTTGGCTTTCTTTGGCAATCTCTGGCCTTGTGCGGCCCGTCGCAAAAGTAACATTGAAGAGGAGGTCTGTCGTTGCCTTGCCCCTCCTTGGTGTTCCTCCCTTCCTTAGGCCTATTAAACTTGTGAGAACGGCCTCTGTTCGAGGGACTCTCTCCCCCACTTTTTCCTTTGCCGCCCTTGTCCTTAGGAGACTCGGACTTCTCAGACTTCTTGAACTCTATTAATGATTCGACAATGGAAATAGTGGTGGCGAGATCTTGAGCACCATGTCTTTGGATCTCTATCTTTGCCCAATTTTGTAAGCCATCTTTGAATGCAAAGAATGCTTCCTTGTCGGGATAATCAGGAATTTCCAGCAACACTTCAGAGAATTCCTTCACATACTCTCGTATGCTCCCCTTCTGTTGAAGACGCCTTAGCTTTGCTCTCGCCTCTTCTTCTGCATTCTCTGGATAGAATTGTCTTTGAGTTCTTTCTTGAACTCATCCCATGTGTTAATGATGCAAGTACCCCTTTCCATATCACTATACCTCCTTCTCCACCATACCATTGCGGTATCCATGAGGTATAGGGTAGCACTATCAATCTTCTTGGTATCCTCTGTGATACCAAGTGCCTTGAAGTATTGTTCCAAGCTCCATAGAAAATTATCAATCCTCTTGCATTTCTCGACCCATTGTACGCCTTGGGTCTTGGGATATCCACTTTTGAAGAAGCTGCAACTATTGTTGGCAAGGCAATGCTTCCACTTTGAGCAATGGCCTTTTAACAAAGGGCTAGCTCATCCTTGGTCTCCTTCAACTCGTTGGAGACTTTTTCGAGCTCTTCCTTCAACGTTCCAACCTCAGAATTGAGGGCCTCTTCCAAGGTCTTCACTTGGTCTAGACACCTTGATAGGGCCTGGTTTAAGGCACCTTGCAACTCCCCACGTAGCTCTTCACTCTCCTTCTCGAGCTCGTCGATGCGTTGGTCTACTACCTCAAACTTCTCCTGCCCGTCGGCCACCACAAGCTCAACTTTTGCGAGCCTGGCACTGGTGTCTTCCAAGACATCCCTCGACCTTGATCTCCCTCTTTTTTGTTGCTTCTTGGCTTCCTCAACCCCGTGGGTAATCTCACTGTGTGAACCAGACATCCTTTCAATAGAGCGTGCTTGCTACTTGTAGAAACCTGCTACTTGTAGAAACCAGCTCTTGATACCACTTGTCACGGACTTGGCCTTGTACTCCCAACGACCCGTGCGACACTAGCAATTCCCTTGACTTGAATGCTAGTTCAGCTTCCTCGAGAGCTAGAATACTACTAGCAAAAGATAAAAAGATGCACACAAAGATATTTAGAGAACTTAGAGAATACTATATTGCTTCAAGAGGCAATTACAATCTTACTTGCTTGGATGCTTTCAAATGAAGTCCCTAAGGCTATATATAATCATCCACCTTTTCAATGGATGGCTAGGATCTATTTGATCAACGGTTCCTATTTTTATTCTAGAGTATTCTAGCTAACTCTACTCTTTACAAGAAGATAAGGAAGCTATCTACAAAATTCTAGAGACTTCTACCTTATGGTAAGCCTCTTTAAATGGCTCAATTTTGGGCCAAATCACTCGGCCCGTGACACCGTGCGCCAATGTCGTTGTCGTTGCTGAATTCGTGGGGGCATAGTGTTAACCTCACTAACTTTGACAGACATGCACTACCTCCCTATAATGCATTAGGGAATCTTGTCGTGTGGTAGGAGGAAACATTGATATGTCTGAGCAATCACACCCCTTGTTTCGCTTGTTGTCCTGCTTCCAGAGTGCTGCCAACGTGCCTCTAACAACTTTCTCGTGATTCCCACGCTTAAACCTTTCCCTCATGCTTCCTCGTATGTGTCCTTGATCCACCTTGCTTTTAGTTGAAGGTCCACACTCAACTTCTTTTGTAAGAATTGGTGCAACGTGCCACCAATTTCCTTGCATACTTAAGCTAATGAGCTTAAGGGACTAATAGTAGTGTTATAATGTCCGTGGAACAATGAATTGAGTTTCTTTCATCTTCCAAACTTGCAAGAGTAACCATTTTGTGTACACTTCAACTAAGTAGGGTAGAACACACAACACAAACATGGTGACCTAGATCTGAAGGTCCATGCATGCTAAGGTTATATGTATTACAAACATAAATCACACAGCATAAGTTTTTTTTTGGTACGTGTCTTTGGTTGGTAGAGTAGTTTTTTTTGTTTGCAATTTAATGCATAATGTAAAACATTTTTGTTCCAAATAAAAAACAGAAGTTATTTTTAAATTAGAAAAAATCAAATTAAATTGGATAATAAAATACAATACAAGAAATAATAACGAATCTAGAGAAATTATAATTACCGTTAAAAAAATAATTACGGTATTGGATAGAAATATCTAATATTAAATGCTTTTCAAAACATTGACTAATGCATAATTCTTACAAGGCAATACAATAAATTTTCTTTATTACCTTAATGTGTAGTGGATCACTACTAATAATATAAAATCCTACTTTCATTTCTTTTGTACTTTGGCAGCAACAAGAATTGAATACCATCCCCATATCAGTTGGCCAATCTTTTTCTTACTTGTATTGGCATTACCATGGCTACTTTCGTTCGAAAGATCAATTCCTTGTTTACATTGACAACAACTTAAGTCGTGATAATCTCCACATTAAGTTGTGCCTCCAAAGACGATCATCTCGGCAACCATGCTGTGGCAATCAATGATAACTATCACTTTAATTTTGGCCTGAATTATTTTTGCACTACATTATTTTGGTGTAATTTTAACTTTGGTCCAGATAACCATGGGGGTGGCTACAAAATCTACTCGTGCGGTGACGGATTTAGCGATTCGTGTGGTTACGGTAAAATCATACCCGCTAACTGCACTTCGGTGGCCAGAGATGACGACTTATATTTGCATGATCGTGCTTCTGAAACCTACTTGAAACACTATAAGTGGCAAAAATGATGTGTCTAGGGAATGTAATATTGTATTGTAGTTTTTCGACTTAAGTACACTCAGCACCTTTGTCACTCACAAATAAAGCAAACATCAAATGCCTATTGAAATAGTTAATAAAATGAGCAAATATTTCAATTAGATTTTATGTTCTCAGTTTATTTTTTGCAATTTTTTTTGGGATGATATTTTGAACAAATAACAATAAAAATAAGAAAAATAATATTGAAGTTTATTTAATATAAAAGTTTAAATAAATGTGATCTTTGTGTGTTTATTCTAGTTATTTGTAACGTTATTGTATATCAAAAAAAAACTTATATTTTTAATGAAAAAACTTTTTTTTGATAATTAGTCCAAAAATTAAAAATAAATAAGCACAATTTTCTCTTATTATTTTACAAACCTTATCAAAATAAATTTTATCGCGTTGTCAAACTCGGTTCGAAAGATAAATTCGTTGTTTACGTTGTAAACTCTCAACGTCCAATGTGCCTCCAAAGACGATAATCTGGGCGACCATGCTGTTATTTTGGCGTAATTTTAACTTGGGTCCTGCTAACCATAGGGGTG
>CM038487.1:2768970-2780551 GCA_021464305.1 Kandelia obovata
TGTCTCCTTCTAGTAGCAAATCATCTGATTCCATATGTTATATGTCACAATACAGACATTGCATGCTGGCTTGTCGGAGATGAAGTGGAACACAATAGTAGTACGTTTGGTACAGGAGAAGACAGAATCTACACCATGTAAGCTTTTGCTGGTTTCTGTCAAGGCATTTGTGTGTTTTACATGTTGCGTGCCCGAGAGAGAGAGGATTAGTTCTCTCATCGTCTATATCAAAAGGCTTTGCTGCCCTTTACCCACAGTCCCATTAGTATCACACAATGTCCTCATATTTTCTCAAAAAATGTATTTAACTCTCAATTCCTTATTGTTTTCTTCTCTTCCCTTCCTTTGCAACAGCAGGCATACAACAACTAGTTTCAATTGTGAAATTTATGTTCACATATGCGCTGCATTTATCTTTAAAATCATATATTTTTCAGTTTGCTACAAGCTTTAAACCTAATGTTCTCTTCCAGGTGTGGGACAACATGATTATTGATTCAGCATTGAAAACTTTTTATGGTTCGGATCTTTCTGTTATGATACAGGCCATTCGGAGCAATATAACGGTATGCTTTTCCTTCCCCACGCTGATTAAGTATATTAGAGAGGGACTGGAAACATCTAATAATGGTCAGGGAGAGTTGTATGCTGCAAGTAGACGAGGATAAAATTGCAAATAATATGCTTCACATATCTGTTTGTGGATCTATTTCTTTGCTATTGTTTTCCTATGATTTTGTTGATGCTTTTAATTTTTTCTGCTGCATTTTTTGTCATCTTATGCACCGTTAATAGAAGGCTTGGTTCAATCAACTGCCACGCTGGGAATATTGTGATTATGGCCGTACAATATGTCCAAACCTGTAAGTCACCATATTTCTTTCTTCCATTTGCATTCACGGATTTTCTTATCTGAACCGAAAATTTCAACTTCTTTACTTGCTTGTGGACCAGGAATTGTAATTTGGTGGCAATTATGCACTTGACAATGGGGTTTGTTTTATTAGTGCATGTTGTTTGCCAGGAATGGCCAATTTCTCTGTTCCACATGAACCAAAAAGGAAAATGTATTCTTATTGATTTCTATGGCGCAAAACCACATGCTGATATGGCCAACAAATGCAAGCACACACAGTGGATAGAACATGTTTAATAGGATTTTATTTGGCACCGTAAAAAAGAAGTTATTAAAGCTCTGGAAACACTATCATTCGTTCAAACTACTTGACCAGATATCTATAAGATGCTCACAACTGGAGATTATTTTTGTGGAAAACTTCAGATATGCCTCCGAAAGCATTAGCTTGGCCTGCAAATTTGCATACCGGAATGCCACACCTGGAAGTATTTGAAAGGTATTTGTTAAGTTAATAAAAGGTGGTCCTTGATCAGTTGCAATAACAGTGGAGACTTGCTTGGCACAGCTTGTTTAGCCACTGCAAACTGGGCAAGTTATAATTTGACTAGTTATCTTTGCGGAGATCTTGTGCTGTAAGTTAATGAGATATTGGATGCCAAATTTTATTTCTGTTAAAATTTAAAATAGATAATGATACTTTTCATCGGTTTCAATTAAGATGGTAGATTGTTTGGAAGGCCACCCCAATTACTGATAAATCATGGTAGAAGCAGTAGTAGTCAAATTCCATAACAGCATTAGTGTTAAAGGGCTGCGGGGACTCTGAGGCCAAAACTCTACAGTTGTTCTTGCCAAACATACTAAGTTGTATTCAGACTTTCTTTTTTTTCTTTTTTGTTTACTTTTCTTTTCCCCCGTGATAAGTAATTTTAGCAGCCAAGCCATTTCCAGCATGTTGCATATTGCCATTTCATTGTGCATGCTATGGAAGCTGCTGGTCTAGGTGCTGGGGCATTTTGGTCTACAACTCGTGACATAACAAATTGTGCTTTTTCTTTGGATCAATGAGCAGAATTTCTTTGCTCAATGGAACACATTGTGTTCCTTACCATTTTTCAATTGCTTGAACTAGTGAGAACTATTATGTTGCAGATGAGTACTTCCTTTCTCGGTTGCCTATTGTGGAAAAAAGGCTCGCCCAAGCTGGTGTCCGCTTAGCTGCCACCCTCAACAGCATTTTTGCTTCTCAAAACAAAATAGCTCGAGGATGAAGAGATACAGATGCATGTTCATTGATTACACAGAGCAAGGATAAAGGCATCAACCCATGTGTAGCATGAACCTCTGCACTCAAGAGTACTTGTTCCACATTAATGGACCTTTTCTTCTTTCGGCAGCAAGTTCTAAGAAGCATGTGTTGTGCTTTTCTGTTATATTGCTGCTATGCTTTCTATATTCACAGATTATACCCTCCTTGCCCGAGGGGGAAAAAGTCAACTTTAAGGGCATACTCTACAGCAAGTTGTCTATGTGTGGAAGTCATTCTCGTGGGCTCATTTGTTATTTTCTTGTTTCCTGATAATTGCGGAAATCAAGCTTATGGTGAAACTGGCTAGGAAAATTAGAAACATTAAGGATTGATAGAATTGGGACGACTATTGAATATGAATTCTTTCGCTTCCACTTTGGGTTCCTGGAGCCTCAGCTGGGGCAAGGATGGCCGCAAAAAGACATGTCAGATTGCACCGCAATTGAGTATTGTCATGTTCATGTCTCTTTCCACTTCACGGAGAATTAGGTCTCATGGTCTAATGTTAATTCAAGTAAATAGCTAACTTGATTCCATCATAAAAATTCGAGTGACATAAATCAAAATTTAAATAATAGGCAAAAGTTGTCATAATTATGGATTTTCTGCTTTTAATAAAAATGAAAGTGGCAAATTCTTCTTATACTTCAAAAAAATGTACTTTTGAATTGTATTTAGCATCCACAATAAAAAGATCAAAAATATTTCCTTGGAAATGACTAAATTTTATTAGGTAAAGTATTGGTGGGTACTACGTCTTGATTTGGGATTGATAATCTCAGATGGTATCGGTAAGGTTTGCAATAACTGACTTGAAATTAAAGAGGTGTGTTTAAGAGATACTCCAACTGAGAAAGATTAGATTTTTGTGACCAAATTTTCAAGTGTACAAAAAGATTGGGAATTAACCATAAATAGTTGAGCATGAGAGCCAAATGAATCGAAAGATTCGTGTTTTGGTTCGGGAAGAGATCATGGAAGTTTTTGCAATGAATGGAAAAAGAATCTACTATCCGTCTTTCTGCTAAACAGGGTGTATTGAACTCCATAATTCATTAGATACTTTTTTGAATTGTCAACTAAGTATCGTAGTAAGAATTGCTCCCTCTTCAATCATTTGATAACCAGAGTCAGCTAAAAAGGCGATAGTCAAAAGGAATCACCGAATAACTTAATAGAGTTGATATGACTGCTATGGACTGTCCATACTGAAAAAAGAATATCGCCCCGAGATGAAAAAGATTTTCTTTGAAAAGTAAATTTTGTCCCATCCGCTGGATTTGTGATAATTTATAAAATACATATGTTTGTGACAAGGAAGATACATCACAAAAATTCGTGAATTCTTATTAGTAACACAAATATTAAGTAATTTTTTTATAATCGAAATCAAACAATTTGTATTTTTAATCTTAATCCCTTTCCTAAAATAAAAGAAATCTTTCCTTTTGTGGATCTATCTCTTCGACTCATTTTATATAGTATCTCAAAACATACATTATCCAAATTTTTCCACTTTCTATTAAAATGAAAAAACAGGTTGGCTAGAGATTTTTTGTAAAAACACTAGCCCCGCTCAGTTCATAATGAGACTATTTCACTCTTTTTTGATTCTATGTATTATTCTCATTATGCACATAAAGGAGGAGCGAAGGCTGATGAAAAGCCCAGGGGTGGTTGCCCTTGGTGCCAGATGGTCTGCATCTTCATTCATGAAAGTACTTTGACGTCAAAATTTATGATGTTGTTTACTTATCGCCTAGGAAACGCATGGTTTTGACTCCTTTGGTTGCTTCAATTTGTGTTGGGACCCTTGAGTTTCGCTCTGTAGCCAAGCCTGTTAGTCGGATGCAATCTGCATTAATCTGAACTCATATTTCGATTTGGCTTCCTGTGTTGGCTTTGATACAAACAAATATGAAGTCATTCTTGTTTCTCCAGTTATCAATAAATTACTTATTGTTCCGTAAAGCTTAAACAAAGTGAAATCACAGTGCTCTCGACTGGCAGTTTGTTTATGCTTTCGATGTAGAAGAAGAGTGAAAAATAGGGTTGTCTTCCTTCATTCTATTTTTAAATCCTTTTTTGTCAAATAAAGTTTAAGAACTTCGTTAAGAGTTATTCCACATTATACAATTATAATTTTCACTTTTACCATTGGATATTATCAACGTATTCATTTTTGAATTCTAAATTGATCACAAAATTTTAGATAAATTTTGTTCTCAGGAAGAACCTAATCAGCTTAGGGTTGTATAGGACAAACTGGTCATGTCCGCTATAACTGAGCATCTGACATTTGCTACTAAGAGAGAGAAAAATAAAAGAAAAATATCAATAAAGACTACCAATAGAATATACTAAATTGATAAATTTTAATGGTTAATAAGTTTATTTATTTATTTAGGTAAAATCTTGAATTTTAGTTTTTATAATTAATAATAATTTTTTTTTGAAAATTTTAAATTCAACTATTTATAACAATTAACTCAATTACTTTAAACAATATGTAATTAAGGGAGTTAAGTGAATATGTTATTTAATATACATTCATCCTACCATCTTAATGTCTCCTATAGATGTTATCTTCATAATTTTATTAGAAATATATTGGATAATATAGATAAATTATAAATATTAAAATTAAAAAACATAAAATTAGTCCAAATATTAATAAAATAGTTTTTTCCTTTTCGTCATGAAGTGCTCGATTCTCGCAGATGAATCAGATAGTCATTTTGAACAACTGCCATGCACGGTAACATCGAAGCAATGAGAATAGTCATCATGCTTAGCCTGTTAAAAGAAAAGAAAAACAAAATCATGTCATTAACTGCTAAATGTGCATGGAATTAAGGATCGACATAAGGAATAAGGAACACAAAAGAAAATGAAATAGACAATAGTTGAGATTTTAGTTATACTACAATTTTACGAGAATGAGTGATTGAAGAGTATAACGCCAAAATTGATTTGTCGGACAATGATCTTCTTTCCTTCCCTCTTGTTTTGATTTGCTCCCCTATGGACACACTTTTCTGCTCTCCTCTCCTCTGGTTCTAACTGTTGAGTTTAAACTCTGTATAATATTAAAATAATTTTAAGACTGTGGCCCAAAGAGAAATGTTATGTAATTTTATTTTTTTTGTCTTTTTGTGTTTTTAAAGTAAAATGAGCAAAAAATAGCAATATATTACATACGTACGTAAGAAAATTATATTAATTATATTAGTTATTAAATTAACCTAGAAAATAAATTTTATGATATTTTTCACAAAAATTATGAAAAGTTGTCATAATTATGGCCTTTCTGTCTTTAATAAAAATGAAAGAGTTACTTCACATTGTACAAAGAAAGTTTAAGAACTTCATTAAGAGTTACTCCACATTGTACAAATATAGTTTTCACTTTTACCATTGGATATTGGCAACGTCTTCATTTTTTAATTCCAACTTAATCAGAAAATTTTAGATAAAGTTTGTTCTCAGGTCTATTTTAAAGTAGTCACCAATGGCAGGTTACCTTAAAAGGCTCATCATCTTAGGGTTGCATAGGACAAACTGGTCATGGTCGGAACTGAGCATCTGACATTTGCTACTAAAGGAAAATAAAAGAAAAATAACAATAAAGACTACCAATAGAATATACCGAGTTGATAAACTTTAATGAGTAATAAGTTTATTTATTTATTCACGTAAATTCTTCAATTTTACTTTCTACAATTAATAATAAGATTCAACTATCTATACCAATTAACTCAATTGCTTTGAACAATATGTAATTGACAGAGCGTCATCAGCTTAGGGTTGCATAGGACAAACTGATCATGGCCGCTGGAACTGAGCATCTAACATTTGCTACTAAGAGACAGGAAAATAAAAGAAAAATAACAATAAAAACTACCAATAAAATATACTAAGTTGATAAATTTTAATGGTTAATAAGTTTATTTATTTATTTAGGTAAAGTCTTCAATTTTATTTTTTATAATTAATAATAAGATTTTTTTTTTGAAAATTTTAAATTCATCTATCTATACCAATTAACTTAATTACTTTAAACAATATGTAATTAAGGGAGTTAAGTGAATAAGTTACTTAATATACATTCATCCTACCATCTCAATGTCTCCTATAGGTGTTATCTTCACAATTCTATCAAAAATATATTGGATAATATAGATAAATTATAAATATTAAAATTAAAAAATATAAAATTAGTCCAAATATTAATAAAATAGTTTTTTCCTTTTCGTCATGAAGTGCTCGATTCTCGCAGATGAATCAGATAGTCATTTTGAGCAACTGCCATGCACGGTAACATCAAAGCAATGAGAATAGTCATCATACTTAACCTGCTAAAAGAAAAGAAAGAAAGAAGTCATGTCATTAACTGCTAAATGTGCATGGAATTAGGGATCAACATAAGGAATAAGGAAGACAAAAGAAAATGAAAGAGACAATAGTTGAGATTTTAGTTATGCTGACCGGTTACTTCGAAAGAATCATACATCAATTGAGATGAAAGACAATGTTAAAGCAACAAAATTGAAAGAGAGAGAGAGAAAAAAAAAGGAACACAAAGACTAAAATGCGAAGGAAGAAGAGGGTTCACCGCAAGAGTCGGCCAAAATTTGATTAATGGTGTCCTCCTAATCCTAGCTAACCACCGCCTAGGCCAAAAATCTCAAAGTTTTAGGTCGTCCAATGAAATGATCAGAATGATATGGAAGTTTCATTGTGTTAATCAATAATATTTATACTCATACTTGAGAACAAAAGGAGGAAACTTTTACACTGTTAGGTACCTGTGGACGGTAACACAGGGTTTCGCAAGAAAAATAATTGCGCCTAAATATCATCACTTTTTCATTTTCAACCTAAATAAAGGGGTCAAAAATAAATAGATGAAAAACTCACGTTGGGGATCAAGCAAGCTACAATTTTACGAGAACGAGTGATTGAGGAGTATAACGCCGAAATTGATTTGTCGGACAATGATGTTCCTTCCTTCCCTCTTGTTTTGATTCACTCCCGCATGGACACACTCTTCTGCTCTCCTCTCCTCTCGTTCTAACTGTCAAGTCTAAACTCTGTATAATATTAAAACAATTTTAAGACTGTGGCCTAAAGAGAAATGTTATGTAATTTTATTTTATTTTTTGTCTTTTTGTGTTTTCAAAGTAAAATGAGCAAAAAATAGCAATATATTACATATGTACGTAAGAAAATTACATTAATTATATTAGTTAATAAATTAACCTAGAAAAAAAAATTTATGATATTTTTCACAAAAATTATGAAAAGTTGTCATAATTATGGTGTTTTTGTCTTTAATAAAAACGAAAGAGTTACTTCACATTGTACAAAGAAAGTTTTAGAACTTCATTAAGAATTACTCCATATTGTACAAGTATAGTTTTCACTTTTACCATTGGATATTGGCAACGTCTTCATTTTTGAATTCCAAATTGATCAGAAAATTTTAGATAAAGTTCGTTCTCAGGTCTATTTTAAAGCAGTCAGCAATGACAGGTTACCTCAGGAGCCTGATCAGCTTAGGGTTGCATAGGACAAAATGGTCATGGCCGCTGGAACTGAGCATCTGACAGTTGCTACTAAGAGACAGGAGAATAAAAGAAAAATAACAATAAATACTACCAATAGAATATACTAAGTTAATAAATTTTAATGATTAATAAGTTTATTTATTTATTCAGGTAAATTCTTGAATTTTAGTTTTTATAATTAATAATAAGATTTTTTTATAGAAAATTTAAATTCAACTATCTATGCCAATAACTCCATTGCTTAAACAATATGTAATTAAGGAGTTAAGTGAATAAGTACTTAATATACATTAATCCTACCATCTCAATGTCTCCTATAGGTGTTATCTTCACAATTCTATAAAATATATTGGATAATATAGAATAAATTATAAATTAAAATTAAAAAAAATAAAATTAGTCCAAATATAATAAAATAGTTTTTTCTTGTCGTCATGAAGTACTCAATTCTCGCAGATGAACTAAATAGTCATTTTGAGCAATCTGCCATGCACGGTAACATCAAAGTAATGAGAATAGTCATCATGCTTAACCTGCTAAAAAGAAAGAGAAAGAAAGAAGTCATGTCATTAACTGTTAAATGTGCATGGAATTAGGATCAAATAAGTAATAAGGAACACAAAAGAAAATGAAAGAGACAATAGTTGAGATTTTAGTTATGCTGACGGTTACTTCAAAATAAGCATACATCAATTGAGATGAAAAAATGTTAAAGAAACAAAATTGAAAGAGAGAGAGGGAAAAAAAAAGAAACAGAAGACTAAAATGCGAGGGAATAAGAGAGTTCATTGCAAGAGTCGGCCAAAATTTGATTAATGGTGTCCTCCTAATCCTAGCAAACTACCGCTTAAGCCAAAAACCTCAAAATTTTAGGTCGTCCAATGAAATGATCAGAATGATATGGAAGTTTCATTATGTTAATCATAATATTTATACTCATAAAAAACAAAATTTGGTTATGGAAACATTGAACCATCATCATTTCTAAACAAATTTCAAACTTAAAAACAAAAGGAGGAAACTTTTACACTGTTAGGTACCTGTGGACGGTGAACAAGGTTTCGCAAGAAAAATAATTGCACCTAAATATCATCACTTTTTCATTTTCAACCTAAATAAAAGGTTGAAAATAAATAGATGAAAATCTCACGTTGGGATCAAGCAAGCTACAATTTTACCACAACCAGTGATTGAGGGTATAACGCCGAAATATATGTCGGAGAATGATCTTCCTTCCTTCCCTCTTTTTTGATTTGCTCCCGTATGGACACACTTTTTTGCTCTCCTCTCCTCTAGTTCTAACTGTTAAGTTTAAACTCTGTATAATATTAAAACAATTTTAAGACTGTGGCCAAAGAGAAACGTTATTTTTTTTCTTTTGTGTTTTTAAACTAAATGAGTAAAAAAATAGCAATATATTACATACGTACGAAGAAAATTACATTCATTATTACTTAATAAATTAATTATAAAAAATTTTATGATATTTTTCACAAAAATTATGAAAAGTTGTCATAATTATGGCCTTTCTTGCCTTTAATAAAAATGAAGAGTCAAATTCTATGTTATACTTGAAAGAAATGTACTTTTGAATTGTATTTAGCATCCACAATAAAAACGATCAAAATATTCCCAGTGGAAGATGACCAAATTTCATTATGTAAAGTATTGGTGGGTATCACGTCTTGATTTGGGAACTGATAATCTCAGCATGGCATCGGCGAGGGTTTGCAATGACTGACTTGAGAATGAAAGGAGGTATGTTTAAGAGACACTAAACTAAGAAGGATAGATTTTTGTGACAGAAATTTCCACTGATAAATTTAACTATTTTTAATAATTAACTCAATTACTTTAAATAAGAAGTAATTAAGAAAGTTAAGTGAACAAGTCACTTAATATACATTTATTCTACCATCTCAATATTTCCTATAAGTGAATCTTCACAATTCTATTAGAAAAATATCGAAAATATAAATAAATTATAAATATTAAAATTAAAAAAAATATATAATTAATCTAAATACTAATAGAATAATTTTTTTATTCTGGTCATAAAATGCTGCTTCTCGCAAATCAAATCGATAGTCGTAAAAGTAATGAGAATAGTCATCATGGTTAACCAGAAAAAAAAAAGAAAGAAAGAAATCATGTCATTAATTGAGAAATTTGCATAAAATTAGGGATATTGACATAAGGAATAAGTAACACAAAAGAGTGGTAAATTATCAATGAAAAAATTGGGTTAATCAATAATATTTATATTTATAAAAAACAAAATTCTGTTATGGGAAATTAAAAAATGAGTTAAATGAGTCCTAATTGGGCTTCAAATTAAAATACGGCCTAATGGGGACATTTTGGGTGGACTAATGAGATTTGGGCAGATTATTATATTGGGTTTAATGAGCTCGCACACTTTTTGCCTAATCATTCTCTTTTAATCATCCTCGTAACTACTCTTGCCTTAAATAATCTAATCTGTCTTAAATCACACTGGAACACGTGAAACTCATTTTAATAGCAATTCAACATAACATGGCATCACACGTGCATAATTAATTCGTTAAGTAGACCAAAAAAAAAAATATAAATATATATATATATATATATATAACATATACAGAAAGATTCTTATTTCTTAAAAAAAATTTTATTTTGTTTGAAATTTTAAATTTTTTACTAAAAAAAATTTGATTTATAATAAAAAAACGAAACCTCCTACTTTATTTATACACTGCTCTACTTACTCTTAATGTTTTTTTGTGATAGCTGAGGGAAGGCTAGAGAAAAAAAAGAAATTTTACACACACTAGAAAATCAAAAGAATTACATATGTGAGAGACAAAAAAAATCTTTAACACTTAATTTTTCCTATTTTCTTGAATTTTCTAAATAAATAAATAAATTATTATTAATATTAATTTATAAATATAATAATAATATATATACATAAAATTCAAAATTATTAAACTAATAAATAAATAAATCTTGTTTATAAAAAAATTAAATAAGAATATTAAATAACCTTTTAATTTAAACTAACCATAACAAATTAATTATATAAAAAAATTCATATTTTTAATTTTTAATTTTTTTATTTTTAAAGAAATACTATGAAAGTTTTATTTAATTAAATTTAAAAATTTTAAAAATTTCTAAAAATTCAAAATTGTTTCACTTCAATTAAAATGTGAATAATGATTAGATTAATTAAGTTAATTATATACAATAAATTAAAATTTATTTTAAAATTTAAAAAAATAAATAAAAATTAATAAATAGTTATTATTTATAACTCTATCATAAATATTTTGTAAATGTATTAAATATTTATTTATATTAGTTTTCATTTTATATATGACTCGTTTAAAAAAAAATTTAATATATATATATATATTTAGAACACGGCATTTTAAAGGCTGACTGTGATTGCATTGTTCTAAAGCCATTGTGACGGTCAATGAAGGCAGTGGTTGCCATTCGGATAAAGGTAAAGCAGAGTAGAGAAGGATGAGATAGTCTTTAGGCACAATCTATAGCCAAATCTCAGCTGCTAGGAGGATACCACAGTCTCCCTCTACCTGGGATCTCCTCCATTCTCATTCGGTTTTCGTTTTTTCCAGTGTCCACATCCGCAGCCGCCACCATCTTTTCTCACTCTCTAGCTCCTCTTCAGACTCTCAGAAGGACAAACATTTTACAAACTTGGGTTTGTTCCTTTTTATCTATAGTGTACACCATTTTCCTGTTAACTAACAATCATATGAACATCCACCAAAAGACTGCAAAGCAAGTGTCTTTCACCAACCGGGTCATCCTACAATCATTTGAAATGCATGG